>WNWK01001077.1:150000-330239 GCA_009830355.1 Cherax destructor | reverse complement strand
ATTTCTGATGCTGGTACTACTAAATTTAAGTGATCTTTTATGGTCTGAAGAGCAGCATCTTTGCAGTTGGTATGGTTTATGCCACTTGGAAAGAGTGCTGCTAATTAATACAGCGCTGGATAACTTATCTTGCTCATTTTTATCTTCTTGGTTAGAAAAATAGTCGGTCAGCTGGGTATCCATGGTTTTCCAGTTCTTGACAGCATCTTCAACCTTCGTGTTTAGGGATGTTATTTGGTCTGTATGGCTGGCTATGACTGATTGGAGGGTCTTTCCAAAATCAGCCATTCCAGCTGATGTAAACTTCTGCTCAAAGCTTAGGATCTTGCTTTCTAGGTGGGCTAACTTTGTTTCATGCTTAGATAGTGTTGTACGAAGATTCCTGTTTTCCTCAGTTAAGGTGGTGATGTATGACTTAAGAGTGACAGGATCATTTGTCATACCTGAGATCAATTCAGATGGGTCAAATCCTTTGAAGGCAGTGTTGTTTGAGGGAGATTCAGTCATGATTGGTGTTGTTGCTGTTGTATTTTACTAGAATTGTACTTTATTCTTAGAAAACTATACAGTGGACCCCCGAGTAACAAGCAAAATTCATTCCAGAAGCCTGCTCAAGTGCCATTACCGAACGAATTTACTCCATTAAGAAATAATGTCAAGTAGGTTAGTCCATTTCAGACCCCCAAAAATACACTTACAAAAGCACTTACAATATTATACTTACATAATTGTACAATTTCCGGGGTGCTCGTTACTCAGGGGTCCACTGTACAGTGGTCCCTCGGTTTTCGTGCATCTCCAAACTCGAACATTTATGTAAGTGTATTTTCGTAAGTGCTGTTGCAAGTGTATTTTTGGGGGTCTGAAATAGACTAACCTACGTAATATTATTTCTTAAGGAAGTAAATTCGTTCGGTAATGGCACTTGAGCAGCATTCTGGAACAAATTTTCGGCAAAAACCGAGAGAGCACTGTATATGTATGTATTGCAGAAATTGTGTTTTTATGTATATTTTTTGTAGTTTTAATCCTCACACATGGCTTAGTTATTGTTACATATAGATTGCATGACAGTATCACTGTAAACAGCCAATTCCGAGGCTCTTTCAAACTGTGCGGCACTACGGTGCTGCCATCTATAGGCCTATCAAGGTCGGGCTGGTCAGCCATGTTTCTTCCTCACTCTGACGGCCTATCTACCTGAAGCAGGTCCTCCCCTAGCTGGCTCCTGGGTCCCCTCACGCTCTTCCCCCATGTATACCTACACCTTTCCATTAATAAACTGAGTCTAGTCATCGGCCGTATCTCTACACCTACGCTACCATTCTACTGCACTAGACGTAAGAAGTAAGCCAAGATAGACGTTAACATCACTAACTTTTTGTATTTTGTCTATTTGCATGGTTATGTATTAGTACGATGTACTAGTGGACCCCCGGTTTTCGTTATTTTTTTGTTCCAGAATGCTGTTCAAGTGCCATTACCAAACGAATTTATTCCCATAAGGAATAATGTAGAGTAGATTAGTCCTTTTAGACCCCCAAAAATACACTTACAAAAGCATTTAAAAAAATACACTTACATAAAAGGGCGAGTTTGGAGCAGGACGAACACCGGGGGTCCACTGTACAGTGGACCCCCGAGTTTCGTAAAAACTTCACTCCTGAAGTCTGCTCAAGTGCCATTACCGAACGAATTTACTCCCTTAAGGAAAAATTTCACGTAGGTTAGTCTATTTCAGACCCCCAAAAATACACTTCCACAAGAACTTACAAAATTATACTTACATAATTGCACGATTTCCGGGGTATTCGTTAACCGAGGGTCCACTGTATAGGTCTTTTTTTGGGAAGGGGGGTTGTACTCTCGCCAAAATAATTTTATTATATTTCTCTTTAGATTTGATAAATTGTTTTAAGTCAGAATGAAAATACAGTTTTAGTAAATAAATGAAATTTTTGAATGAGAACATAAATGAAGTAATTTCATAGATTTTTTTTTTTTTTTTTATTAACACATTGGCCGTTTCCCACCAAGGCAGGGTGGCCTGACAAAGAAAAACTTTCATCATCATTCACTCCATCACTGTCTTGCCAGAGGCATGCTTACACTACAGCTACAAAACTGCAACATTAACACCCCTCCTTCAGAGTGCTGGCACTGTACTTCCCATATCCAGGAATCAAGTCCGGCATGCCGGTTTCCCTGAGACCCTTCATAAATGTTACTTTGCCTACACTCCAACAGCACGTCAAGTCCTAAAAACCACTTGTCTCCATTCACTCCTATCTAACACGCTCACGCACTCTTGCTGGAAGTCCAAGCCTCTCACCACAAACCTCCTAACCTCCTCCAACCTTTTCTAGGCCGACCCTACCACCTTCCCTCCACTACAGACTTATACACTCTCGAAGTCATTATATTTTGCTCCACCTTTCTATATGTCCAAACCATATCTCCAAACTACCGATTCTCTGCATTATATTCAAACCACACATTTCCCTCAGACATGACATCTCCACTGCCTCCAGCCTTCTCCTTGTTGCAACATTCACAACCCATGTCTCACACCCATACAAGAGTGTTGGTATAACTATACTCTCATACATTCCCCTCTTTGCTTTCATGGATAAAGATCTCTGTCTCCACAAGCTCCTCAGTGCACCACTCACCTTTTTCCCTCGTTAATTCTATGATTCACCTCATCCTTCATATACCCATCTGCTGACACATCCACTCCCAAATATCTGAACACATTCACCTCCTCCATACTCTCTCCCTCCAATCTGATATCCAATCTTCCATTATCTAATTTTTTGTTATCCTCATCCCCCTTACTCTTTCCTATATTCACTTTTAATTTCCTTCTTTTACATACCCTACCAAACTCATCCACCAACCTCTGCAACTTCTCTTCAGAATCCCCCAAAAGCACAGTGTCATCAGCAAAAGCAACTGTGACAACTCCCACTTGTGTTAGGATTCTTTATCTTTTAACCCCACCTCTTGCCAACACCCAAGCATTCACTTCTCTTACAACTCCATCTATAAATATACAGTGGACCCCCGGTTACGTTATGCTCCAAACTCGAACAATTATGTAAGTGTATTTTTGTAAGTGGTTTTGTAAGTGTATCTTTGGGATCTAAAAGGACTAATCTAATTTACATTATTCCTTATGGGAACAAATTCGTTGGTAATGGCACTTGAACAGGATTCTGAAACGAAATAATGACATAACCCTAGGGGTCCACTGTATTAAACAATCACGGTGACATCACACATCCCTGTCTAAGGCCTACTTTTACTGGAAATAATCTCCTCTCGCCTACATACTCTAACCTGTGATTCACTATCCTTTTAAAAACTTTTCACCGCTTTCAATAACCTACCTCCTATTCCATACATTTGCAACACCTGCCACATTGCCCCTCTATCCACCCTATCACATGCCTTTTCCAAATCCATAAATGCCACAAACACCTCTTTACCCTTATTTAAATATTGTTCACCTATATGTTTCACTGCAAACACCTGGTCTACACACCCCCTACCCTTCCTAAAGCCTCCTTGTTCATCTGCTATCCTGCTCTCCATCTTACTCCTAATTCTTTCAATACCATACACTTTACCAATTATACTCAACAGACTTATTCCCTATAATTTTTACACTCTGTATTGTCCCCTTTGCCTTTATACAAAGGAATTATGCATGCTCTCTGCCAATCCAAAGGTACCTTCCCCTCTTCCATGCATTTATTAAATAAAACACTAACCACCCTAAAACTATATATCACACGGCAGAGCACGGCAGCGACAGTGGCACCCAAGCTCTGTTATTTTCTTCTCCAGCCAGAACCCACCAATGCTTCTATGATGGCTATGCGTAACTGCTGCACTAACGCACCTAGACCCCAGAATGACTCCAAAAATACCAACAGTAAGACCACCTACTCAAAAATTATCGATCCAAGTGGAGAGTGCCATCAAACCCAAAACACAGCCCGCTGCCAGACGAGCACCCACAACAAGCTCTGAGCAACTATAGCTTCTACGTCCTATCTACAACATCCCCTGTACTACTATGAGACCTAATAACAGAAGAGGCAGCAATAAGAACAGCAAGAAATCACCAAGATCTCGACTATTTCATTTGACTACAGCAGGACGCGATTGCATCACCCCACCCACCCCACTGCCACCCCAGGCAACATGTCAACAAACACAATGGCTGACTCTCCCTCTCCCTACTCAACCACCACCCATGACGACGGGACAGCAATAACACCAATCATGACTGAATCTCCCTCAAACCACACTGCCTTCAAAGGATTTGACCCATCAAATGATCTCAGGTATGACAAATGATCCTGTCACTCTTAAGTCATACATCACCACCTTAACTGAGGAAAACATGAATCTTCGTACAACACTATCTAAGGATGAAACAAAGTTAGCCCACCTAGAAAGCAAGATCCTAAGCTTTGAGCAGAAGTTTACATCAGCTGGAATGGCTGATTTTGGAAAGACCCTCAATCAGTCATGCAGCCATACAGACCAAATAACATGCCCATGCACTCTGCCTCAGGCCCAGACTCATGGAACTCCGTGTTCTTGAGCATTCTATGGAGAGGGAGCATGTACACAGGGGTCATCCTACACACACTAAAAACAACAGACATAGGCCCACTCTACAAAGGTGGCAGTAAAGTATAATTGCAAAGAACTGCAGACCGATAGCACTAACATCCCATATCATAAAAATCTTTGAGAGGGTTCTAAGAAGCAAGATCGCCAACCACCTAGATACCCATCAGCTACACAACCCAGGGCAACACGGATTTAGAGTAGGTCGCTCCTGCCTGTCCCAGCTACTGGACCAATATGATAAGGTTCTGGATGCGGTTGAGGATAAACAAAATACAGATGTAGTATACACAGACTTTGCAAAAGCTATCGAGAAGTGTGACCATGGTGTAATAGCACACAAAATGCGTGATGATAGATGGATCTATAACTTCCTGACAAATAGAACACAAAGAGTAATAGTAAACAGAGTAAAGTCTGAGGCAGCCACTGTGAAAAGCTCTGTTCCACAAGGCACAGTACTCGCTCCCATTCTATTCCTCATCCTCATTTCTGACATAGACAGATATATAAGCCATAGCTCTGTGTATTCCTTTGCGGATGACACTTGTATTGCCATGACAGTGACCTCCATCGAAGACACAGCTAGACTCCAAGCGGACATCAACCAAATCTTCAAATGGCACACTCAAAACAATATGAAGTTCAATGAAGAGAAATTTCAACTACTCAGATATGGAAAACTTGAGAAAATTAAAACTGTCAGGGTATACGACAAATTCTAACCATACAATAGAGCGAAAAAGAAATGTGAAGGACCTGGGATTGATAATGTCAGAGGATCTCGCCTTCAAAGACCACAACAATGCATCTACCGCATCTGCTAGGAAAATGATTGGATGGATAACGAGAACCTTCAAAACTAGGGCCGCCAAGCCCATGATGATTTTCTTCAAATCGCTTGTTCTCTCTAGGCTGGAATACTGCTGTACACTAACTACCCCCTTCAAGGCAGGCGAAATTGCTGGCCTGGAGAGAGTACAAAGAACTTTAACAGCACACGTAAGTACGATAAGGCACCTAAATTACTGGGAACGGTTGAAGTCCCTTGATCTGTATTCACTGGAGCGCAGGCGAGACATACATGGTAATATACACTTGGAAAATCCTACCTGGAGTTTACCTGGAGAGAGTTCCAGGGGTCAACGCCCCTGCGGCCCGGTCTGTGACCAGGCTTCATGTTGGATCAAAGCCTGATCAACCAGGCTGTTACTGCTGGCCGCACGCAGTCCAACGTACGAACCACAGCCTGGCTGGTCAGGCACCGACTTTAGGTGCCTGTCCAGTGCCTGCTTGAAGACAGCCAGGGGTCTATTAGTAATCCCCCTTATGTATGCTGGGAGGCAGTTGAACAGTCTTGGGCCCCTGACACTTATTGTGTTGTCTCTCAACGTGCTAGTGGCACCCTGCTTTTCATTGGGGGGATGTTACATCGTCTGCCGAGTCTTTTGCTTTCGTAGGGAGTGACACTTGTGTGCAAGTTTGGTTCTAATCCCTCTAGGATTTTCCAAGTGTATATAATAATGTATCTCTCCCGCCTGCATTCCAGGGAGTACAGGTTTAGGAACTTCAAGCATTCCCAGTAATTGAGGTGGTTTATTGCAGTTATGCGTGCCGTGAAGGTTCTCAGTACATTTTCTAGGTCAGCAATTTAACCTGCCTTAAAAGGTGCAGTTAGTGTGCAGCAATATTCCAGCCTAGAAAGAACAAGCTACCTGAAAAGTGTCAACATGGGCTTGGCATCCCTGGTTTTGAAGGTTCTCATTATCCATCCTGTCATTTTTCTGGCAGATGCGATTGCTACAGTGTTATGATTCTTGAAGGTGAGATCCTCTGTCATGATCACTCCCAGGTCTTTGACGTTAGTTTTTCGCTCTATTGTGTGGTTGGAATTTGTTTTATACTCCGATGAGATTTTAATTTCCTCACGTTTTCCATATCAGAGTAATTGAAACTTCTCATCATTGAACTTCATATTGTTTTATGCAGCCCATTTAAAGATTTGGTTGATGTCTGCTTGAAGTCTTGCAGTGTCTTCAGTGGTGGACACTGTCATGCAGATTCGGGTGTCATCTGCAAAAGGAAGACACGGCACTGTGGCTGATATCCCTGTCTATGTCCGATATGAGGATGAGGAACAGGATGGGAGCGAGTACTGTGCCTTGTGGAACATAGCTTTTCACCGTAGCCGCCTCAGACTTTACTCTGTTGACTACTACTCTTTGTGGTCTATTTGTTAGGAAATTATAGATCCATCTACCAACTTTTCCTGTTATTCCTTTATCACGCATTTTGTGTGCTATCACACCATGGTCATACTTATCAAAGGCTTTTGCAAAGTCTGTGTATATAACATCTGCATTCTGTTTGTCTTCTAGAGCATCCAGGACAGGAGCGACCTGCTCTAAACCCATGCTGCCCTGGGTTGTGTAATTGATGGTTGTCTAGATGAGTGGCGATCTTGCTTCTTAGAACTCTTTCAAAGATTTTTATGATATGGGACGTTAGTGCTATTGGTCTGTAGTTCTTTGCTATTGCTTTACTGCCGCCTTTGTGGAGTGGGGCTATGCCTGGTGGCTAAAGCTCTCGCTTCACACGGCGAGGGCCTGGGTTCGATTCCCAGCCAGGGCAGAAACATTGGGCGTGTTTCTTTACACCTGTTGTCTATGTTCACCATCAGTAAAATGGGAACCTGGGTGTTAGTCGACTTGTGTGAGTCGCATCCTAGGACACTGACCTAATCTGCCCGAAATGCTCAGCATAACAAGGGACTTTCTATATAGTAGTATGTTATTGATGTCAGCTAGGCCTGTATACCATGTACATGTACTTGTAGTAAATAAAGATATTATATTATTATTATTATAACTGCGGGACGACCCCAGTGTCCATGCTCCTTCTCCATAGGATGTTAAAAGCACGTGATAGGGGCTTCTTGCAGTTCTTGATGAACACTGAGTTCCATGAGTCTGGGCCTGGAGCGGAGTGCATGGTCATGTCATTTATCGCCTTTTCAAAGTCATGTGGCGTCAGGGTAATGTCAGATAGGCTTGCGTCTACCAGGTTCTGTGGCACTCTTATAAAAAATCATTTAGGTCTTCAACTTTCAGTCTGGTTAGCGGCTCGCTAAAAACTGAGTCATACTGGGACTTTAGGAACTCACTCATTTCCTTGCTGTCATCTGTGTAGGACCCATCTCGTTTTAGTAGTGGCCCAATACTGGATGTTGTTCTCGACTTTGATTTGGCATAAAAAAAGAAATACTTTGGGTTTCTTTCAATTTCATTTATGGCTTTTAGTTCTTCCTGCGTTTCTTGATTCCTTTAGTTTTAATTCGATGTTTGTTATTTCTCTGACCAGTGCCTCCCTACGTATTTCAGATATATTGGCCTCTTGTAGCCGCTCTGATATTATTTGCCTTCGCCTGTATAGGGAGCGCCTCTCTCTTTCTAGTTTACATTTTCTCCTCCTTTTCCTTAAGGGAATTTGCCTTGAGCAAACCTCGAGTACCACAGAGTTAATGTGTTCTAGACATAGGTTAGGATCCGTGATGCTTAGGCTATCTTCCCAATTTATATCATTTAGAGGGATTAGTACCAAACTTGCACACAAAAATCACTCCCTATGAAAGCAAAAGACTCGGCAGGAGATGCAACATTTTCCCAATGAAAAGCAGTGGTGCCACGAGTACATTGAGAGATAACACAGTAAGTGTCTGGGGCCCAAGACTGTTCAACTGCCTCCCATCATACATAAAGGGGATTACCAATAGACCCCTGGTTGTCCTCAAGAAGGCACTGGACAGGCACCTAAAGTCAGTACCTGAACAACCGGGCTGTTGTTCGTACGTCAGTTTGCGTGCGGCTAACAGCATTTAATATACTGAAGCTCACATGTAATGATTAAATGTCACTTTCTTTGTTTTCTATTAAAATTTATATTTGTTGCCTTGGTGGTAATTATTATTATTGTTGTTTTTGTTCTTGCTTTTGTTGCCTTAATATATGCCACTCTTCTGACTGATTATTGGCATAGTTCATATTATAAACTTGGCTTTTCAGTACGTTACATTATTATTACACTGATGGGGGAGCAATGAATCTGTAAGGGTCATTGAGATCCTGGGGTAATAGGAGGCATTCAGGTTTGATTCAGAAGATGGGAACAGAGGTCAAATTCAGTTGATCAAGATCCACTCACTGGTATTGGAAAGCCCTCTCTTGAGGGAGGCAGGACCTCAGGTTTCAACTGTGAAGAGTAGCTAGGGAGGCTGAGGAATTATTATTACAATCAAAACTAAGTGCTAAACTCACAAGGGTCATGCAGGACAGGATGTGCCAAAGATGAAATATAGGAAGTTCAGAGACCAGCGAGGGTTAGGAGCATGCAAGAGGCAGAGTCAGTAAGGGTAGTGGGGAGTGCTAAAGGGAAAATATAATCAAGTTTGTATAATAAAGCAGTTGCTGACAAACGATCAAAGAGGGAGTTTGTGTCAAAGGTGGAAGGCTGAGGAATATGTCTGATCTCCATAGTCTACCTTAGACAAGATTGGGGCTGAAAATAAGCATTGAAGGATTTGTCTATTAGCTTCCAGGAAAAAATGGGCCAAGGTTTTAAGTAAGTTCAGACAGTTAAGGCATGCAGTTTTTAGGTTAGTGATGTGCAACTTCTTCGACATTTGATGATTAAAAAAGCCACAAAATGTGATTGCCTCACATTGAGATCAAGGAATCGTACAGATACAAAGTGGAATGCAAAATGATATGGCACCTCATGCAAGTAAAGTTTGTTTCAGCAATGAAAAATGTAAACCAAGTGGCCCAGTTAGAAGCTCAGTCAGTATCATACTGTAGAGTTGACAGTCTATAACTGCAGAATAGTTAAATTGTCTGCATGTAAGAGTGGCTAAATGTTAGAGAGCAGAACAGACATAAGGTCAATATAATTGCTAGAAGGACCAGAGTAAAGCTAAGAGCTAGGCCTTGGAGGCCTAAGGTATGAGCTAATTATTCCCACAACACTTACATTATAATGACCACGTAAACTAACTGCAATGCAATTAATTGTTTTAAATTGTTATCTCACTCAATTAGTTGCATTGCTGCAATAAATTGCTACAATTAATTGATATGTTCAACTTATATTCAACCTTTAAAACTTAGATATGCAACTTTACTTATTTTATAAATTATCAACCATAACTTTTTATTATTTTATTATTATTATTGCTTTAATTTGTTTAATCTGATTTAATTAATTTTATAATGAAGACAAAAGTACAAAACTATGTTCAAATTTCATAGCTTAAATACTCACCTTTACTCATTGTATACTATCTACAATAATTCTTACAATTTAGTTTTAAGTTAATTTTAAGTCTGCCCAAAATGCCCTGCATACTAGGGGCTTTTGGCATGTACACCTCATGTAATCTCAATAACCAAATGTAATTCTTTGTATCATGTCCAAATAAAAATTATTATTATTATTATTATTATTATTGGAACAAACTGTAATGCGGATATCCCCCAATGAAGAGCAGGGGTGCCACTAGCACGTTGAGGGAGAACACAATAAGTGTGAGGGGCCCAAGATTGTTCAACTGCCTCCCAGCATACATCAGGGGGATTACCAACAAGCCCCTGGCTGTCTTCAAGCAGGCACTGGACAGGCACCTCAAGTCGGTACCTGACCAGCCGGGCTGTGGTTCGTACGTTGGACTGCGTGCGGCCAGCAGTAACAGCCTGGTTGATCAGGCTCAAGTCCAACAGGAGGCCTGGTCACAGACCGGGCCGCGGGGGCGTTGACCCCTGGAATTCTCTCCAGGTAGACTCCAGGTAGTACCTTAAGCTTGTTCGAGATCAAAGAAGACTGCAATAGCCAATTAGTTAACAGATAAGGTATTGCATACATTATTATATTCATGGGGGAGTGCTAAACCCATAGGGGTTACACAGCACCTTGGGAAAATAGGATGGTCAGTAAAGTCAACATGGGCTGATAGAGGCATAGTATTAAGTGATTTGCATGCGGTATATTGTTTGAAATTGTTATTATTCTAATCAAACCAAGCACTTAATGGGACAATATGAATAATATTAAGTTTGGATGCTGTCGCAGATAATGTATTATCAGTGTTGGAGTTACAAGTCATGTGGTACATCTGAGAGTTTTGGTTGTCTAATATTCTGTGGATGCTCCTTCTTTAAGTCTATCAAGGGCCATTTTTTGTTTTTTGTCTCTTCAATAAGTCTAGAAGTAACAGTAGAAACAAACTTGTTAACAAATACATTTTGCCTATCAAATTACACAAATTACACAGGAGTTGATTTGTTGTTATATTGTAATGGTATCAACCCAATGCATCATGTTTCAATTACACGACGAGTAAAAGCAGACCACCAGGGTAAACATTTCCGAGAATGTCTGCCTGAGGTTTGGAGGATTACAATCGAGGCTGCAGTTAAAACAGAATATGTAAAAACTTTTAACAATTCATCTGAGGAGGAACCTCAAGAAAGAGGTATGATTTAAATAAAGCACCCCATTTGCCTGTTCAAACTGCTGATGGGAGTAATGAAGGGATCAGGAGTATGAGTGAGAACAGGGAAATGATCTCTGGCATGTAAATCAGGTACCACAAACCAAGTATGTATAGTGCTGTACCTGGAGTTTACCTGGAGAGAATTCCAGGGGTCAACGCCCCTGCGGCCCGGTCTGTGACCAGGCCTCCTGTTGGACCAGAGCCTGATCAACCAGGCTGTTACTGCTGGCCGCATGCAGTCCAACGTACGAACCACAGCCTGGCTGGTCATTTACCGACTTTAGGTGGCCGTCCAGTGCCTGCTAGAAGAGCAAATAGAAACATCTATAAAAGAAATGGTCGAAAGGAGTAGGGAAGGCAGTATTTTTATAACATGGAGAAGAGAAGTTAGAAAAGCTTCCAATTGGTCTCCACAACCTCTTCAAGGGGGACTCCTTGGCGCGGTGAAGAGACTCTTGGGCTGAGGAATTACACCCTTTGGTCTCCTTCCTCAGACCGAACCTAATTACCCCCAATCCCCCCCACCCTATCCCATCCTCCCCCTCCCCATCCCTCCCATATCCCCTTCATGTTTTCAGCCTTTGGGATTTTCTCCACAGGCCTTCTAGTTCCTAGGTAGGGGGACGGGTACCGTGGTCCATCCCATTCCGTTGGGGTCCTTGGCGGTGGTGTAGTTTGCCATGGAATCTGGATCACCTGGAAATGTCCCAATCCCTCTCCAGTCTCCCGGGGGGTGGCTTTGGGTGTCTTTCGGGTGACGGGTGTATCTCTGGAGGCTACCTTTTGGATTACGGGAGGTGGTGGCCAAAGGAGGTATGCTTTCTGGCGGGTGTCCGGCTGCCCTCTCTTTTGTCCACCGAGGTGGCTTGGCATATGTGAGGTTGCTGTCCTGGATTGCTGGTTTACTGGCATGAAGGGTAGGGTATGCTATGGGTTCCATGCCACATCTGCTCTACTTGCGGTGCTGAGGTCCTCTTGGGCGTGGAGGGAGATTTACAGCCCTTTCATTCCTCCTAGGAGCTATTCCTCCACGTTCCCCCTTTTTTTATTATTTTTTATTTTTTTATTTTCTTTCCTTCTTTTTTTTCTAAAAAACAAAAAGAAAGGAGTGATCTAACCATGGAGTTCCCAAGCCATGAACCTGCTTCCCCAGGCCCCTTCCTGATACTGCACCCTGTTCTGACCCTGCCTCGTTATTTGACCACTCTTTGGACATTTCTAATGCCCCTGTACCTCCTGCTGGTGCCGTTTCGACACCTGCTCCAGGTACTGGGGTTTCGACTGACTCCTTTGATACGTCTGACTTCTCTCTTCTTTGACTATGGTTCCAGCTTCTCTCTCTATGGTGCGGCAATTTTCGGATCGCCCGCCCATCCCATGTCGGACCAACTCCAGTTCCACACCTAAACGCCCAAGACCATTTCCTGATGATACTTCTTCGTTTCCTTCTCATTCTACTCAGAAAAAAACAGCACATCACGCACTCCCTTTACACGCTATGTTTCATAATACACATTGGCCAACTTCCTCTATTGGCTTTCTGACCATAGTATTGGCAAGGTGCTTCTATGCCATGTTGGTAGAGATACAGTAGTACCTCGGTATACATCCACTTTGGAATAAGTCCAACTTGGTATATACATCCTGTTTGGAAGCGAAATTTTTTGCTTGGTATACGACCTTTGTTTGGAATACGACTCACGTTCTAGAACTTGAATGGGTCAAAATGAGTCATGACACCGTGTGCTACCATTGTTTACCTCTCTCTCGATGTGGAGGAGTTAGTGGAGGGGCACAGGGAAGAGCTGACCACTGAGGAGCTGCAGGAACTTGAGAAGGAGGACCACAAGACTAAGATGGATGCACTCTCTTCAGGCTCGGAAGAGGAGATAGAGGAAGCCCCTACTTCATTAATCAAGGAAATCTTTGCTAAATGGATGGACGTCAAAAACTTTGCAGAGAAGTACCACCCCAACAAAGCCCAAACAAGCCGTAATAGCATTGTCTGGAATGACTAGACAATGTCACATTTCCGAAACATCCTGAGATTTAGATTTTACCACCGAAGTGGCTAGTTTATTGTGCACCTCATATCCATCCTGTGGACGGTAGCGCAAGAGCATTTGGATACACAAAAGGCCTAGGAACTAGGACCCAAAAGGGTTAACAATTGTACATTTGGATTTATATATACAGTTCACTTATCTGTTACAAGCAAATTTAGGAAATTTGCTTAGTATAACTGATATCTTATTTTTATTAATAAGATATCTTGACATGTCACATAGGTTATTATACTTACTATCTCAATATTCCTCAACATCCTGAGGAGAAGGCAGAAGCAAAGTTCTTTGGACAAATTTTTAGTAAAAGTCAAACCTGGTGAGCTTCAACCAGGTCCAAATAGGGAAAAGAGACAGAAAAGAGAAGGGGACTCTCCTTCCAAACAATAACATTTCCTCCTCCCTCCTCACCACTATCCTAGTAGGCACTCCACTCCTCCCTCCTCACCACTATCCTAGTAGGCACTCCACTCCTCCCTCCTCAGCACTATCCTAGTAGGCACTCCACTCCTCCCTCCTCAGCACTATCCTAGTAGGTACTCCACTCCTCCCTCCTCAGCACTATCCTAGTAGGCACTCCACTCCTCCCTCCTCACCACTATCCTAGTAGGCACTCCACTCCTCCCTCCTCAGCACTATCCTAGTAGGCACTCCACTCCTCCCTCCTCAGCACTATCCTAGTAGGTACTCCACTCCTCCCTCCTCACCACTATCCTAGTAGGCACTCCACTCCTCCCTCCTCACCACTATCCTAGTAGGTACTCCACTCCTCCCTCCTCAGCACTATCCTAGTAGGTACTCCACTCCTCCCTCCTCACCACTATCCTAGTAGGCACTCCACTCCTCCCTCCTCACCACTATCCTAGTAGGTACTCCACTCCTCCCTCCTCAGCACTATCCTAGTAGGTACCCACTCCTCCCTCCTCAGCACTATCCTAGTAGGTACTCCACTCCCTCCCTCCTCAGCACTATCCTAGTAGGCACTCCACTCCTCCTCCTCACCACTATCCTAGTAGGCACTCCACTCCTCCCTCCTCAGCACTATCCTAGAGGTACTCCACTCCTCCCTCCTCACCACTATCCTAGTAGGCACTCCACTCCTCCCTCCTCACCACTATCCTAGTAGGCACTCCACTCCTCCCTCCTCACCACTATCCTAGTAGGCACTCCACTCCTCCCTCCTCACCACTATCCTAGTAGGCACTCCACTCCTCCCTCCTCACCACTATCCTAGTAGGCACTCCACTCCTCCCTCCTCAGCACTATCCTAGTAGGTACTCCACTCCTCCCTCCTCACCACTATCCTAGTAGGTACTCCACTCCTCCCTCCTCAGCACTATCCTAGTAGGTACTCCACTCCTCCCTCCTCAGCACTATCCTAGTAGGCACTCCACTCCTCCCTCCTCAGCACTATCCTAGTAGGTACTCCACTCCTCCCTCCTCAGCACTATCCTAGTAGGCACTCCACTCCTCCCTCCTCACCACTATCCTAGTAGGCACTCCACTCCTCCCTCCTCACCACTATCCTAGTAGGCACTCCACTCCTCCCTCCTCACCACTATTCTAGTAGGCACTCGACTTTTTTCAGCAAAGTGAAGTGAGGTTAATTTTGCATTTATTTCATCTAATTATTATTATTATAATCAAATAGAAGCGCTAAACCACAGGGGTTATACAGCGATTTCATCTAATTCTTTTGTATTTATGTATGTATTTTAGTATTAGGCAGTGTTTAAATTACATATTTTAGTATTAAGCAGTGTTTAAATTACATATTTTAGTATTAGGCAGTGTTTAAATTACATATTTTAGTATTAGGCAGTGTTTAAATTACATATTTTAGTATTAAGCATTTAGTATTAAGCATTAAGTATTAAGCAGTGTTTAAATTATTTTATACAACCCCATCAATGTATAATATACCAATAACAATAGGATTTTTTTTTCATTGGAACAGATTAATCGTTTTCCCTATATTTCTTATGGGAAAATTCGTTTGGTATACGTCCTGTTTGGTATGTCCAAGGTCCTGGAATGGATTAATGACGTATACCGAGGTACCATTGTATATCCTTTCATGCTCTCAAGAGCGGTACACACAAGATCATGAGAGAAAGCTCATGATCTTTCTCTCCTTACAGGGGACATCACTCCCACGAGCCCTCTTAGGGCGGGGAAGGTGCCAGAGCTAGAGCTTACTACTACCTGCAAATCAGAAGACTGCCTTTACCACGAGCTTCCCTGGTGTGGGGAAGATGGCAGACCACAGGCCTAGCTTCTCCCTACGAGCCCCGTGAGGACGGGGAATGAAGCTAGGATTGTGGACAGTTGGTCCCGAAGATGAGGAGGTCCTTGTACCTCCTCCCATGGGAGACATAGGTCTCAAGACACTCCCAAGACAGGGAGCCAAGGCTGGGTCACCATCTGGAAAAGACCCGGGCCGAAAAAGTACCGACGAATCAACAACAACAACTCTCCTTACAACTATCAATACTATTCCTGTAACTATTGAAAAACATCATTCCCTCAATTCTTGTAGTGGTACTGTCATTCTGCCCCATACCATTATCCAACAGAATTTCCAGACATGTGGCGATGACATTCTGGAACAACTAGAACTCCAAGACCTCTCAATCCTCAAAGTAGACACTCATGTCCTCCCTGGCTGCAGGCAGAGACGATACCCTTGCAATGTAGCTTGCTTAACTTTTGACTGCCGTGAGCTTCTGTCCTCTGTATATATTGCGGAACACCGTTTACAAGATCAAAAGGTGATCCCTACACCACAACAGTGTAGAAATTGCTGGCGTTTTGGTCATCCAGCAAAATATTGCAGGTCCATGGCTGAATGCCCAGTCTGTGGTGCCGACGACAATACCAATACGTCTTGTAGTCTACCTCCCTCTTGTCTTAATTGTCATGAGGCTCACCCATTTTACTCTCGCCGTTGCCAAGTTTACTTAAATGAGCGTGAAATCCGTTGTCTCAAAGAGGCAGAAGGCCTCCCATATGCTATGGCAGTCTCTCATCTAGGCCTCCAAGGAAAACTTCCCTGTGTTTCTTATTCTCGAGTTACTAAACGTCCACCCTCCTCTGGGGTCCCAACTTCTGCAGCCTCCTCTGTGGTCACCCCTTCCACAGCCACCCGTCTGTAATTTTTTTGCTGTCCTGGACTCAGGTCCCTACCTCGACACCTCATTCTGTTCTTACCTCTTCCTCTTCTCACTCGCAAGTTTCTGTGTCTACAAGACCTCGTAAAACACCTACTCCCCATCGCCCCTCTCCTTCTCCAAAGTCCAAAACATCCCCATTGTTAAAAATCTCCTTTCACCCTTCCTTCCCTTCTGCACCCTGCTCATTTTTCCTTCCCAGTCTCTGTACTCGGCTCTTCACCTCTAACTGGCTCTATTACAAGTGTGGAGGTTCATCCTCCTCCTCGTACAGTACCTTCTTTTCCTGTTCCCTCCCAAACTTCTTCTCTAGTTCACTCTACGTGACTCACGAAATCGTAATGACACGATTGCAAACAAACCATACCACGGGTGGGGTTCGAACCCACGTAAGCCACTGGCCTAGTGGCTTACACGACTGTCTCGAGTTTTGAGACTTTGACCGCGGGTTCGAACCCCACCCGTGGTATGGTTTGTTCCCTCTACCCTTTCGTCCCCCCCCCCTACTTTGGTACAGTCCATCGTCTCCCCGATCTTTACTCACCCTCCTTCCGTCTCCAATATTATACCACATACAACGTCCTTGTCCTCTGAAACACTTGAAGCTATCTCAGAATATATTGAGGAGACTAAACCGTTGATGGACACCGATCCACCTCCTGTTCCTCCTCTTCACTCTTCTCCGTCTGCACAACTTCTTTCTTTGCAGCGTCCCAATCCTTCACTGCTTAAAAGTTTTCCGCTACCTTCACATGTGGAGTTTTCTAACCCTACTAGTCCATAGATACCTTTACCTTCTTTCTCTTTGCAAATCATGGCTTATTTGCAGTGGAATATCCGCGGCCTGATAGGTAACCGGGGTGAGCTCCAGGTGTTCCTCTCCCCATTTTCCCCCATTTGTGTTTGTTTACAAGAACCCAAATTACGCTCCGCTGTTATCCATCCCATCTTGGGCTATGATTTTATTATATTCATCAGATCCTTTTCCCGATGGAACCTTCAATGAAAGTGTACTTCTTATATGCACCAGTATTCCATACCGTCAACTCTTTGTTCATACTTCGCTGCATTACACTGCAGCCTGTATCCACTTGAATAAGTGGTATACAGTCTGTTCTTATATCTCTCTCTTTCTCGGGCCTTATCTATCCCAGATGTTGCATTTCTGGTTTCTTCCTTACAGCCACCACTTCTGTTACTTGGCAATTTTAATGCCCACCATTTCCTCTGGGGTGGGGGGAGGAGTCTCACTGTGACTCCCATGGCATTCAATTGGAGCCTTTTTTCGCTTCTCTCCCCCTCCATGTTTTAAATACAGGTACTCCCACCCATTTTGATCTCTCTCTTGCATCGATCTCTCGGTCTGCTCTTCCTTAACTCTACTAGACTTCACCTGGTCTGTCCTCCTGGACTTGCATGACAGTTATCATTTTATTGTGCCCGAGTTATGGCCAACACTCTCCTTCGTATTCACCACCTCCTCGTAGCCCACGCTGGAAATTTGACCTAGCAAATTGGGACCTTTACTCGCATCTAACTGCTTTTAGTGAGGTTCCTTCTTCATCCTCCATTGATGAGCTTTTACACCTCTTCTGGACTTCAGTTTTAACCGCATCTTCACTGTCTATACCCCAAAATTCGGGCAGGCATTCTCAGAAGTGCGTGCCTTGGTGGTCTCCTGCTTGTGCTTGAGCAGTACATTTGAAACACGCTGCATGGGGCAGGCACCGGTACAATAGAACCACAGAGAAACTCCTTGATTTTAAGAAGCGAGCGGTTGCTCGCCGTGTCATTCATAATGCTAAACATGCTTGCTGGAAGGATTATGTTTCTACCATCACCTCTGCTTCCTCTATGAGTGCAGTCTGGAAAAAAAGTATGGAAACTGAATGGTAAATACTCTCCCAACCCAGCTCCTGTTCTTCGGGTTGCCAGTGTTGATATCGCAAACTCTCTTGACATTGCCACCGAAATTGGTAGTCATGTTGTCTGTACCTCTCAGGGGCTTCATCTATGCCCCTTGTTTCGTTCCTCAAAGTCTGCCAGAGAGTTAGAGCCCTTGAACTTTTCCTTTATCAGAGAAGAATCTTATAATGTGCCTTTTATACTTCTGTAACTGGAGGCAACACTCCCAGCTTGCCGATCATCGGCAGCATTCATTTTTGTATGCTACAGCATTTACATCAGTCAGCCCTTGCAGTCCTCTTATGCCTCTTTAATCTTATTTGGTTACAAGGAGTTCTTTCCCAGCTGTGGAAATCTGCCATTGTTCACCCTTTCTGCAAATCGGGTACTATGGGACATGAGGCCTCCCACTATCGTCCCATTGCTCTTACCAGTGCAGTTTGCAAGGTCATGGAACGTCTGGTGAATAGACGTTTGATGTGGTATTTAGAGACACACAACAGTCTCTCCACTAGTCAATATGGCTTTCGTAAGAGCCGTTCTACCATTGACCCCTTACTACACTTAGATACGTAAGTTCATAATGACTTTGCCAATAACTACTCAGTTATTGCCATCTTTTTCGACCTTTAGAAGGCATATGGCACTACATGGAGGTATAATATCTTGGTCCAGGCCCACTCCTTAGGCCTCCATGGCAATCTACCATTTTTCTTTAAGAACTTCTTAACTGAAAGACATTTCCCTGTTCGAGTTAATAATATGCTTTCCCCGGACTTTGTCCAAGCTGAAGGTGTCCCCCAGGAGTGTGTTCTGAGCACAACACTTTTTCTCTTTGCTATAAATGATCTGGCCTCTGTTCTTCCATCCAATACTTGGTCATCGCTTTATGTTGATGACTTTGGTATAGCTTGTGCAGGCGCTGACTGTCACCTCATTGCAGTTTTCCTCCAGCATGCGGTCAACCGTGTTTCTAATTGGGCCACCACGCATGGGTTTAAATTTTCTAGTACTAAAACTCACCAAATTACTTTCACTAGACGTTCTGTCATCTCTGTTCATCCATTGTGCCTATATGGCTCATGTATCCCACAACATGATACGGTTAGGTTTCTAGGACTTCTGTTTGACCATAGGTTATCCTGGAAACCTCACATTACCTCTCTGAATGCAACTTGTCATAGCCGGCAGAACCTCCTTAAAACCCTCGCTCATCTTTCATGGGGGCTGATTGTAGAACTTTCCTTCGACTGCATTTAGCCCTAATTTTATCAAAACTCGATAATGGCGACCAAATATATTCAGCGGCCTCTCCTGCAATTCTATCCTTAGTCCCATCCATCACCAGGGATTATGTTTATGCCTCAGTGCTTTTCGCTCTTCACCGGTTGAGAGCCTCTATGCAGAGGCAAATATTCCATCCTTGACTGATTGCTGTGATGCTTATTGCCTTCGCTATTATGTTTGTTCTCATGACCTCCACAATCCTTCCATATA
Source organism: Cherax destructor (assembly GCA_009830355.1). Taxonomy (NCBI): domain Eukaryota; kingdom Metazoa; phylum Arthropoda; class Malacostraca; order Decapoda; family Parastacidae; genus Cherax; species Cherax destructor. The sequence goes on along the minus strand of WNWK01001077.1, from coordinate 310,413 downwards.
TAGGATAGTCACAGATGTTAGTAGACGTTCTTTATTTGTTCATTGCCCGTTTACTCCGTCCCTTTTCTCTTCGCCTACATTCGCTTTTCTTCTCTTCAGTTACCACCTTTCTATGTTCATATAGCATCTCACTTTTCCCTACCCCCTTGGGAAGTTCCGACAGTTCGTGTCTGTTCTTTTCCACTGCCATATGCGAAAGCCCAACTGCCTATGGTGGCTTCTTGCTCTTTTTTTTTTAACCACTTCCAATCTCATTCTCATGACATCGCAGTGTACACTGGTGGTTCCAAGTTGTCTGACGGCGTCGGATTCACAGCAGTGTTTCCGGACAGCATCATGCGAGGGCATTTATCTTCGGCTAGGATTTTTATGGCTGAATAGTATGCCATTCTCATGGCACTTATCCGTATTGCATCTATGCCTGTGACACCATTTGTGGTAGTTTCAGACTCCCTTAGTGCTTTACAGGCTAAGAAAACTTGATACACCTCGTCCCCTGGTTCTTCGTATCCAACTTTGGTTATGCCGTATCTCTAGCAAGCACAAAGATATTGTTTTTTGTTGGGTCCCTGATCATGTTGACATACAGGGCAATGAACAGGAAGACACTGCTGCCCGATCAGCAGTACATGACCTCCCAGTTTCACAGAGAGGTGTTCCTTTCACAGACTATTTTGCTGTAATTGCTACCCACCTTCGCACCCGTTGGCAACGTTGGTCTGATCTGCTCCATAAACTACAGTCTATTAAATCGAGTGTAGGTTTCTGGCCGTCTTCTTGTCATCAATGTCAAGGTTGGGAGACTACTCTCTCCCGTCTTCGCATTGGCCACACTCATCTTACTCACGGGTATCTCATGGAGAGGCACGCTGTTCCAATGGAAATAAGTCACTCTGTCTGACTTTTTGGGTTATCCTAGGTTCTCTCCACATATGCTGCTATGTATGATAATCTATGTAAATGTATTTGTGTATTTCTGAATAAACTTACACTCTGAGATAATTGTCAGGTTGCAGTTTCTGTTAGACACATTCTGTTGGACTGCCCATTCTACTATTAACGAGCACGCAGAATTTACCTCCGTCGTCGTCACCGCTCTACTGCTCTTATTTTACCTTCCCTTCTTGCTGATAATAACTAGCACTCCTCACAGCCCTTTCTACCTCAATCTCTTGCTACCCTCTACCCCTGCACTATCCACTACCCTGCTGCACTCCATGCCCTAATAATCATCCCTCTCTCTCTTGCTACAAATTACCCCTGCATCCTTCCCTGCCCTGCTGCGCTGTATGACCCTTGTCGGTTTAGCGCTTTTTTGATTACAGTAATAATGGTCTCCACAAGTCACAGTGAGATCCACCCCAAATGAAATATTGAGAATTAAAATCACCCAATAAAAAGAGTGGTGGAGGTAAGGAAGAAATCAGAAATTACATGCCACAGTAAAGCTGAAAACTGTATGGTAACTTACACAAAAAGCGTATTCTCATTAAGTGTCTCGTCAGGAAAATGATCAAGTGATTGTAATAAAACATGCCTGGAGATAGAGAAGCCAAGAGTGGAGAGTAATTTTAATTATCATAAACAAATATACAAGAGAAAACTAGGAGGGTAATACTTGGAACTCTCCCCAATGGTAGGGAAAAAAAGTGGGGGTGCCTGAATTTCTGTAATTGTCTTTAAATATGAACTACATCAAAAATGCTTATAAAATAAAACATCATTCTTTACTAATTTTGGGTCACTGAATAAGGAAATACCAACACTCTTATATGGGTGTAAAGCATGGGTTGTAAATACTGCAGCAAGGAGGCTGGAGGCAGTGGAGATGTCATGTCTAAGAGCAATGTGTGTGATGTAAATACAGTGGTACCTCTACTTACGAGCAGCTCAAAACTCGAACAATTATGCAAGTGTATTTTTGGGGGTCTTAAATGGATTAACCTAATTTTCATTATTTATGGAAAATTCCTTCGTACGGCACTTTAATAGCTGACTGAGCAATTTTGCCGTAATAAGTACCACTGTATTATGCAGGGAATTCGCAGTGTGGAAATTAGGTGGTGTTGAGTTACTAAAAGTATTATTCAAGAGGTGAAGTACAGTGCCTGCACTTTAAAGGAGGGGTTTGGGATATTGGCTGTTTGGAGTGACATCTAAACTGTAGTATCTGGGCACCTCTACAAAGACAATGATTACGTATGAATGATGGTGAAAGTGTTTCTTTTATGGCTCACCCTGCCTTGGTGGGAGACAGCTGACATGTTAAAAAAAATATATATATACAGTGGACCCTCGGTTAACGAACACCCTGGAAATCGTACAATTATGTAAGTATAATATTGTAAGTGCATGTGGAAGTGTATTTTTGGGGGTCTGAAATAGACTAACCTACGTGACATTATTTCTTAAGGAAGTAAATTCGTTTGGTAATGGCACTTGAGCAGGCTTCTGGGATGAAGTTTTTTTGTTAACCGAGGGTCCACTGTATATACATTCGTAAAAATATACAGTAGAACCCCCATAACCGCAGATTCAGCTTCTGTGGTTTACCGCGGCAAAGTGTTTTGGACTGCACAGACTAAGGAAAAAATCAATGATTACGATCTTACAATGGAAGGTAGAATTAAAGTCACCCGTATAATCATGGAAGCACCAGAACCTTTCCAGCAAATGTTTGACGAGCTGAAAAGAAAGAAACAGCAACTTCCTGTCAAAATGTTTTTCCAAAAGGTTGAAAAACAAACCATATCCACTATTGACAATCCCCATTATAATTATTATAATCATGGAGGAGCGCTAAACCCATAAGATTATACAGCGCACATGGGGAGGGGATATGGAAGGTATTCAGGCTCAATTCAGGGAACCGGTTGACAATCCCCAACTATCAACATCGTAATGTCTTACTTTTTTTTTTTTTTTTATTTTTTTTTTATTAACACATCGGCCGATTCCCACCAAGGCAGGGTGGCCCGAAAAAGAAAAACTTTCATCATCATTCACTCCATCACTGTCTTGCCAGAAGGGTGCTTTACACTACAGTTATAAAACTGCAACATTAACACCCCTCCTTTAGAGTGCCGGCACTGTACTTCCCATCTCCAGAACTCAAGTCCGGCCTGCCGGTTTCCCTGAATCCCTTCATAAATGTTACTTTGCTCACACTCCAACAGCACGTCAAGTATTAAAAACCATATGCCTCCATTCACTCCTATCAAATACGCTCACACATGCTTGCTGGAAGTCCAAGCCCTCGCACACAAAACTTCCTTTACCCCTCCCTCCAACCTTTCCTAGGCCGACCCCTACCCCGCCTTCCCTCCACTACAGATTTATACACTCTCGAAGTCACTCTGTCTCGTTCCATTCTCTCTACATGTCCAAACCACCTCAACAACCCCTCCTCAGCTCTCTGGACAATCGTTTTGGTTATCCCGCACCTCCTCCTAATTTCCAAACTCCGAATTCTCTGCATTATATTCACACCACACATTGACCTCAGACATGACATCTCCACTGCCTCCAGCCTTCTCCTCGTTGCAACATTCATCACCCATGCTTCACACCCATATAAGAGCGTTGGTATAACTATACTCTCATACATTCCCCTCTTTACTTCCATGGACAAGGTTCTTTGTCTCCACAGACTCCGAAGTGCTCCACTCACCCTTACTGTGTGTAATTTATCAATTAAACTATCATGGGTATACAGTACAGTGGTCCCTCGGTTTTCGTGCATCTCCAAACTCGAACATTTATGTAAGTGTATTTTCCTAAGTGCTGTTGCAAGTGTATTTTTGGGGGTCTGAAATAGACTAACCTACGTGACATTATTTCTTAAGGAAGTAAATTCGTTCGGTAATGGCACTTGAGCAGCATTCTGGAACGAATTTTCGGCGAAAACCGAGGGACCACTGTATATGTAAACGAAAAACGACTTAGAGTTTGCTACTAACCGCAGTAGGTCTTGGAACATACTACCAGTAGATATGGGGGGACTACTGTATACTGTGTAACATGGAAATTATAATCCTAACACACACAAGTGGTTGTTTACAGGGATAAAATTGTAAGGGAAAAAAAAAATTCTAAAAGGTTGATGTTTCAATGGGTCTCCAAGACCAGAATTCTATCTGAAGAAATTATAGTTTAAGTGGTTAGCTTGTTATGCATTTCACCTGTATACTGTACTAACAGTTTATTTTCATCCTTAAGTGTAATGTACTAAATGCACTGCAAATGCTGTTATTATCCATATTGATTAATTGCAAATAGGTAATTACATGTCATATACTCTGACTCTAGTTTGGATGAAGAAAATACATTATACATTAAAATATTTATTATGGCCTATAAATATATTTTTCAACAAAAGTTTAGTACACATCTTGTGCAGGAGTTTCATAATACTATTTTCATGGAAAAATATTACAGTACCTCTGTCAGACGACACTATAGTGAACTTTTCTATCAAGATACTATTGTTATCAATAGCTGTATAATTAAGAGCACTTGAGAATTTCTCTATTATTTAATTCTGCAAGGAGCATTTTTTATTAAAAAAAAATCTTAAAAGTGCACAAGTCCTTTCAAAATATTACAAGTTCATTACATGTCATCAATACCTCGAGAACTTTTTTTTTTGCTAATGATTACAAATATTTACTCTTATAATTTATAACATGTTTAGAGGCAGTAGAGGTTTATACAGTAAACTATTTAATACTCTTTAGTATTCATTTACTAGCCACCCACATGAAAATAGGAAAGTTACCTGAATCTGGCTGAAGAAAACTACAATATCAAAGTCAGGTAAAGGGACAAGTGCAACTAATGTGACATTTTATTGTGGCAACGTTTCGCTCTCCAGGAGCTTTATCAAGCTGTTACATAACGGCTTGACAAAGCTCCTGGAGAGTGAAATGTTGCCACAATAAAATGTCACATTAGTTGCACTTGTGTCCTTTTACCTAACATATTGTCGGTAATTCTACCAACATTAATACAATATCAAAGTTAACAAAATCTACCTTAAATTGACTAGAATACAATTCAGAGGAAAGTACCATAAATGACAGTCATACTCACTCCAATTAACATCATGTGGAGCCCAATTCATGGAATAACCAAAACCAATATTTTTTTTTAACTCAAAGTAATTACTGTAATTTATTAAATTATTTGTATTATCTAACTTCAATGATGTGAAAACACTAACAATATAAAAAATTATATTTGTTCTTAGTATAAACTTTTGACTTGCATACTGTGTTTCTTATGGAAATTTATGAACTATATTTGAATCTTTACTTTGTTTTAGGGCTAATGACATAAAAAAAAAATAACCTTGACTATATTAGTTGAATTTTATATGGAGAGCACAAACACTGGACCAAGACCAACTTACTGTAATTACACAACCTTTGCTGGCAGGAACATGGTAATCTTCCTTATTATTATGTTTTAAACATTCAAAATCACTATTTTCATATATAATTTTTTTTAAATCAATAAAAGCTTACATTATAAACTACACAGCAAATATTTTTTTTTTTTTTTTTACAAGATTTCAACATAAGCATAACTCTCATTTATTTAATCATACAGAGATTTATCAGTACATACATAATTCAAGATTTAATTCTTAATATTTCAACTCAGGAAAGATATTCAAATTGAATTTTTGGCACAGAGGCAATAATGCCCGTAGTATATGGCAATTAAGCAGAAAATCTATGTTGAAAAACATTTTTGCATTTCCAAAGACAAAATGTAAGTCAGGATAACTGCTGGGTTGTAATGCCTACCATATACAGTGGACCCCCGGTTTACGTTATTAATTCATTCCAGAATGCTGTTCAAGTGTCGTTACCAAACGAATTTGTTCCCATAAGGAATAATGTAAATTAGATTAGTCCTTTTTAGACCCCCCAAAAATACACTTACATAATTGTTCAAGTTTGAAGGTGAACGTAACCCGGAGGTCCACTGTAAATGGTTAGATAAATATTCTGTGAAGCCACACAGTATTCATAATAATTATGGAAGCTATATATGTACATTGAAATGTGCAAAAAAATATGTATTCTTAAAAGTACATTTTTTATGATAATGCAGTGTGAGCTAATCAGTGAATCAATTACTGAGAATTAGAGTCATTTAAGTATCTTTTCAGCATCAAGCTTCATGACATCAAAATATTAACTATAGGAGACATCATACAAAACACAGCTGAAAGTTGATTCCATATAAATAGCTATTACAAATTAAGATTTCTTTTAGCTTTACATCCTAAATTACTATTAAGGTAATGCAACTTTTTTTTTCAATATGCTTGAACACTGAAATTTGGAAGCTGTAACACTGATACTAAATTCAGAAATTTTCATCTTTGGGAACTCTACACATCTACATGGGGTCAATGATACATATTCTCCAACATTTTGGTCCCATTAAGTTGAGCACATTCATTTTTAAATTTCATAATGAGCATTAAATGTTATAATCCAGTCACTGACCTTAAAAATACAGTGGTCCCTCGATTTTCGCCGAAAACTTGTTCCAGAATGCTGCTCAAGTGCCATTACCGAACGAATTTATACTTCCTTAAGAAATAATGTCATGTAGGTTAATCTATTTCAGACCCCCAAAAATACACTTGCAACAGCACTTATGAAAATACACTTACATAAATGTTTGAGTTTGGAGATGCACGAAAACCGAGGGACCACTGTATTAACATCAACATCTACTATGTACTGTATAATAACTATGGGTACAGATGGCGTGTACAGACACAATACAAGTTACCCAAGCAGTTTTCATTCTCCTTGTAGACAGCAACCATCCAGGGAGGTACTAATCCTGCCATGTGAGTGTGAAATGGAAACCTGTTAAATATTTTTTACAATTTCAGGGTTGCTGGTCTTCCTTCTTTTTGTATCATGAACATGTAAGATGAAGTAAATTTTGCTACTACTACTACTACTACTTACACTCAGTACATGTTACACATATGGGTGTGCATGTATCTGTATGTGTATACACTAGACAAATCAGAATTTCATTTTTTCTTAATAATTCTTGTCCTTGTAGAATTTCTTTTCAGTTCCATGGGGAAGTGGGTGAAAATACATCCACTGTAAGCCATGTGTGCTGTAAAAAGGAGACTAACATGCTGGGAATGAGGGGGTTAGTAATTCCTGTATAAATTACTAAAAGGAAAAAGAAATTGAGGCTAGGTTTTTAATGTGTATTTGTATAGCACAGATAAGAGACTTGATTGTTAACATTATGAATGAGAAGTGGGATGCCCTAGCACCAGGCAAAGGGTTGGGTGAATTTTAATGGAGCATAAAGGGGGTTAAACCGAGTGTACTTGAGAGAGCCAGTTAAAAAAAAAAAGTAACAGTAACATTAAATCAATTATGGAAAGAAAAGTGGTACAGATGTTGAAATTAATGGAATATGTGGGTTAGAATTAAGGTGAGAGGCAAGGAACAGGTTAGTGTGTTTATGCACCTGAGAATAAGAGGAGTGTAAAGGAGAGATTTTAAGGAAGTGTTGAGCAATACTTTTTATGGGGCAAGTAAATGCTAAAGTGGGAGCAATTTTTAGATGGCATAGTAGGTAAATTGGGATTGCCTGGGGTAAATGATAATGAATTATGTCTAGAAAGAAGTACGGTAGTAGACAATACTTATCTGACAAAAAGAGGACAAATATAAGGGAACTGATATAGGGCACAATAACAGCAGTTTGCTAGACTATGTATTAGTTGATAAAAGGTTGATAGGTAGATTTCTTTACATACATATTTTTAGAGGGATGAGAGATATGTCACATTATTTAGTGGTAGCTACAGTGAGAGGAAGAGATAGATGTAGTACAAGGAGAATGGCATCAATAGGTAAGAATGAAGTTAAGTGAATGAACTAAAGGAGACAGTAAGACACAAGCAAATATGAGAAGAAATGTGGGCTAGAGTGAATAAAGGTAACAAGGAGCAAGTAGAAAAGGTTTGGGGTAAATTTAAGAACATGCAGTACCTCTAAAGTGTCCAGAAGTTTGTTGGGTATAGAAGGGTGGGTGTAGGTGAGAAGAGGAATGACTAGTGGATGATGGTAGGTGGTGGCCCATGTGTTTAAAAAAAAAAAAAATTCTCACAAAATTACAACACAATTGTATGAAACTCACTGAATGGAGGATTCGAACCCACAGCCAGCCAGTCCTAAAACTAGCATACCAATCTTCTATCCACTCTATAATACCAGCCTAATAAGATTCATCCAATTAGGAAGGTTATCACGGATCCCAATGTGACCATAAATGCAGGTTTTTACAGATATGGTACAGTGGATAGTGCACTGGCCTACTAGCCTTATGACTGGTTTACTGTGAGTTTGAACCCTTTATCTGGTAAGGCATTTACAACTGTCATACAATTTCATAAATCATTCATAATGGTTTTGAAGGGATTTTAACTAGAATTTACCACAACCATGCTGGTGAGATTCATCTGTAAAAACCTGCATTTGTGGTCACAGTGTGCCTATGCTAACCTTCCTAGTGTTCAGAAATTCACTTAATTGGATGAACCTTAAGCCAGCAAGGCACACTAGGCAGCTAGCTTTAGGGCTGGCTTGCCATGGGTTCAAACCCTCCATTTGGCAAGGAGCATGAGAGGCTTTTACAATGTAGAAGTGATATACATAGCATGCAGTATATGGAGAGGATGAAAGAGTGGTGAGGGAGTGCATAAGAGCCAGTGAAAGAATAGGTAAGGCTTTATAAGCATACTTGGCTGAGAACAACAAAAAAAAGTTTGGATGCAAATGGACTTGGTAGTTAAAAATGAAAGATGTTAGATGAGGAGGTGGAGGTACCAGGAAGATGTAGAGAGTATTTAGAGTTATTGAATATTACTGAAGAAAGTGAGGCTGTGATTTTATGCACTGGGCAAGGAGGAATAACATCTTTTAGAAGCAAGGAGGAGCCCAAGGTAAATGGGGAGGTGTGTGATGCAGTGGCTAGAATGAAAGGGTAAAATAGCTGGAACAAATGGATTAATAATATAAACTAAGCACTAAACCTAAAAGGGTCATACAGTGTTGAAGGGGGGGATGTGGTAAAGAAGGAATATGTGGAGGTTAGGCAGGAGTGTGGTAGAATAAAGGTTACTGGGGGTGGAGTGCTAAAGGTAAAATATGATCAAAGCTTGGGCAATAAGTTAATTTCCATTAAAAAAGTCAGGAGAGATTCTGCATCAAAGGTGGACTTTCAGCAAGAAAGTCAGGTAAAGTACATTGGGGGAGGGGGGGGGGTGGAGACGTCAAAAGTGAATTCTGCATGCTCACTGATACAGGACAATCTATTAAGAGATGAACCGACAGTTTACAGGTGGATCTAGACAGAGATGCTAGGAGCAGGACGGGGATATAGTTTTGGAGTGTTTGGAAACATGGGAAAGTACCCAATTATTATTATTATTATAATCAAATAGAAGCGCTAAACCACAGGGGTTATACAGCGCTGCAGGTTATTGTAGGATGCAGGGAGAATGGGTTGTAAGAGGGAGATGGATGATTAGTAGGGTATGGAGTGTAGCATGACGGTGGATAGTGCAGGGATAGAGGATAGCAAGAGATCGAGGTAGAAGGGACTGAGGGAGGTGCTAGAGGTATAATCTTCAGAGTTTGTGTAGTAAGTCAGTTTCTGTCAAAAAGTCAACAAGAGAGTCAGGATTAAAGGAGGGTCCATCTGCAAGAAGGGAAGGTAAAGGGCCGCAGAGCGAAGACGTCGTTGGAGGTAAATTCTGCGTGCTCGTTGATAGAGTGGGCACTCCAGCAGAATATGTCGAACAGACACTGGAACCTGACAATGCTCACAGAGAGGGGCAGGGAGCCTCTCCATGAGATATCCGTGAGTAAGACGAGTGTGGCCGATGCGAAGACGGGAGAGTGGAAAGTACCCAAGGATTGGCACAAGTGTCTTCATATAAGGTAAAAAGGAGGGACAAGTGTGAGTAAGAGCTATATGGGAATAAGTTGAGTATGCCCAGTAAAGTGTATGGTAAAATTATTGAAAAAGGTATTAGTAAGGTAAGTAAGGTTGCAGAGAAACAAGTTTTAGGAAGGGTAGGTGTTTACACAGAAGCATACAAATAAATAATATTTAGATAAAGGTAATTGTTTTAAGAGTACAGTGGAACCTCGGTTGTCAACTTCATTACTAGTTGAACAGATCAGTTTTCAAATGAGGAATTCGAGAAAAAAATTTCCTGGTTTTCGTAAGTTCTCTTGGTTGTCAACCAACAATGCGAACAGTCCGGGTCACGTGTTCACAGAAAGCGCACTGAAAATCACTTCAGAAACAAATTTAGCTCTCAAGGAGTTCTGGAAGGACCATTTCAATATCCTCACCTGCTTGAGGCTTATAGAAAAAAGCCTGGGGAATGTGTCTACTAGGACCATGCAGTCAGCATGGAAGAAATTGTGACCTGACTTTGTGGCAGCCAGAGATTTTGAAGGCTTTGAAGATGAGCCTGAGCCAGTTGAGGATATTGTGCCACTGTGAAAGACCTTAGGCCTAGAGGTGACTGAAGATGATGTGGAGTTGGTGGAGCACAGAACTGAACTCACCACAAAAGAACTTGAAGATCTTCAGTAGTAGTAGCAACAGATTGCAGCGGAGGAGCTGTCATCAGAGGAAGAGGGAGGAAAGGAATGATGTGCCCATTGCACTTGTCAAGGAAATGTGCTAAATGGCATGAAGTGCAGGAGTTTGCTGAAAAATACCATTCCAGACAAAGCAGAGGCCATCCATCTCTCTAACATGTACAATGACAGTGTAATGTCTCAATTTAGACAAGTGTTAAAACGGAGCCTGAAACAAACCTCACTGGACAGGTGTTTAGCAAGACAAAGAACCAGTGAGACAGAACAAGGTGTTAGTGGTGAAAAAGAGACAAAGAAGATAAACAACACCAGGAGGACAGTTGCCTGACATATTAATAGGCGTTTTTTCCTGTATGCCATTAGCCCTCCTCTGACAGGTAAGAGGCAGTTAAATTTTCATTTACTGTACAGTATTTCAGTTAAGTTTCTTTTCGTACATCTTCATTTTTATAGTTTTATGTAGTAGTTAGTACATTTTTAATAAATTATTATATTGTCATTTGGGGTCTGGAATGGATTAATTCTATATACATTATTTTTTATAGGAAAAATTGCTTTGGTTGTCGTCCATTTTGGTTGTCTAATCAACATCTGGAATGAATTAAATTCGACAACCAAGGTTCCACTGTATAAGTAGTGGACCTTAGACAGCAATGTATGAGTGAGATCACTATATAGTTGTTTAACATTTATAGATGGCATTACAAAAAGTGAATGCTGAAATGTTGGGGAATGTGATATTAAAGGATAGTGGATCTAATACAATGTGGGAGTTGTTACAACTGCTCTTTGTTATTATCAGTTCTTAAGAGAGATTCTGAAGGAAAGTGACAAAGGCTGGTGAATGAATTTAGGAGGGTATGCAAAAGAAGGAAAATATAAACGAAGTGAAGGCAATGAAAAACTGATTATCAGATTGGAGGGAGTATGGAGCAAGTGAATGTATTCAGATATTTGGGAGGGAACATGTTGGTAGATGGGTCTAAAAAAAAGAAGTAAACTTCAGAATATACGAGGCAAAAAGAAGAATGCACCAAGAGTACACCAATACAAAACTTTCATACAAGTGTGAAGGATGAGCTTCAAATATTGCTGCAAGGAAGAGTCCAGAGAGAAGAGAGATGTCATATCTGAGAGCAATGCATGGTGTGAATATTATGCAGAGAAAAGCATAGAAAGAAGAAGACTGTGACATCACCAAATGTATAATTCAGAGGGGGGTTGTTTATGTGGTTTGGGCATTTAGAGGATGGGGGTGAATAGAATGACTAAGAGGATTTACAAATCAGGGGTGGAATGAAAGAGTATCAGGATGTTTTAGAAAAGGTTAGAGGGAAGGGTTAAAGGAGAGTGGGTGCTCAAGCTTTATTATCTAGGAGGCTAGATGTAAACATTTTAGATCAGAGTAAGTGGAGACTAAGTGGTTTTCATGGCTTGATGTGGTGCTGGAGTGTGAGTGTGAAGGATTTTAGAAAAACTGGTCAGCCATACTTTAGTCTTGGAGGTGGGCAGTACTGTGCCTGTATTCTGGATGGATGAGGATGTTGCAGTTTTTTGGGTCACTGTGATATCTATGCATATCAGCTAAGACAACAATGATGGTGAATGTGTTCTTATTTTTTGGACCACTCACCTTAGTGGGAGATGTGAGGCGATAAAAAATATTACAGTGTATACTAAGTTATGTAATAGTAGCATAACACTGAATATTAAAGAAGGCAATTTTTCAAAAAATTAGCATCAGCAAATAAACATTAGTTTGGTTATTTTTTTATTTTAAATGAGGGAAGTGTTAAACCCATAGGGAGTCACAGTGTCTGGGGAACTGGATGCATTAAGGTTTAATAAGTCCAGTTCTTTGGATCAAGAGCCCTTCACTGGCATCAATGTACCTCTGGAGGGAAGGCTTAGTTAAAACCAGTAGTTATATTGTATTTCTGGTGAAAATGACAATTTGTATATAATTACTGAATTTTATAAATTATCATGCAAAGACTGCAGCTGCTATTAAGTAACCATGCTAAAAAATACTGTATTACATCTATAGCAAGCTACAATTATGTGAGAGCATAAAGGTTGCATATTTTATTAACTATTTTAGCCTAAAAGGCAAGAATGCCATGATGCTAGAAACAAAAAAATAACCTTTAGATTAATTTTCAAAAGCCATTCATCACAAAAGCACCATATATTAACAACTTTAAAACCAGTATAGTTAATTATTAGCTACATGAAAGATTAAATTTAACAAATCCTTTTACTGCCACTTGGGGAAGAGGTAATAGCTATAGTGTCCATTTAACAACTGAAGTTGTACCTTTCATCAAATATTTCTGTACATTTTGTATATACAAATTCAATATTGGGACTATTGCAAAACTTTGATGACACTTTCTAAAAATAAATCTGATTTCTTCTTGCAGATCAGTATCAAATATTTTGCTGTTGATTTACACAATGTAAATGTTCAAGAATAATTGTGGAAGTAAAAGCCTTCTTCATATATTCATTGTTCAATAGCTGTTATCACACTACTAACATTGGTGAAACTAGACCAGCATTCTCAACCAAATTACCAATCAAGACAAATTATTTTCATAACCTACAACTTTCACAACTGCCTTTTTCTTGCTGCAAAGAGTATAACAGACTGAAAAGTTGAGTTAATAAAAAAATTATTTTTGAAATATTTTGAATGTTTGTTGTCTTTAATACAAGAACATGAGGTAATCAAAATGGAGTCTAGTGTAAATTCTATAATCTGTAAGGTAAATTAAATTCACAAATAACCCACACTGGAAACATGAGACAACATTCCTTCTGAAAGAATGGGCTATTTATGAATTGTTCCAGCCACTGTATTGTGCCTTTCATTCTGAAATTAAGTTATTTTATATTATGAATTTTTTTTCAGCAAGGTTAGAATACTTTGCTAGTTTTGGTCCAAAGTAAAACAAACTGGCATATAAAAAATTTGCCAGGAAGATTTCACATGCCCCCAACTTGTTTTTAATGAAAGATTTAGTTACATAATAAGACAAGATTGGGCTATATTCCTTTCCACATCTATTACTCCACTACATGCTAGACAAAATCGAACAGGTATATAAAATCTTCTTGTTCTCTCTCCCCTTCCCCGCAAAATAATCCACGACTGAAACTGTGAAATTATGATTTGTTTAAAAATCTTAGTTAAAAAAATGGTGGTGTAGTATAGCCTGGGTAATTTCAAGAACAATATTTATTTTTTAAAAAGTAGCATTTACATAAAAGATCAGAAAATTAAATTTTCAGGCATAATTTTCTTCATGCTCATGATAAATGAATTCCTGCTACTGTTAAAATCTGGCTAAAGCACTCACAGAAAACATGTGCTATACACATTAATTTGTAAAATGCCGATATTTATTTCCAAGCATAAGCCGTCAACCAATACATACTTGACAGCAGAGATTTATATGATCACCAAATTATTTTTCAAACAAAGGATTTTATAATAAGTAATGATTTTAGAACAATGCTAAATATCTTCCATACATGATTTTTAGAGTTGGGTTTTAAAGAAAAAATAACTTCGTCACAGATAGTTCTGCTTTCTGAAAGTTAACACTAAACACAGCCATGAAGTGTATCACTCTTCTAACTGCAAATGTCAGATTCCTAGATAAAACTTAGACGTTTCCAGGTAATTACTGATAAAAACCTTCGTACTTACACAATTATGGAAGCACTGAGAAACTACAAAGGCACACATTCAAAATTCTCTAAAGAAATGTATAAAACCTACTGTTTAATATGATTTTTTCTTTGGCTTTGTGATGTTAAGTACCATAAACATAAACTAATGGAATGTTACAAGTCCTACCTAAAAAGTAATAATAATTTTATGATTTTTATACTTGACACCTTTAAGGTTCAGAAACAAGTATAATGTGTAATCATGCTAAAATTTATGTTTGTTATAATGTTTAAATAAAAATTAAATTCATAATGCACCAAAAAATAATTCAATATGACTATTGGTGTGCTGCCTTAGTACTACAGATATGTAATACATAATACATTATAACTTAAAGAATATCATCTTTTTTTTTTTAACTACATAATAATTAAGACTTTAAAAAATTAGCAAATATAAAATTTATATAAAATATTAAAAACAAAGTGTTTCATAATCTTATGATAAAAAAAAATAGAGAGCTATGGCAAAAGAATAGGAAGCACCCAACACAACCACAAGAAAAATAATCCAGGTAACTCGTTTTAGAAAAAAATTACGAGCAGGATAACATATCACTCAAGATACTTATAACAAAATTAATCAGTCATACCTATAGCTATGATATTGCAAAATTACCAATTATTCCTGAGGTGGTACTCCAGTGACATGCCATGGATTATCACAACATTGATACAATGCGTTTTTTCAAGGTTTCTTGTTACTCACACATTTTATCTGGTAAGTTGGCATAAACTGTATGTCCAACACACTTGCTATTTTTCATGAGTAATGTTTACACATAGTACAAGGTATGGTCCATGATGCATATCAGACATTAGGTCCAGTTAGCACCAATATGGATACTACTTAATCACAACACATTTCCACCATTTAAGTTTGTTAAGCTTCAATTTTAACTATACTGCAAAATTACAGAATATATTTAATAATTTCACCAATTAAAAACTTAGTTTTAGGCTAATTTCTTTAAAATGCTGCTAAAGTTTTTACCTTCTGCTTCATTTACAATTGTGAAGATTTAGCTTGTTTTAACTTCTGGTGTAAAATACTTGTACAATTTTTGAGGATTAATTACACTTCTGCTTCATCTGTAGTGGTGGTGATAACTGTAGTGGTAGTAACAAGAGAGCTAAAAGGCTCAGAAGCTTCATCACCAGTTTCCTCTGTGCAGTTCGGTCTGATGAAACCAAATCAGGCATTAGAAAATCTGACAAGAATTCTAATACAGTGGTACCTCGGGATACGAACTTAATTTGTTTCAGAAGGCTGTTCGAGTGCCGATACCGAACGAATTTATTCCCATAAGGAATAATGTAAATTAGATTAATCCGTTTCAGACCCCAAAAAATACACTTACAAAAGCACTTACATAATTGTTCGAGTTGGGAGCTATTCGTATCCCGAGGTACCACTGTACTACCTATGGTAGTTTGTTTATAGGGACACCGTTATTATTAATTCTTATCAAATTTAATTTCCTTTGATATTTTGTATCATGCGTTAATTACAGCCATTATGAAAACTTAGATGCATATTATTAATTATTAACAAAAGCTTTTATAGTAGAATCCTGCAAATGCTATATTGTTTCTGTACTACATGTAAGACACATTACTCTGAATAATTCTTAATTTCTAATTTTGGCAACCATTTAGTGGAACTGATCATGGATAGAATTATATATAGCTTAGAAAAGACAAATATAAATTTAAACATATTCTATAGACCAACAGAGAAAAAGCTACATCTCCTAGTGATTTGTCAAGTTCATAATGCTTGCACAGTATTTAAAACTAGTATGGAATCTAAGCCTAAATAAAATGCACAATACCTTTCTAGATTGTGCCAGTATCTTGGTCCTTAAAAAATATTTATTTCTATACTTATCTGAACACAGCAAAAGAAAATATAGGTAGATCATCTTAGTAGACCAGTAATTTATATCAAGGTACAATATGAGTATATGTTCTTTAACAAACAATTTTAACCTAGGTCTAGTCTAAAATGCTACACATACTAGGAGTTTTGCAGATATCAGTTTCAATACAAACCTACCTGTACAAACCCCACATATAAATTATAACCCTATCTGTAGTCACTGATTATGTGCATGTCCATGCCATGTCTAATTTTTTTTTTTTTTTAGATGGTTAGTGTTTTTTTGTTTTGGGGTGAACATCGAGACTTACCAGTATCTCTTTACTTAAAACTGTATACATGTGTGGGCAATTCGATTATTATTTTGTTTATTTTTTTTAGCTCAACAGCCATTTCCCACCATTATAGGATGGCCCCTTGCCTACATGTCATTGCAGGAGTCAGGTCTTAGTTCTTGCCATAAATGTGCTGACATTAATTATTAATTCAGAAAATCCTTTTGACTGCAACATTCCCAGCCCTCCTTTAAAGTGCAAGCATCACCCTTTGCATCTCAAAGACTCGAGTCTAGCCAACAAGTTTCTCCTGAATCCCTTCGTGAATGTTACCTCGTTCACACTCCATCAGAATATTCATTAAAAAAACACTTCGCTCCTTTAACTCCTACTTCACATTCACACAAGCCTGCTGGATGCTCAAGCTCCTAAAACTCAAAAGCCTCCTTTAACCCCCAGTCCCTCCAACCATTCCTGGAACTACCCCTACTACTTTCCACTACATTTATACCCTCTTCAGTATGCTCCCTCTCTGCATAATCTCTACAAGCCAAAAGCACCTCAACAACCCCTTCTCAGATCTGAATTATACCCTTGGTGACCCCACACCAACTTTTAATTTTAATTTCTATGCTCTGAATTCTGTGCATAATATTCACACCACATGTCACTCTCAAACAAAATATCTCCACTATTGCAATATTAATTATTTTAATTAATGAAATAAAATTGGTAAAGGAAAATTCACAATGGTACATGGCTGTAGGAATATGTAAAAACCACTTAGTAAAAGAAAGTTTACCTTCCCTAAGCTTTTCAAATCATAAGCCCACTGCAAGCCAAAGAGATAAAGTGCAAAATATGAAAATAGTGTGCATTTTTAACATCTGCATGATAACCAAGATACAAAAATTTCCAAAATACACTGTAAAACTGGTGCATATAAACAATATGGAGTATGTGCAGAGATATTGTCAATGTAATTTTCCAAGAGAAAGAAGCATGCAACAAACCTGGTTTTAAGTCCTTCATGGCCAGAGAAGAATTCATTGGTGGCCATGGAAAACAATGTTAATCCATGAGTGATTGTATATAGCCGACTGCTTGTGAACATTCATAAGTTATGGCAAAACATTAATAAGACTTAAACAGTTGCATACAGCACTATCGTACTTTAAAAATCCAACCTTTGTTAATCCCTTGAGCAGGAGAATTTACATTATCACCAATATATGTGAGCTTTCAATCTTCTCGATGTTCGTGGGATTAAAACACGTGTGAATTAGCATTGTCTTCCAAATGACTGAAGAAATACATTAGATGTCACCATCTCAGCGCCTGTGGCAAGGAGGGTGTTAAGAGTTGAGTCAGTTGCTCCCCCAAAAAAATAAAAATCCAAAAGCAAAACCTAAGAAGCTACATGCATAATCTAATGCTTTTTGTTGTTAAGTATCATTAATAGTAAATAAATATATGCAAAATTGTATATGCAATATGTAGATCAATATGTTATTAGGAATTTTTTTTTGAAAATAGCAATGATCACATGAAATTATCTTGAGCTTTATTAGAATAATGTTAACATCTTAAATTCCAATTTTATATTCAGAAAAACTACTTAAATAAGAGAAGCAATTTTCCATGTTGTAAAAGAAAGAGCCCCGTCAAGACTGTAGGATTCACAAACAAATAATCTGTACATAGGAGAAAGAAACTTATGATGACATTTCAGTCCGACTTTGACTTGAACCAGTCGCACACTAACACGTGTTTTTGGTCCCACCCTTGTGGGCCATTTGCTCTCCTGCAGTGCTCCTTTTTCTTTCCCTTAAACTTAATCTACTACTACTACTATTGCTTTACTTCACTCCACTTTCTGTCTCTTGTGCCACTACCACTACTCCCCTATCTACTACTACTACCACCACTACTTCTATTACCAGCATTACCTCTACCACTACTATCTCCACTTCTTTCTTCCTCCTCTCTTTGTCCCATCCGTGCCCTCCTCTCATATATACTCTGGCTCCCTTACCTTCGTATGTTAAGTGTGTGACTAGTTAATTGTCCAAGTTGGACCGAAACATTGTCATAAGTTTCTTTCTACTATGTGCAGGTTATTTGTGTACTGTTCCAGTCACAGTATTAAGACTGTTTTCATCTGCAGGATTCAATGTGATTCAGGCCTGCCTGGATCAAATTTCAAATCAAAAGTGGAAACTGTATACAGGTGGCCTCTGTGCCTGACATAAGATTTATCCACTGCCTCCCCATGCCTATTTACCACCACCATATCTTCGTAATTAGTTATTAGCTATAATAAGCTGACCCCTAATAATAATGATTTAACTAAACAATGACAGGTTGCTCATACGAGTCTTCAGGGTATTTTAAGTTATCACATGTGGTAGATCTAGGCTGTGCATAATATTTGTTACCTTGTGGCTAGTAAGTAGTTAATACATGATAAACTTAGTTTGGTTGGTATAGCAAAGTTCATGCAGTTTAGACAAATTAAAACAGAAATAGCATTTGTGGAGGAAAGCCTGGGAGGCAAAGGCTGAATCAAAATTAAAGAGGTATCTATTTATAATTAAATTTGAGAAGAAAATATGGTCTAGGCTGCTCTAATAAGCAATGTTTGGCATGAACACTTACGTGTAAGGAGAACACAATAACCCAAATACATCCTACAGCCATGATGCATAATAGATTTTTTCAACATGCTGGCCATTTCCCATTAGAAAAAATGCAATAACTATTTCTACCTACATTATCTAGTTCTTATGTAATGCAAAAAAATTATACTGCTTGGTATACAAGTATGCATTTGCTTTAAGGAGACTGTGTGGAGATCAGTGCCAATGCATAAATGGTACTAGCACATCTCTCCTAGCAACTATATACCCTCAAAATTTTCCTAACAATTTGGAAACTATCTGTTTCTGTCACACTTAAGACTTGCTGCCTCTATTATTTTATTATTTAATTATTAAATTACATTTTTTTGGTATCTAAAATAATAATGATTCAGGTTCTTTTATTACCCAAAAAACTTTTTCCACCTTACTTAAGATTATCAAGCATTTCCTTCATGAATACACAAGTCTAATGGTCCAATTCTATTGAAAAAACCTCAAGATTTAAAAGACATTCTGACTAACAAATATAAAGCTCTATAATCATTCATACAAGTAAATGATTGTGATGTAAAGGATTTGAAATTACAAGCTAATTCAAAAGGATAACACATACCTATATACAGATGAATCTGAAGTTGATCTTGACCAGGAAACCATGAAGTCTTTCTGTTTAGATCCTTTATTGTCTATTAAGGCTTGTGTTATGTCATCAGGGCTCATAGAACAGATAACAGCACGAACTACAAACCTTAAGAGAAACTTCTTTTAATACCGTGTATAATGCTGTTTAATAAATCGATATACTATAGCAATGCTAAAAAGTAATTAAAAGGCCTATGCTCATTATTCTGTATAGTATATTAATAATGTATTATCAGAGTTAACTACTACTGCACCTTTAAGCATCTCACTATTAAAACCTTGTACAGTGCTGTAAACGTGTATTTTTTCATTGTAATATAACAATTAAAAACATTTTTAGCCTTAATTTAGTAATGGTACTGATTATTTTTTAGAAAATTTTCTATGATCCAATTCTTGGATTCACTTTTAACATTCTTACTTGGTTCTCTATGTTATAATTTATCAATTTGCAATATTAAATGTACACATTTATCAAATTATAATTTCTCTCCACATACAAAACACCAATAAAATTAAAAAATATAAGTTTCTTACCTTGGCAGGACTGCAAGTGTAGCAGTAAGGATAATAGTTAGCCAATGCAAGGGAGATCCCAGAGCATACGCCAACTCGCCAAACTGGCTAGGTTCACCTAAGCACGCAACACAAGTCATGGTGTACAGAACACCAAAACCATAGAACATTATGAAGGACAATACCAATCCAAACACAAGAATCACAGTCTGGAAAGGTTAAAGTGCATCACACATGGAAAAACTAAATTATTAAAACTTTATAGCCAAAACTGTATACTAATCTAACATGCATTTAATTTAGTTTTAGCAGAAATTTGCAAAGATTACAACAGAATATAAACTGAGATAAATTAGCATGCATATATTCATAAAAAGATTAGTAAACTCACCCATGATTTGGTTTCAATGGCAATATGCAATGATTGTGCAACAAGACAAGCATGCGTGACAGTCATGCCAAACTGGTACATCCCAGTATTTGAATCCTCATGGAGCTGTTAGAAATATATAATACATTCATGAGATACGTACAAATAATAATATAGTATGTAATTACAAACTGGTGAAATCTGGAGGAAGGGGAAAAAAGCAGCAGGAAATAGAAAAGAGATGGAAAGACAAAGGAAGGACTTGCAGTGTAAAACAGTCAACACTAGTATATCCATGTCCTAAGCCTAACAATATCAATGCAGTCTTCTTAAATATGCAGATCCTCTATACCTATGCATCAGCAACAGCTTTGAGTAGTGCCAAAAATTAGTGGAAATGCCAAATTTTTCTATTCACTAAAGTCAATAACATATATTTACTAAGAATGAATGATTAATTTAATGATTAATTAACAAACACTTAGGGAATTAGGGAAGAGCAAAAGAAAACTTTTTTTTAATTATTAGCCCAAGAAAGCCAATAACCTGGGAGAATTCAAGCAGTTTGGCTTATTTCCACTGCTGACCAACTCCGAAGTATCTACGTACTTAATACTAACTGAACAAGTGCATTAGGTATAAGGATACCTGTCCATATGCATTTTCCTTCAATCTTAGTGTGCTATAATTATATAATCATCATCATCTTTCAACAAACCAGCCGTATCCCATCAAAGCAGGGTGACCCAAAAAGAAAAACAAAAGTTTCTCTTTTTAACTTTAGTAATGTATACAGGAGAAGGGGTTACTAGCCCCTTGCTCCAGGCATTTTAGTCGGCTCTTATGAAACAAATGGCTTACGAAGGAAGAATTCTGCTCCACTTCTGCCCACTAAACTCAAAGCAGCTAGCATACTACACTGCTGGGTAGCCAGCAGGCTCCTAGATACATAGCCAACATCCATACCATGTTGAATGCACCCCTTCTCATTTAATTAACGAAGTTATGCAATGTTGGGTTTGGTTACTACTTTTATGGGTGACTGCCTGGGAACACCAAAGACAGTTGGCATTAATTTTTTAAGGTATCCCATGGCTTAGTTGGCAATGCAATGGCCTCACATACTGAGTGTCCGTGGTTCAATCCTAGGCATGGGTGGAAACGTTTGGCATATTTCCTTACACTTGCTGTCCCTGTACATCTAGCAGTAAGTAGGTACCAGAGTGTTAATTGACTGTTGTGGGCCACATCCTAGGGGGACAAGATTAAAGGGCCCCAATGGAAATAAGACAGTCCCCAATGACTATTAGGTTATCCTGGGTGTCTAACCCTCTGGGTTAAAAATCCAAACAAATCTTAAGACACCTTGAAGCAGCATTTATCTATAAAGCAGACCCCTGAATAACACAGTTGTTACATTCCTGAAAGCATGTTACACAAAATCATTCAGCAAATTCAAGAACATTGGGAAAAAAAGGGTTATGTGCTTGGGACCTCTGAAGATGCCAAACAAGAAATATAAAAAATTATTCCATGAAAAATAATGAATTTTTTGGACACCTTACATTGTAGATATCATTGGTTGTTGATCTAGATATATGTTATGTACCCAAATCCTAAATAAAAACTTAAGTTACTAAATAAATTTACTTAAGGCCCAGGGGAAACTTGTGTTTGATGCCGTATACAAGCCATTCCTTCCAGAGAAAATGGGAATGGCATTCCACCCAGAGAAAACTGAGCTAATATGCCACCAATGACTATTATACATTTAATACACAATTATACCAGTAAAAAAATTGCAAAAAATTTAACTGGAAAGAATTTAACTACAGTGGACCCCCGCCTAACGAGCACCCCGGAAATCATACAATTATGTAAGTATAATATTGTAAGTGCTTTTGTAAGCGTATTTTTGGGGGTCTGAAATGGACTAACCTACTTGACATTTTTTCTTAAGGGAGTAAATTCGTTTGGTAATGGCACTTGAGCAGGCTTCTGGAATGAATTTTGCTCGTTAGGCGGGGGTCCACTGTATATGTACCTTAAAATTTTTTCTCTTTCTTGTAGATATAGAAGTGTTTGGAGGATGACAATTAATGCTACTAGGCCAAAACCTGTCTCTTATTGATATTGGTCTAAAATAGTGTTGTACACTGTACATATAGTGACTTAACACAGTACATTACAAGTACGTATGAGGTATTTCTACTTGCCAATTAATGAAGGTTTTTGTCATGACTGAAGATATGATGCAAACAGTTACTTATATGCTAAATACATCCTTAATAAAATACTTTGCAGCAGATAGGAAAAATTGACACTTTGGTAGGGTTAAATAAATGAAATGCATGAAAATAAAGATTGAACCAACTAATACAAGAATATTATGTATGGATAAATGAGTCACTTTTTTTTTTTTACAGAACTAGTTTCACAAAATGTGAATTACAAAAATGGAAATTCCTACAGGTATTTAATTTTAAGCATTCTAGGTTAAACGTTTGCAAGTACTGCAGTAAGGCACTGTCACAATGCATATTCATTAAATTGCTTACTTCTGATAAATAAACAGGATTTGGAAAAAACGTACGATAGGGTGGATAGGGGGGCAATATGGCAGATGTTGCAAATTTATGGAATAGGAGGTAGGTTGTTGAAAGCAGTGAAGTCTTTACGAGGATAGTGAGGCTCAGGTTAGAGAATGTAGGCGAGAAGGGGATTATTTCACCAGTAAAAGTAGGCCTTAGACAGGGATGTGTGATGTCACCATGGTTATTCAACATATTTATAGATGGAGTAGTAAGGGAAATGAATGCTCGGGTGTTGGCAAGAGGTGCGGGGTTAAAAGATAAAGAGTAACACAAAGTGGGAGATGTCACAGTTGCTCTTTGCTGATGACACTGAGCTTTTGGAAGATTTTGAAGAGAAGTTGCAGAGGTTTGTTGATGAGTTTGGTAGGGTATGTAAAAGGAAATTAAAAGTGAATATAGTAAATAGTAAGGTGATGAGGATTAACAAAAAAATTAGGTAACAGAAGATTGGATATCAGATTGGAGGGAAAGAGTATAGAGGAGGTGAATGTATTCAGATATTTGGGAGGGACGTGTCAGCGGATGGGTCTATGAAAGATGAGGTAAATCATAGAATTGATGAGGGGAGAAAGGCGAGTGGTGCACTGAGGAGTTTGTGGAGACGAAAACTTTATCTATGAAAGCAAAGAGGGGAATGTATGAGAGTATAGTTATACCAACACTCTTGTATGGGTGTGAGGCATGGGTTGTGAATGATGCAACAAGGAGAAGGCTGGAGGCAGTGGAGATGTCGTGTCTGAGGGCAATATGTGGTGTGAATATAATGCAGAGAATCCATAGTTTGGAGATTAGGAGGTGTGGGATTACCAAAACTATTATCCAGAGAGCTGAGGAGGGGTTATTGAGATGGTTTGGACATGTAGAGAGGATGAAACGAAATAGAATGACTTCGAGAGTGTATAGATCTGTAGTGGAGGGAAGGCGGGGTAGGGGTTGGCCTAGGAAAGGTTGGAGGGAGGGGGTCAAAGAGGTTTTGTGTGCGAGCGGCTTGGACTTCCAGCAAGCGTGCGTGAGCATTTTAGATAGGAGCGAATGGAGACAAATGGTTTTTAGGACTTGTGCTGTTGGAGTGTAAGCAAGGTAACATTTATGAAGGGATTCGGGGAAACCAACAGGCTGGACTTGATTCATAGAGATATGAAGTACAGTGCTGGCACTCTGAAAGAGAAGTGTTAATGTTGCAGTTGTATAACTAGTGTAGGCATGCCTCTGGCAAGACAGTGATGGAGTGAATGATGAAGTTTTTCTTTTTCGGGCCACCCTGCCTTGGTGGGAAACGGCCAATGTAGTAATAAAAAATTTTTTTTTTACTTCAATGCCCCTCTCCCACCAAGGCAGGATGACCATCAAAAGAAGAAAACACATTGACCATCATTCATTCAATCTCTGTCTTGCCAGGAGTGTGCTGACATCACAATATAGATTACCCTCTGACAGCAACATCCCCACCTCTCTCTCAGAGTGCATGACATTGCCCTTCCCACTTCCAGAACTAAGTCCAGCTAATCGGTTTCTCTGAATCTTCTTGTAAAAGTTAGCTTGCTCACACTCCAATAGCATGTCCACTAAAAACAACTTAGTTTCCATTCACCCTATCAAATGCTCTTAAGAGCCTTCTGGATGCTCAAGCTCCTAAAACTCAAGCCACTTTTACCCCCAACCTGTAACCAATCATGAGACGACTCCTATTTTCTATCCCTCTCCATCCTCTATATATGCCCAAACCACCTCAAGAACCCCTTTTCAGCCATATGAATTATACACGTGGTGACCCCCTTTGCCTTTTAACCCTTAAGCTGTCCTTGACATACTAAGGCATCATGGACCCAAGTGTTCTTGATGTATTAAAACATCATAGTAGTACCCTCAAATTTGCTACTAGCCACAAATTTTAGCCTGTGTAGTGGGTGTACACAGTATTAAAAAATCCTAACCCAATCAGCACATGATGGAAACAGCTAACCTCTGACCCTGCATTTGAGTTAAAATAGTAAATTTGGGGCATTTTTTAGGGTAGCTTGTGATTTTATTTGCTGCTTTTTTTTTTTTTTCAAACAAGTCGGCCGTCTCCCACCAAGGCAGGGTGACCCAAAAAGAAAGAAAATCCCCAAAAAGAAAATACTTTCATCATTCAACACTTTCACCACACTCATACATAATCACTGTCTTTGCAGAGGCGCTCAGATACGACAGCTGAGAATAGTCCCTCCCAGCTGTCACTATCCCAGACCCCTCCTTTAAAGTGCAGGCATTGTACTTCCCATTTCCAGGACTCAAGTCCAACTAAATCAATTAACTGGTTTCCCTGAATCCCTTCACAAAATGTTACCCTGCTCACACTCCAACAGCTCGTCAGGTCCCAAAAACCATTCATCTCCATTCACTCCTATCTAACACGCTCACACATGCTTGCTGGAAGTCCAAGCCCCTCGCCCACAAAACATCCTTTACCCCATCCCTCCAACCTTTTCGAGGACGACCCCTACCCCGCCTTCCTTCCCCTACAGATTTATACGCTCTCCAAGTCATTCTACTTTGATCCATTCTCTCTAAATGACCAAACCACCCCAACAACCCCTCTTCAGCCCTCTGACAAATACTTTTAGTAACTCCACACCTTCTCCTAATTTCCACATTCCGAAATTTCTGCATAATATTTACACCACACATTGCCCTTAGACAGGACATCTCCACTGCCTCCAGCCTCCACCTCACTGCAGCATTTGCAACCCATGCTTCACACCCATATAAGTGTTGGTACCACTATACTTTCGTACATTCCCTTCTTTGCCTCCATGGATAACGTTTTTTGTCTCCACAGATACCTCAACGCACCACTCGCCTTTTTTCCTTCATCGATTCTATGGTTAACCTCATCCTTCATAAACCCATCCGCTGACACGTCAACTCCCAAATACTATCTGAAAACATTTACTTCTTCCATAATCCCTCTCTCCAATGTGATATCCAATTTTTCTTTATTTAAATCGTTTGATACCCTCATCACCTTACTCTTATCTATGTTCACTTTCAACTTTCTACCTTTACACACACTCCCAAACTCGTCCACTAACCTTTGCAACTTTTCTTTAGAATCTCCCATAAGCACAGTATCATCAGCAAAAAGTAACTGTGTCAACTCCCATTTTGCATTTACTTCTTTTACAACCCCATCTATAAATATATTAAACAACCATGGTGACATTACACATCCCTGTCTAAGACCTACTTTTACCGGGAAGTAATCTCCTCTCCCTACACACCCTAACCTGAGCCTCACTATCCTCATAAAAACTCTTTACAGCCTTCAGTAACTTACTACCTATTCCATACATTTGCCACATTGCTCCCCTATCCACTCTATCATATGCCTTTTCTAAATCCATAAATGCAATGAAAACTTCTCTACCTTTATCTAAATACTGTTCACATATATGCTTCACTGTAAACACTTGATCTACACATCCCCTACCCACTCTAAAGCCTCCTTGCTCATCTGCAATCCTACTCTGTCTTACCTCTAATTCTTTCAATAATAACCCTGCTATACACTTTACCTGGTATACTCAGTAAACTTCTTCCCTATAATTTTTACACTCTCTTTATCCCCTTCCCTTTATATAAAGGAACTATACATGCTCTCTGCCAATCCCTAGGTACCTTCCCCTCTTTCATACATTTATTAAACAAAAATACCAACCACTTCAGCACTATATCCCCCCCTGATTTTAACATTTCTGTCATGATCCCGTCAGTTCCAGCTGCTTTACCCCCTTTCAATCTACGTAATGCCTCACGCACCTCCCCCACACTCACATCCTGCTCTTCTTCACTTCTAAACGGTGTTGTACCTCCCTGGCCAGTACATGAAATTACCGCCTCCCTTTTTTCATCGACATTTAAAAGTTCCTCAAAATATTCCCGCCATCTACCCAATACCTTCAGCTCCCCATCTACTAACTCCCCTACTCTGTTTTTAACTGACAAATACATTCGTTCCCTAGGCTTTCTTACCTTGTTTATCTCACTCCAAATATTTTTCTTGTTTTCAGCAAAATTTTTTGACAGAGCCTCTCCCATTCTTTCAACCGCTCTTCTTTAGCACTCTTTCACCACTCTCTTCACCTTTCTTTTACTCTCCATATACTCTGCTCTTCTATTTACACTTCTATTTTGTAAAAAAATCTCATAAGCTACCTTTTTCTCTTTTATCACACCCTTTACTTCTTCATTCCACCACTCACTCCTCTTTCCTCCTGCAGCCACCCTATTATAGCCACAAACTTCTGCCCAACATTCTAATACTGCATTTTTAAAACTATCCCAACTCTCTTCAACCCCCCCACTACTCATACTTGCACTAGCCCACCTTTCTGCCAATAGTTGCTTATATCTCACCCTAACTTCCTCCTCCCTTAGTTTATACACTTTTACCTCTCTCTTACTTGCTGTTGCCATTTTCTTTTTGTCCCATCTACCTTTTACTCTAACTGTAGCTACAACCAAATAATGATCAGATATATCCGTTGCCCCTCTATAAACATGTACATCCTGAAGCCTACCCAACAACCTTTTATCCACCAATACATAATCCAACAAACTACTTTCCTTACGTGCTATATAATACCTTGTATATTTATTTATCCTCTTTTTCATAAAATATGTAATGCTTATTACCAAACCTCTTTCTACACATAGCTCAATTAATGGTTCCCCATTTACATTTACCCCTGGCACCCCAAATTTACCTACTACTCCCTCCACAACATTTTTACCCACTTTAGCATTAAGATCCCCAACCACAATTACTCTCTCACTTGGTTCAAAACTCTCCACACACTCAACATTTCCCAAAATCTCTCTCTCTCCTCTACACTTCTCTCTTCTCCAGGTGCATAAACACTTACTATAACCCACTTTTCACATCCAACCTTTATTTTACTCCACATAATCCTTGAATTTATACATTTATATTCCTTCTTTACCTGCCATAACTGATTATTCAACATTATTGCCACTCCTTCTTTAGCTCTAACTATTTGAAACCCCTGACCTAATCCTATTTATTTCTCCCCACTGAAACGCTCCTACCCCCTTCAGCTTTGTCTCACTTAAAGCCAGGACATCCAGCTTCTTTTCATTCATAACATCTACAATCATCTCTTTCTTATCATTCGCACAACATCCACGCACATTCGAACATCCCACTTTGACGGATTTCTTCTTTTTCTTTTTAGTAAGCTATACAGGAAAAGGGGTTACTAGCCCATTGTTCCCGGCATTTTAGTTGACTTTTACAACACGCATGGCTTACGGGTGTGTGTGTTAAGATAAAATAAAATAAAACTCAGATGAGTGTGTATACATAAATGTGTAAATGTTTGCGTAGCGTGACCTAAATGTAAGTAGAAGTAGTAAGACGTACCTGAAATCTTGCATGTTTTTTTTTTGTTTTTTTTTTTTAACACGTCGGCCGCTTCCCACCGAAGTGGGGTGGCCCAAAATGAAAAACGAAAGTTTCCCATTTTACATTTAGTAATATATACAGGAGAAGGGGTTACTAGCCCCTTGCTCCCAGCATTTTAGTCGCTCTTACGACACGCATGGCTTACGGAGGAAGAATTCTGTTCCACTTCCCCATGGAGATAAGAGGAAATAAGAACTAGTAAGAAAATAGAAGAAAACCCAGAGGGGTGTGTATATATATGCTTGTACATGAATGTGTAGTGTGACCTAAGTATAAGTAGAAGTAGCAAGATGTACCTGAAATCTTGCATGTTTATGAGACAGAAAAAAGACACAAGCAATCCTACCATCATGTAAAACAAATACAGGCTTTCGTTTTACACTCACTTGGCAGGACGGTAGTACCTCCCTGGGTGGTTGCTGACTACCAACCTACTACTGTTTCTTGGTACAAAAAGATAATATGGAATACATGCTAGTGTAGGTGAAAAGATTCTGGTTGGTTTTAGAAACAGAATTGGCCTGAAATAGGGATCAAAATGGTTGAAACAGCTGATTTTGGGCAATTCTGGTCAGAAGGGCAGGGGCCTCATATTCTCCTTGGTCTGTTTTATGTCCAAGCTTTCTTGATTATGGTTTATTTGCTGAGAAATAAAGAAAATATTTTTTGTTTCATGATGGATTCAAAATGGAGGGCAAGTGTTATATAGGAGAGACCTAAGGACTTGGTAAGTGAAGAGAGAAAGGTTGCTTTAGTGGCTGGAATGACTATAGTGTTTGTTTGGGAGTCTGTTTATAAACTAATTTGTTGAAAAATAACAAAATACCTAGTGTGCCTCAAAGTGTGCAAAATCACTTTTATGTAATGTGCTCCTTGACTACCAACTTTGTACTTGCATAATTCCATGTGTATTATATACTGTACATGAAATTTGGAGTTTTTTATTTTTTTTTTTCAACAAGTCGGCCGTCCCCCACCGAGGCAGGGTGACCCAAAAAGAAAGAAAATCCCAAAAAAGAAAATACTTTCATCATCATTCAACACTTTCACCACACTCATACATAATCACTGTCTTTGCAGAGGCGCTCAGATACGACAGCTGAGAATAAGTCCCTCCCAGCTGTCTCTATCCCATACTCCTCCTTTAAAGTGCAGGCATTGTACTTCCCATTTCCAGGACTCAAGTCCAAAATTGTGTTTTTTGCTTTACAAGCTGGAGATATGATTCGTGAACCTGGGTGATGATAGCCGCGACTCTCACCGCTAGGCTATATCTGAATTTTTTGGTGATATTACTTTTAAAAAATTCTCTATTTTAATTTTTTTTTTTTTTTAGAACTTGTGGACAGAAACAGGGATTGCAATTTGAGGAGTGAGGACAGTTTAAAGATTAATTTTTACACTGTGAATTATCTTAATGATAAATGATAGTTGCACTACACATTGCACTCGAACATGGCATATCTACTGCCTCTAGCCACCTCCTTGACGGTCAATTATTCAGCAACAATTATGAGTTTCATTCATCATTTCAATTCTAAAAAATAACCAGGCATTATTAGCCAACCCTTTCTACAATTTAAAATAAATCAAACTTACGACAGCAGAAAAGAAGAAGAGAACAATGGCTTGGTAAACAGCATCCAGGATATTGACCCAGAAGGAGTGAGGTTTGTAGAGGCGACCTTCCCTTCCCTGGGCATACAACCGTGGTTTGGCAAGAAGTACTTCTGCAGGCGCATCCTTATCATAGATACCTGTTCAAAATATTTGTTATATCTTGAGTGTTCTTTATAGAAAAGCACATTAAATATGTCATTACCAGTTACCTACAAATTATAGACCCAACACCAATTTTTCCAGCACCCTTGGTTCTTTGGTTTTGCAATATATCTATTTTGCCATAATAATAAAAATAATAATAATAAATGGAAACCTGTAATTGTTTTACATGATGGTAGGATTGCTGGTTTTTTTTTTTGCTGTCTCAAACATGCAAGATTTCAGGTATGTCTTGTTACTTCTACTTACACTTAGGTCACACTACACATTCATGTACAAGCATATATATACACACCCCTCTGGGTTTTCTTCTATTTTCTAACTAGTTCTTGTTCTTATTTCCTCTCTCCATGGGGAAGTGGAACAGAATTCTTCCTCTGTAAGCCATGCGTGTCGTAAGAGGCGACTAAAATGCCAGGAGCAAGTGGCTAGTAACCCCTTCTCTTGTATATAGTATTACTAAATGTAAAAGGAGAAACTTTCGTTTTTCCTTTTGGGCCACCCTGCCTTGGTGGGAAACGTCCAACGTGTTGAAAGAAGGAAGGATTGCTGGTGTCCTTTTTCTGTCTCATACACATGCAAGGTTTCAGGTACATCTTGCTACTTCTACTTACACTGAGATCAAACTACACATGCATGTACAAGCATATATATACAAACCCTTCTGGATTTTCTTCTATTTTCTTCCTAGTTCTTGTTTTTCCACTTCCATGGTGAAGTGGAACAGAATTCTTCCTCTGTAAGCCATACGTGTCGTAGGAGGCGACTAAAATGCTGGGACCAAGGAGCTAGTAAACCCTTCTCCTTTATATATTACTAAATTTAAAAAGAGAAACTTTCATTTTTCTTTTTGGGTCACCCTGCCTCGGTGGGATATGGCCGGTTTGTTGAAAGATAATAATAATAATAATAATAATAATAATAATAATAATAATAATAATAATAATAATAATTCAGCAATACACCTCTGACCCACCATCATCTGCTGGAAACTTAAATTAAACATTAGCATAAATGAAACAGGTTTATGATTAATGTACCTACAAAGATGGTTGCAGTACTACCACTCCTAAAGTGGTAAATTTTAAAATTTTACTAGTGGCAATAACTAAAAAGCACACATTACACACAATGCCACAGTGGCCACCTGGTAAACTATTTTTGGAAAAAAGTAAGTCTCTTAGTTTTGTCCGGACTAAAAGAGGTGCCAGTCAATCTTTGCCAGTAAATCAGTGTTGCACCTGTATTGGTATTTATTAAACTACAATCTTTTTAATTATTAATGTTATGCATTTTATTTCCTATACAATACTTTGACAAATGATCCAAAGAGGATCACCTTGAAACATAACACTTACATTATACATCAGAAAAAGCAATCAAGAGAGTAACAAAGAAACGATACCTAATAAAAAATCCTGTTAATTATCAGACAACCGTGCAACCAAACTAGGTCAGAGTCTAAAACGTTAGTTATTTCAAGTGACAGGTATTTATATATGGCACTGTACCGCACAGTAAACCAGGAATCCTACTAAACTCTAAAATGAAGAAAATAAAGTTAAAAGCAAAAATAATGATTAATTACCTAATACAATAAATGTATTTAAAACATTACAAAATTAATTCTGTGATAATTTTCAAGAACATTATATACTTAAAAGGCAATCAAGGAAACTCTGAAGCAGGGACTGAACTGTCATAATAGCATACATACACATCTTACAAAACACAGTCAAATGCATTCACTTCAGGTTAAATAATTAACCTTTAAATAATTTTACACTTACTGTATATGCAGTCATTCCCTGCACCAATATGTTAATTTTAATTGTGGTGCTTTGCTAATATTATTTTTGACAAATTCACAGAGGTCCGAAACTGAACCATTACATTATAGCCAATTTTATATTATAAATTTTTGGTGGAAAATTTAAATACATAGTAGATGCATGTTATGCAGTGGTATGTATTCAAAAGCAGCATAATAAGTACTATTGCTTATGAAATAAAAAAAATCTTCCCTTCAAAATAAAAGTATCTCTAACATAATTAATTTTATATAGCATTTTGCATCTTTGTTATATTTCAGTGAACGTAACCCTTTCATTGTCTGTGCCGTAGTACTATGCCATGAGCTCAACTCAAGTCAGATAAGTTTTGAGCAGTAAATTTGGGCCTAGATATGAGAGAATGGGTCTATGCTGTAAGTATGCACCCTATAAAAAAAATCCTGCAGAATGCCTCCCAGCATACACAAGGGGGGATTACCAATAAACCCTTGGCTGTCGTCAAGAAGGCACTGGACAGGTACCTTAAGTCAGTACCTGACCAGCCGGGCTGTGGTTCGTATGTCAATTTGTGTTCAGCCAACAGTAACAGCCTGGTTGATCAGACCCTGATCCACTATGAGACCTGTTATCAGACTGAGCTGCGGGAGCATTGACCCCCAAAACCCTCTCCAGGTATACTCTAGATATAGCCCCAACACCACCTCACAAATGTGACACTATACTTAACCAGGTTAATATCAGATTCTCAAATTTAAATCCACTAAGATTCTTAGTGCTACAACATACTCCACTGTGTTAAGGAAAGTATTTCCAGTGCTTGCTTTTCAGTCACTGAAATTTAACTAGAAAAAGTTTTGATTTGTTGCTAAAATCACAACTAAATACAGTGGACCCTCGGTTAACGAATACCCCGGAAATCGTGCAATTATGTAAGTATAATTTTGTAAGTTCTTGTGGAAGTGTAGTTTTGGGGGTCTGAAATAGACTAACCTACATGACATTATTTCTTAAGGACGTAAATTCGTTCGGTAATGGCACTTGAGCAGGCTTCTGCAATGAATTTTTTTCGTTAACCGAGGGTCCACTGTAGCTGTTTACATGTTAGAAAAATTCAAAGATAAAACAGAAATATTGCAATTTATATAGCTGAATGACTTGGAAAAGGTTACAGTGCAGTAGTTAAGTCTTCATGAATAAATTTTAATGGTTCCAGCAAAGACTGCACCTGAAGAGTGCGGGTTCCTTGCTGTTAAATTAAAACTGTCTTCAGAACATCTCAAAGTAAAGAAAGGTTGCCAAATACTAATCACTGTTTGAAAGTCAAGAATTCCACTGTACTATGTTGAAAATGGTAAGCTAAATAGTATTAAATATTACTATTACTTATTTTATTTGTTAAATCAATCATTAAAAATAAAAAATGAATTAATTTTTATGCATCCCTTTATATCAAAATGCTCAAGTCAATTGTTTGCAACTACGCCACCTCTCAATGATGATGCCAATGACACAGGAGGCAGATGCTACAAATGCCTACCCCCACTCACTCCTAACAAAAAATACACAAAACAAACAAAAACACAAAAGCACACAAACACACACCAGTTGAATGTCCAATCTAAAATTTAACTGGAACATATAAAGGGACAGATAAAGAAAAAGTCAAATAGATAGATTAATCACATAGGAGGAAGCCTGATAAAAATAACTTTTACTATCAACATACTTTGAAGAAATTTCAGTAAATAACAATTTCATTAATGAAACAAAATACAGTACTAGTTTTCTATTTCTTCTTCAAACAGTTATTCTAGAGAAATGATAAACCTACCAACTAAGATAGGAGGTATAGAAGTGAAGAGAAGGTTGAACACCATCAGGTACATCTGGTCTATCATGCTGCTACCACTGAAGCCATTGTACAACTGGTAGCACAGCAAAATCAACACAAAAGACTGAAATAAAATATAAATGTGAAATACACCAAATTAAATTAATGCAAAAATATTTATAAATAAAAGTTTAATATAAAATAAGAAAGTTAACTGGTAAATTATGATTCAATAAGATATAAAACAGTACTTCAGTAACCATAAGCATGAAACTAATGGAAACTATAGAACATTGTAAAATGCTAGTACAGTGGTACCTCTACTTACGAGCAAAATTCGTTCCAGTCGGCTATTCATGTGCCGATACTGAAGGAATTTTTTCCCATAAGAAATAATGAAAATTAGGTTAATCCATTTCAGACACTTACAAAAGCACATACAAAAATACACTTGCATAACTGTTCGAGTTGGGAGCTGCTCGTAACTAGAGGTACCACTGTATACTATAAAATGGTATGTGGCACTGATAAGTAATGGAAAAAGACAATGAAAATACTAAGCATTTTATTGTAAATTTTTTGGTCCTGGGCTCCTAGTCACTCCAAATGTACATATGGGTAGAAAAGTACAAGCTTAAATAGCTAGGAAGACACTTGAATGTCTTCCTAACTATTTAAGCTCCTGAGAATGGATGGTTGAAAAACCTTGAGTAGCTTCAAAAACAGGTTGTGCAAATATGTTAGCAAGAAAGGGTAGATCTGAGAAGGACCCATCTAACATGGGCCAGTACATCTACTGCAGTGACCCTCCATTATCATGTTCTTATGCAAGCACTTTCATGGCTGTATCTAGTTATAGGTAGGGTGATGCTTGTTCAATTATCATGTGCTAGTGAGGTGGCAGTACTGAAACTTTCTCCTCTTTGTGCAAACTGTATTTATTACAGCAGTGAGAGGCACTTCTAAACAGTGGCATTTGCCAAGATCTGAAATTCATCTGTGCACAGGTCCAACTCATCAGGAGTCAGTTTGTTTCTGTGGACTACCCACACATTATTCATGTCACCTCTGTTGCACACGTTTTTGTGCTCATTTATCCCCCATGTATATTTTCACAGTGCCCACATTTAGCAGTAGTGTCCAGTTGTCTTTTGAAGTATCAGACCAAGTCTGATGACTCCGACGTACAGTACTTCAAATTTAATTTTAAGAAATGTCATTCAACGCAAGGAAGCAAGCAGTACTGCATACCCTAAGTATAATACAAGGTTATATGCATATGCAAACAATACTTTAAAACTACCACTATATAGCATTATAACTGTTGTAAAGATAGTGATTTGTTAAAACAAATATAGCACTGAAAAAAAAAAAATAATGATTGGAAAATTAAAAAAAAAAAATTATACTCACAGCATTCTTGTAGAAAAAATATAAAATAATACGAGATAGGCGGTCATAGCACCAATGACCATGGACTAGCAGTAACTTCTCAAGATGTCGAAACCGTGCAATAGCATAATCTGATGCCATTACTGCTTGTCTGCCTTCCACTCCTGATATTCCAACACCCACATCTGCTGTCTGTCAGGAAAACAATATTTGAGCAAAATCCTACCCTCTTAACAACTGAAAAATTAACAATATACAGTGGTACCTCGGTTAACGATATTTTTTCGTTCCAGAATGCTGTTCAAGTGCCATTACCAAACGAATTTATCCCCATAAGGAATAATGTAAAATAGACTAGTCCTTTTAGACCCCCAAAAATACACTTACAAAAGCATTTAAAAAAATAAACTTACATAAAAGGGCGAGTTTGGGGACCATCGTTAACCGAGGTACCACTGTATATACAAGACTTTTTTTTTTTTAAACAAAGTGGTTGTATCCCATTGAGGCAGGGTGACCTTAAAAGAAA
This sequence comes from Cherax destructor, assembly GCA_009830355.1. NCBI lineage: Eukaryota > Metazoa > Arthropoda > Malacostraca > Decapoda > Parastacidae > Cherax > Cherax destructor. The sequence continues at coordinate 274,281 of WNWK01001077.1, read as the reverse complement.
ATCTTTCATTTTCTTTTTAAATTTAGTAAGTTATACAGAAGGGATTACTAGCCCCTTGCTCCCTACATAGAAGACATGCAGAAAAATAAAAATTGTTACTAAACAAGTAATGATCCAAGTAAATGACAAGTGTCTGATTTTTGTGGTTGGGTTATTTTCAGAAAAGTAGATGGTATGGTATGTGGTCATTAGTACTACAGTCTGATTATGGAAAAGTGATCCCAGAAAAGAAAAACAATCAACACTTATTCCCTAGTTGTCTTTCCAGCAATACAAGGACATCCCAATTAAAAATTCTGTAAACTTATTCATATAGGGAGAAGGGAAGGAAATTTAAGACTTTTAGAAACTTTAATGACTGGTCTGAAAACTCGCTGGACTTAAATTCGATAGAGAACGTTTTTAAAACTTATTAAGCGTAAGCTTCAGGGCATCCATGTATCCTATAACCCCAAGATCTCTAGTGCCATTATGATGTGCCTCCATAAGTTAGATTTATCAGTGCCTAGGAGACTTAACGAGTGCATCAGGAGGAAGGGCAATCCTACAAAATACTAGATTAGGTGAGGAACTACATACTATTCCAGTATATATTTTAACACATCTGAACAGCAGTACTGACATGTCTCTGGCAAGACAGTGAAAGAGTGAGTAATGGTGAAAGGGTTCTTCTTTTACAGATCACCCCACTTTGGGGGAAGATGGCCGGCGTGTTAAGAAATAAGTTTAGACAATAGTTTACGGTGAGCAGTCTTGTTTTCTGTGTGATCTGTTTGTGTGTGCATATTTATAAAGCTTATTGTACATTTAGATATTGTGACATTACCTTATGTTAAATGAAAACTTAGCATACATGTCAAAAAATTGTGAAAAACGGATCAACTAGCTGCATAAAAAGTGTGTGGGGGTGAAGAAAAAAACCTATTAAATACAATTAATTTTTCTTTTCAGGGGGGGATATAGTGCTGGAGTGGTTGGTATTTTTGTTTAATAAATGTATGAAAGAGGGGAAGGTACCTAGGGATTGGCAGCGAGCATGTATAGTTCCTTTATATAAAGGGAAGGGGGATAAAAGAGAGTGTAAAAATTATAGGGGAATAAGTTTACTGAGTATACCAGGTAAAGTGTATGGCAGGGTTATTATTGAAAGAATTAGAGGTAAGACAGAGAGTAGGATTGCAGATGAGCAAGGAGGCTTTAGAGTGGGTAGGGGATGTGTAGATCAAGTGTTTACAGTGAAGCATATATGTGAACAGTATTTAGATAAAGGTAGAGAAGTTTTTATTGCATTTATGGATTTAGAAAAGGCATATGATAGAGTGGATAGGGGAGCAATGTGGCAAATGTTGCAAGTGTATGGAATAGGTAGTAAGTTACTGAAGGCTGTAAAGAGTTTTTATGAGGATAGTGAGGCTCAGGTTAGGGTGTGTAGGAGAGAGGGAGATTACTTCCCGGTAAAAGTAGGTCTTAGACAGGGTTGTGTAATGTCACCATGGTTGTTTAATATATTTATAGATGGGGTTGTAAAAGAAGTAAATGCTAGGGTGTTGGGGAGAGGGGTGGGATTAAATTATGGAGAATTAAATGCAAAATGGGAGTTGACACAGTTACTTTTTGCTGATGATACTGTGCTTATGGGAGATTCTAAAGAAAAGTTGCAAAGGTTAGTGGACGAGTTTGGGAGAGTGTGTAAAGGTAGAAAGTTAAAAGTGAACATAGATAAGAGTAAGGTGATGAGGGTATCAAACGATTTAAATAAAGAAAAATTGGATATCACATTGGAGAGAGGGATTATGGAAGAAGTAAATGTTTTCAGATATTTGGGAGTTGATGTGTCAGCAGATGGGTTTATGAAGGATGAGGTTAACCATAGAATTGATGAAGGAAAAAAGGTGAGTGGTGCATTGAGGTATCTGTGGAGACAAAAACGTTATCCATGGAGGCAAAGAAGGGAATGTACGAAAGTATTGTGGTACCAACACTCTTATATGGGTGTGAAGCATGGGTTGCAAATGCTGCAGCGAGGAGGAGGCTGGAGGCAGTGGAGATGTCCTGTCTAAGGGCAATGTGTGGTGTAAATATTATGCAGAAAATTCGGAATGTGGAAATTAGGAGAAGGTGTGGAGTTACTAAAAGTATTTGTCAGAGGGCTGAAGAGGGGTTGTTGAGGTGGTTTGGTCATTTAGAGAGAATGGATCAAAGTAGAATGACTTGGAGAGCGTATAAATCTGTAGGGGAAGGAAGGCGGGGTAGGGGTCGTCCTAGAAAAGGTTGGAGGGAAGGGGTAAAGGAGGTTTTGTGGGCGAGGGCTTGGACTTCCAGCAAGCATGTGTGAGCGTGTTAGATAGGAGTGAATGGAGACGAATGGTTTTTGGGACATGACGATCTGTTGGAGTGTGAGCAGGGTAACATTGTGTGAAGGGATTCAGGGAAACCAGTTAATTGATTTAGTTGGACTTGAGTCCTGGAAATGGGAAGTACAATGCCTGCACTTTAAAGGAGGGGTCTGAGATAGTGACAGCTGGGAGGGACTTTTCTCAGCTGTAGTATCTGAGCTCCTCTGCAAAGACAGTGATTATGTATGAGTGTGGTGAAAGTGTTGAATGATGATGAAAGTTTTTTCTTTTTGGGGATTTTCTTTCTTTTTGGGTCACCCTGCCTCGGTGGGAGACGGCCGACTTGTTGAAAAAAAAAAAAAAAAAAAAAAAAAAATTATTTTTACATTTTAAACTTACATCTATATCAGACAATTATTAAAATAAGCTTTGGCCTCCTACCTGAATCATTGAAACATCATTTGCACCATCACCAACAGCTAGAGTCAGAACTTTTAAGTTATCTTTGGCACTGCGAACAATGAGAGATTTCTGCAAGGGTGTGGCTCTGCAGCATAATACTGCACTGCACTTGCCAGCAAGAGTTAAGAAAGGTTTCTTAAGATTTGCTCGTCGGTCAAGGATATATCTGCAGAAAGATTTAATGTCGTATATCAATTTTAATTTTGTCCAGGAACTGAAAGATGCAGCTGTTCTACAATATATCAAAATCTTGAAAGATATATACGTACTTATCAAATTTTTCCATAAAAGTTTGTACATGGAATATAAACTTAACAGAAAAGATGATTAATGGAAAACTAGGGTGTGATATTACTTTACAGTCAAACAATTAAAACAGGAAAATCTTACACAAGTGTTCTGCCATCCACTACAAGACCTCTTTGTTCTGGTGGCCCATTTTGTCTACGATTATCATGAACAGCTGAGAACTCGGTTGTTGCTCCATTTGATGCTTCAGCACAGTTAGTGTTACCCTGAGTTGTTCCTTGCATTCGTGCATGCTGCCTAACTTCCTCTTCTTGTTCTATTTGATTAAGGTAGAACTGTATTGTTCGTTCTGCCTGATCCTTTGTGCGAGCATTTAACTTCAAGATCTTAAAAAAAAAAAAATCTTAAATCCACCTAATTCATTCTTCACAGTAGCTTTCTTTGTCATAGCCTCATCCCTATAAATACAAACAAACTTGCATAATCAATAGAAATTAAAAATTATTACTATCACATTTCATCATTTGCAAGGTATAAAATGAATCCTCCTTTTGCACTGTTAAACACACATAAGTAATCAGCCTGTCCTCTGATTTTTTGGTTCACTTTTGTACTTAATCATTATAGGCAGTAATTACAACACACAAATATGAGCTCTTTTTACTTTATTTACAAAACACAAGAACCATCTGGTTATTCAGCAGTTAAAACAATCCATTTCTAACACTGTCAAATTTACACATTATCAACTTGCTATATAAAACTGGTCAAAGTTTATTTCCACATTCTGCAATCCAAATCCATAATTTGTTCCATGTCACATGTAGTAAATGTCAGCAAATTTAGACAAAAGGAGAAATCTCTCCACAAATGATGCGAAAAGATGCTGGATTCTCAGGCAAGCACCCCGTTGGGAGAGTGGCATCCATCCCAGAGAAGCAGCTCCTACTCCTACCACAAACCACTAACCCCACACCATTCTAAGATGACACCAGTGTCTGGGGTATGTATAGCAAGAGAAAAAAAACAAACAGGCCTTGCATCCAGACATACATCATAGGGTCAATATTTAATATATTGTCTGCTGTTCCAATGGCTGTAACTTACTCCCCAAAATACTTATGAATCAACTACAGTTTTATTATATTTAACCTAATCTAAATATTTGCAGAAAATTCACAAGAAAACAAATGTAAAAAAAAAAAAAAACTAAAGTATAACATAAAAATAAAACTACCTTGGCAGGAACAATTCACTAATAATCTACTGACAGGGAAATGGACCTGATGGACCATCATCAGGTCATAAATAATGGTTTTACTGTGATGTTAAAAGTACAATGTTATTTAAGTCCAGTGGCAAAAGTAGCATGTTACATTCTGACATTGGAAATAGAGTAGTTGATGAGTGGAACAGTCTGCCTAGTAGGGTTACTGAGGCTAGGACCTTGGGCAGTTTCAAATTTAGGTTGGATAAATTCATGAGTGAGAGGGGTTGGATTTAGAAAGGATATAGGGAAGTATTGGTTTGGAAATAGGGTAGTTGATGAGTGGAACAGTCTGCCTAGTAGGGTTATTGAAGCTAGGACCTTGGGTAGTTTCAAATTTAGGTTGGATAAATTCATGAGTGAGAGGGGTTGGATTTGAGTGGGACTTGCACATGAGTAAATAGAATTATCAAATTACCGCCCAATAAGCCTAACCTCAATTGTAGGCAAATTACTAGAGTCAATTATAGCTGATATTATTAGAAGTCATCTGGATAACCATAATTTGATTAATGATACTCAGCATGGATTCATGAGGGGCCGTTCTTGCCTATCTAATTTATTAACCTTTTTTAGTAAAGCTTTTGAGGCTGTTGATCACGATAAAGAATTCGATATTGTTTATTTAGATTTTAGTAAGGCTTTTGATAGAGTACCGCACCAGAGACTGTTAAAGAAAGTGGCAGCTCATGGTATTGGGGGAAAAGTGCTGTCATGGATCGAGTCATGGCTCACCAATAGGAAGCAGAAGTGTGCATAAATGGGGTTAAATCCAGTGGGGATCTGTAACAAGTGGTGTTCCACAGGGATCAGTCTTAGGCCCGTTGTTGTTTATAATATATATCAATGACCTTGATGAGGGAATTACTAGTGATATGAGCAAATTCGCCGATGACACGAAGATAGGAAGGATAATTGATTCTAACGTAGATGTCAGGGAACTTCAGGAGGATTTAGACAAACTCAATTCCTGGTCAGAAAAGTGGCAGATGCAGTTCAATGTAGATAAATGCAAGGTTCTGAAGCTCGGGAGTGTCCATAACCCAAGCACTTATAAGTTATATAATGTAGAACTTAGCCATACAGATTGCGAAAAGGACTTGGGGGTTATGATAAGCAGCAACCTTAAACCAAGACAGCAATGCCTAAGCGTACGTAATAAGGCAAACAGATTACTGGGATTTATATCAAGAAGTGTAAGCAACAGAAGTCCAGAGGTTATATTACAGCTTTATACATCGTTAGTAAGGCCACACCTAGATTACGCAGCTCAGTTCTGGTCTCCATATTACAGAATGGATATTAATTTGTTAGAAAACATTCAGCGTAGAATGACTAAATTAATACATAGCATTAGAAATCTTCCTTATGAAGAAAGATTGAAGACCCTTAAATTACATTCACTTGTAAGACGTAGAATAAGGGGAGACATGATCGAGGTATACAAGTGGAAAATGGGTATTAACAAAGGGGATATAAATAAGGTCTTGAGGATATCTCTCCAAGAGAGAACCCGCAATAATGGATTCAAGTTAGATAAGTTTAGATTTAGAAAGGATATAGGAAAGTATTGGTTTGGAAATAGGGTAGTTGATGAGTGGAACAGTCTGCCTAGTAGGGTTATTGAAGCTAGGACCTTGGGTAGTTTCAAATTTAGGTTGGATAAATTCATGAGTGAGAAGGGTTGGATTTGAGTGGGACTCGCACATGAGTAAATAGAATTATCAAAGCTTATTTCTTGGGTAGCATTGAAAATTGGGTTGAGCAAATATTCTGTTAGTGGGATGGATTGTGAAGGACCTGCCTAGTATGGGCCAACAGGCCTGCTGCAGTGTTCCTCCTTTCTTATGTTCTTATGTATTTATGAATCCTATTTAAGGAATAAGTTGAATAGCTAACATCATAACCTGAGGACAGATTGACTAACTAGTTATTAGTGAAATTAGAAAAGAAATTTCCAATTACACATTTTATTAAAACTATATATAGATGATTAAATGTAGATCCCATCTTTCTAGCTACTAGACACTAAATCCAGAAATTTGAATTTCAAGGAAAAATGCAGCACAATGCTAAAACATTTTTTAAACATACCAGCCATCTCCCACCAAGGTACTGTGACCTGAAAAAGAAGACACTTTCACTATCACTCACTCCATCACTGTCTTGCCTGAAGCATGTCGATACTATGGTTCAGATGCCCCTCCAAACTGCAATATCCCCACCCCTCCTTCAGACTGCAGGTATTGTACTTCTCACCTCTATGACTCAAGTCTGCCTAACTGGATTCTATGAATCCCTTTATAAATGTTACTTTGCTCACACTCCAACAGCACAAAGTCAAAATAACTATCCTCCACTCAGTCCAATCTAGCACACTCACACGCCTGTTGGATGTACAAGACCCTCATATACAAAAAACTCCTTTATCACTTCCCTCCACTACAGATTTATACACACTAAGTTATTCTATTTTGCTCAATTCTCTAAATATCCAAATCACCTCAATAATCCCTCCTCAGCCCTCTGGATAATACTTTTAGTAATCCTTTACTTCCTCCTAATCTCTAAACTACAAATTCTCTGCATAATATTCACACCACACATTACCCTCAAATATGATATCTTGTGAGGGAAAAGTCCATAGATAGGAGTAATGAAAGTATGAATATCTGTATAGTGATAGTTGTGGTAGTCTGCTCGTTCAGGTAAGGTGAGCGTCTTGCTCCCGCTATTCCCCCCCTCCCCTCTTTCCACCCGGTGAGAGGTAAAGTGCTAGGCTTCAGCCGGGAGAATTGTCACTTGACTGACCACTCCCAACTCCACTAAGTATTCATAGCTACTCCCATCTTATTTTATGTTTAGAGCTTCACTCGTTATTTTTTTGTTCCGAGCTTCACTCATTATTTTGGGAACTTAATTCTGCTCTGCCCTGCCTTGGCTTATGGTAAAGTAAATTGTTTCAGTCTCACCATTTCTTTTAAAGGCCTTATGCCTACTATGTGAATGAATATTAGAGTGGTGAGTAATTGCCATTTGATTTCTTCCCCAGCCTTCTGAATCAGCATGGGTCATCTGGCTCAAAGCTGAGTGGATGGCTGGAATTCTCTCCAAGTGAGAAGCAGACTCTTAACCTCCAACTGTTCCCTACAACTGTGGTTCCTATAGCTACAATCAGAAAACCCAGGCAACTGTAATTTACCAGTGGACAACCTTCACCTGGGTCCCTGATACCTCGGTTACATAGTTTTTGGATGTGGAAACTGATTGATTTGGGAAACATCCGTCAACAGAGTGGGTGTTGAGATTCATCGATTCACCAACAGCACGGAGTCGAGAAAACTATTCATAGCTGCAGTGTCAAGAAGATCGACACGTACATTAACCTACGTCCATCTGTATATAAATAGCTTTGGATCAGTTTTATTTTTCTATTTCATTTTTCATTTTTTAAAGATAGGATTGTTATATTCATTTTTAAGTATTTATCATTTGCATTTCTTTCTATTAAAATAAAGTGTTCATTTTTAGTTATTATTGTCTTTTTCTATTATAATTTTCCTAAGAAGGATTGGCTACAACCTTCACATATCTCCACTGCCTCCAGCTTCCTCCTCACTGCAACATTCATAACCCATTCTTCACACAAGTGTTGGTACCACTATACTCATACATTTTCCTTTTTGCCTCCAAGGATAACCTTCTTTGTCTCCTCAGATGCCTCAATACACCACCCACTTTTTTCCCCCTCAACGCTATGGTTCACTTCTTTCACAGACCAGTCCATTGACAAGTCCACCCCAAATATGTGAACACATTGACTTCCTCTGTACTCCCTCTTTCCAATTTGACATCCAATCTTTCATTACCTAATTTTTTTGTTACTCCTCATCAAATTGCTCTTCCCTAAAATATATCTAGAAATAACAAAAAAAGGCACACTACCGTGACTGGAACAATACACACACAACCCGCACATATAAAAGAGAGGAGCTTACGACGACGTTTCGGCCTGACTTGGACCATTTAAAAGTCACACTAACACACAGAAACGGAGGAAGGGTATTTATAGGCAGGCAGACAGGGGAGGGTACAAGAGAGTGGTGTAATAATGGATTAAGTAGTGGAAGTGGTAGTAATAGTAGTAGTGGAGACAGTCATATTCTAGGAAAGGAGCAGTGCAATGAAGCTAGCGGCCCGCAAGGGAGGGACGAGAACACAGAGGGAGGAAAGGCGAATAAAATAAAGGACAAATACAAGGCAAAAAAAGAAAGAAAAGAAAACCCATAGGAGAAAAAGGAGAAGGGGGAAGAGATGATGCTTTCCTCTCCCATTACATTGTTAAATGCTCTAAACTTCAGAACACCCGTGACTTAACCTGATTCCTTCCCCTTTCATCTCTTCCCCCTTCTCCTTTTTCTCCTATGGGTTTTCTTTTCTTTCGCCTTGTATTTGTTCTTTATTTTATTCGCCTTTCCTCCCTCTGTGTTCTCGTCCCACCCTTGCGGGCCGCTAGCTTCATTGCAGTGCTCCTTTCCTAGAATATGACTGTCTCCACTACTACTACTACTACCACTTCCACTACTTACTCCATTATTACACCACTCTTGTACCCTCCCCTGTCTGCCTGCCTATAAATACCCCTTCCTCCATTTCTGTGTGTTAGTGTGACTTTGTAAATGGTCCAAGTCGGGCCGAAACGTCGTCGTAAGCTCCTCTCTTTTATATGTGCGGGTTGTGTGTGTATATATCTAGAAATATTTTGGCAAAGTATAAAAAAACTTTATTCAAGAGAACTTACTACTCTATTTGATCACTCACATTACTCCTAAAACTATGCTTGAGTGGCCTACAATATATCCACAATATAAAATGTACTGTGTGATAAATAGTACAGTATATAACTAACCTCCATATTTGGCACAAAAAGTGCACAAGAATAAGCAATATTAACGGCCGTTTCTTGCTTATCCCCAGTGAGGACCCACACCACAATTCCTGCATTTCTCAATGCTTGTATAGTTTCAGGAACACCATCTTGCAATCTATCCTCTATGCCAGTAGCACCTGTTCAAAGAAATTAGTTTTTCACATAATTCAAACTTTTAAAAAAATAGAGCTACAGCGAAATTATATTTAAAACTTCTGAATACCACATTTGACAAAAATGAAAAATCCTAAGCTAAAAAATCTAATCATATAGCTCCACAACTTACAGCAGGAACTGTGTAAAACAATTATTTTGGGGATCCTTACAGCTGAGGTCAGTAATTTACTGTATTGAACACAAAATTTACTTTATTTTCTATTTTAAGAACAAAAAATATCCTTGATGTTAAATATTTAGATGGAGTATGAATAAGGACTCCTATGTAGTTAACAGGTTTTAAAACTAACTGTATTAACTAAAAACTTAATGGCACCATAAACATTTCTTGGGTTGTAGCTACAACAGGCTATAACAAATAGGTAACTGTCTTCCACACTCAACTAGTTTGACATGACACCTGATTATCATTTCATTTGAGCCAACATATCCTAAGTGAATAGTGGATAATACTGCTAATGACTATGCTTATACAGAACTGTATCTTAATCCATGGTCTCATACCAGAAAAGGATTCATGTCTTAGTACAGATTTATGAGACTGCAAAATATTTATTGCAACTCTGGTAGAATTAAGTTTATAGTAAAGTACAGTGGACCCCTGGTTTACGTTATTAATTCGTTCCAGAATGCTGTTCAAGTACCGTTACCAAACGAATTTGTTCCCATAAGGAATAATGTAAATTAGATTAGTCCTTTTAGACCCCCAAAAATACACTTACAAAAGCACTTGCAAAAATACACTTACATAATTGTTCGAGTTTGGAGCTGTACGTAAACCGGGGGTCAACTGTACTATGCTTTGACAAATACTTAAGTGACAAAGAAAACTACTCTTATAAATCAATCTGATGTGCAGTTTAGCTAGAGACAAACTTCAGTGACAGTTGGGATTCGTGTGCCTATCTTTGTTACTTTCAACGTGAGTTTGATTATTTTAATCACATTTTCCTCATGTAACCATGGGGAAAGAATCCCAAGCAAAAATCAATTTTTTCTTCATCTATTTGTATAATCCTTATAGACAGAACACATTTTCATGATATCATAGTGTATATCTTAGTTTATCAACTAAGATGTACACTACAAAAGCAATCACCTTGTGATGCAATAAAAGACTAACCTATTAAATTCAGGTTTTTCTCAATCCTACTGTAGGACTCCTGTAATTTGTGATCTCTATTTGAGAGTGAGTTCTCAGCTTCTTTGTGCTTCATTGTCCAGTCTTTGTACTCTGTGTCAGTCAAGACTCTCTTTGCCATACACAGAACTCTAAGACCCTTTTTAGAGAAGTTATTTAAGTGTTGCTGAGTACGGAATATTCTAAACTTTGTTTTGTCATCTACTCCTCTGTTTAACCTGTCAAGTATCGCAGAATCAGCACCTGGAAGCAAAAAAATAAAAAACAAGTTATAAAATTATACAGCACTTTTAATCATATTTTTCAATCATCCACATATGTATAATGAAAATGTATTTGTCAAACCATATCTATACTCTTCCAAGTTTCGTACAATATTGTAATGAATTACACATGTGCAACATCTGGGTTTCTTTATTCTATAAACGTTTTGCCAACAAGTAGTTTTATCAATACAATACAGAAGACTGGAGAGGTAGAAAATGTAATCAGCCTAGGTATTAGCAGGTATTAACCCTTTCAGGGTCAGTCCTGTTGTATCACAGTTCACCCAGATAAGCTGTGAGTGGTAAATTTGGGCCTAGATACGAGAGAATGAGTCTATGCGGTAAGTGTGCACCATACAAAAAAAGATCCCGCAGCACGCAGTGCATAACGATAAAAAACGACTGTTTTTGGTTGAAAGTAGTGACTTTGTAGTGTATTTTCATATGGTTTTATGGTTGTATTCTAGGTTTCTTGGTCTCATTTGATAGAATGGAAGATATATTACAGAAACAGAGATGACTGATTGGTTTCAGAACTGACAGTAGCCTGAAATTGAGCTCACAGCAGTAGATATGTTCAATTTTTGCCGATATTCCAGAGTACAGTACACAACTTTGTCGTGTGTCCAATACGCGTCCAACTGGCCAGTCTATACGCATTTAGGAATGCATTGACATTATTTATACAATTATTATAATAATGCAGTAGTCTGCATAACAGTAAATCTTCTATTTTTTTGTGTGAATAAAAATTCAAAATGGAAAGCAAGCGTAATATAAGAGGGGCCTGGAAACATGACTAACAGAGAAAATACTATTTTAGTGCTAGGAATGTCTGCACTGTTTACCCTGGAGCCTATTCTGAAATTGACATTTCTTGAATTGTGTGTGAAATTGGCCAAATTACCAATTTCTGATCACTTTATTGGGTAGTTTAAATAGTTGAATTGGCAATTTCTTGTACTCAATCAATAGAATGGAAGACATAATAGTGAAATAGCTAAGAATCTGGTCAAATGGAACAATGGAATTATCCTAAAATCAGACTCAAAGTGGACAAAATTGCCGATGCCTAAGCATCGCTGACATGGCAAAATTCGCAAAAGCGTAATTTCATTAGTTTTCCATCAATTTTTTTTATTACCTTCAGAAAATTATTCTCTAAAAATTTCAAATGAAAAAATATATATTTTTGTTTTAAATTTTGCGACTCAGAGTAAGTTTGAGAGCAGGGTTCACGACCCTGAAAGGGTTAAGTAGGGGTCGTCCTAGAAAAGTTTGGGAGATAGGATGCAAAGGAGGTTTTGTGTATGAGGGGCTTAGAAATCAAACAAGCATGTGTGAGAGTGCTAGATAGAAGTGAATGGAGGCAAATGGTTATCATGACTTGACATCCTTTTGGAGTGTGAGCAAGTTAACGTGTATGAAGGGCTTCAGGGAAACTGGTTAGCTTGACTTGAGTGCTGGAGGTGGGAAGTACAGTGCCTGCACTCTGAAAGAGGGGTGGGGATATTTGCAGTTTTGAACTGTAGTAGTGGCAACCCTCTGGCAGGACAGTCATGGAGTAAATGATGATGAAAGTGTTTCTTTTTTTTAGGGGGTTACCCTACCTAGGTGGGAGACAGCAGGTTTGTTAAAATAAAAAGAAACAAAAAATTGTATTCCTCAATGCCAATGATTCCTACTCATGAAAATTCTCACCTTTGCAATACAGAATTTTTTCTTGGGTGTCGGGATGGCAAACAATTATAGACATCATCTTTCGATTGGAATCGAATGGTAATATATGGAGGACTTCATATTCACACAACCCATATCCTGCAAAATGTAATGTTTTGTATATCAGAAATAGTCAAACACTAACTAATCACAAATTAAAGCAATTAAGATAAATGAAGATTAAATATGTTTTCCTTATACAGTGGTACCTCAAGTTACGATGGTCCCCAAAATCGCCCTTTTATGTAAGTTTATTTTTTTAAATGCTTTTGTAAGTATATTATTGGGGGTGTAAAAGGACTAGTCTATTTTACATTATTCCTTATGGGGATAAATTCGTTTGGTAATGGCACTTGAACAGCATTCTCGAACGAAAAAATATCGTAACTCGAGGTACCACTGTATGTACAGTGGTCCCTCGGTTTTTGGTCATCTCCAAACTCGCCCTTTTATGTAAGTGTATTTTCGTAAGTGCTTTTGCAAGTGTATTTTTGGGGGTCTGAAATAGACTAACCTACGTGACATTATTTCTTAAGGAAGTAAATTCGTTCGGTAATGGCACTTGAGCAGCATTCTGGAAAGAATTTTCGGCGAAAACCGAGGGTCCACTGTACTGTACTAAGGAAAGGATAACTTTAATACTATACTTTCAACAAACAATGGCTGTTCTTTGTATAACAACAATAATAATATAGAAGAAAAACTAATACAGTGGACCCCCGAGTAACGAGCACCCCGGAAATAGTACAATTATGTAAGTATAATATTGTAAGTGCTTTTGTAAGTGTATTTTTTGGGGTCTGAAATGGACTAACCTACTTGACATTATTTCTTAAGGGAGTAAATTTGTTCGGTAATGGCACTTGAGCAGGCTTCTGGAATGAATTTTGCTTGTTACTCGGGGGTCCACTGTACATACAATTCATATTTTTGAAAATTGTATAAAATACTGACAAGTTTATGATTAAGGCACATGTGCAACAGCTGGGTTTCTACTGTTGAAAAGTTTCACCTATACAGTATGCTTCATCAGTCGAATACAGAGGGAATGTATTGTAAAAAACAAAAAAATGCACAATACCGTGACTGGAACAATACACAAATAACCCGTAATTGAAGAAAGGAGCTTACGACGACGTTTCGGTCCGACTTGGACCATTTACAAAGTCACACTAACAGAAAGAAGGGAGGTTTATATAGGAAGCGGAGAGGGGCGAGAACAAGAGAAAGTGGTGGAGGAGTAATAGTGGTAGTAATAGAGGTAGTAGTAGTGGTAGTAGTAGGAGTGGAGTCAGTCAAATACTAAGAAAGAAGAGCACTGCCTCCCTCCCTACTTTGTTAGTGTGACTTTGTAAATGGTCCAAGTCGGACTGAAACGTCATCGTAAGCTCCTTTCTTCAATTGCGGGTTATTTGTGTATGGAATGCATTGTAGACAGAAGCAGTATTGGCAATCAGTCCATCAACCTTGGAGACATAGGGTGAGACTGTCAGTCCCTCAGCCTGGAGAAGAGTTAAACTCCAAGGAGCTGATGAAGCCTACTGTGTAGGCAAAACGTTTCAACAATAAAGATGCTCAACTTTTGCATGTCTCTTTAATCACAATCCACATTACTTCAACAGTGAAACAGTGTCTTCATGGTCAGGAATGAAATACAGTGGACCCCCGAGTTACGAGCACCTCTGAAATCGTACAATTATGTAAGTGTAATATTGTAAGTGCTTTTGTAAGTGTATTTTTGGGGGTCTAAAATGGACTAACCTACTTGACATTATTCCTTAAGGGAGAAAATTTGTTCGATAATAGCACTTGAGCAGTCTTCTGGAATGAATTATGCTCGTAACTCGGGGGTCCACTGTAACTAGATTATAGTACGAGGTGACATACAAAGGTGATGGATCACTGAGAGAAAACTAATTATGTTTGAAATTCAGATTTCCACCTAAAATTAAATACATCTCTCAGAGTATTATTTGAAAACAATCACTTTATTTTTTTATAGATCTTAGTGACAAACAATACAAAAGACGTTACCTGGAATTGAAATCAAAATGTTGTGCAAAGTTCTTCTGAGCAAGCGGAATCCATATTTATATGCTGCATCCACTAGAGCTAGTTCATCTGGACTCTCAGCTTCATAGATGGGAGTAATATCCATAGGTGATGGTGTAGGAGAACGCGAATCCCTCGTAAAGTTAGGATTATATATTTGTGCTGCTTGGATATTTAGAAGAGATGGTCGCAAAGGGGAGGAATTTGGTCTAGATTCAAGGTCACATATACGGACATTCTCTAAACTGTTTGATTGACTGATTGGGTTCAGTGTTATGCTTACAGAAGTAGATGATTGATCATAATTTGCAGAAAGGGTGGTTGGAGCTGCATATCGTGGCAATGCTTCTGGTGTATGTGGTGGAGTATTATGAGGAGAAGAGGCAATTGGTGAAAGTGGACGAGAGAAAGAAAGAAATCCTCTTAACACACGATTGGGTCCCCATGAACTGGAACCAATACTAGTTGTGGTGGTGTTATTGCTGCTATCTACCACATTGATACTTGAACTGTTGGCACTTTCATTTGGCACAATCATACCACTTGCATTCATCTGAAAACAATAAATAATTTTCCCTGCAATTATTATATATTAAAAATTTATAATAAATAAAAGTTTAAAAAATAAGCTTGAACAATGTTGAGTTCTCAAGATGGCTCATATACATATTTACACATTAAAAATATTCAATTATTCGATTAAACATTAAAAACATAAGGGGTATTAAGACATACTGCATCACGATGTGGATACTTTGCAACAACAACAGTGTTGCAAGCAGCAAGGGTGAAAAAGAAATCCATGATTCTCTCAGATGGAGAATCTTTCGGAGGACAGAGATTAGTGGGATTCTGTCGGCTACCTGGCTGGGCATATATCAATGGAAGCTCAATTGAAGCAAGTTCCTCCTGCAGTTGATTGTTCAGGGTGAAGGTGTCTCTCTCATCCGAGTTCTGGTTCAAGGATTGGACAGTTTAAAGTTAGAGTATATTACTTCTCATATCAAATTTAAAAGAATGAATTGCTGTATAATATTGTACAATATTTATTTCTACATTATGTGTTTTTGCTATGATAAGCAAGATATAATTTATTTTTAGACAAAGTTAAGCCAAATCTAAAGTCACATGATATGGTCATGATAATACAAACCTGATTCTTGTTGATAACAGGTGTGTGAGTATAGTCTGTACCATTGATAGAGCAGCACTGGAAGACCATATTGTTTTCTGTGAGTGTCCCTGTTTTGTCAGTAAATACATATTCCACTTGGCCTAGTTCCTCAGGGATGTTAAGTGCTCGACATTCTGTAAATGTGTATATAAACCCTAGAATAAATTTCCAAAAATTTCACTTTAAATTTAAGATAGAAAATAAAATGCATTGCATTTCTAAATGAAGTAACTCATGATTAAGTTCAGTGGACCCTCAATTTTCGTTGAAAATTTGTTCCAGAATGCTGTTTGAGTGCCATTACTGAACGAATTTGTTCCCATAAGGACAAATGTAAATTAGACTAGTCATTTGAGAACCCCAAAAATACACTTACAAAAGCTCTTACAAAAATACATTTACATAATTGTTCGAGTCTGGAGGTGAACAAAAACCGAGGGTCCACTGTACATCAAAGTTTTTTATACTTCACCAGCTGTCTCCTACCAAGGTAAAGTGGCCCCAGAAAGGTAACATTAAACATCAGTCATTCAATAACTGCCTTGCGAAAAGTGCATAGAGATCACAATTCAAATGACCCTGTGGCTTGAAACATCCCTACTCATCAATTTTGAGTCCTGGAGGTGGCACTTTAAAGGAGGGGTTTGGGATATTGGTTATTTGGAGTGACATCTAAACTGTCATATCTGGGCACCTCTGCAAAGACAGAGATTATGTGTGAATGATGGTGAAAGTGTTTCTTTTTTTGGGCCACCCTGCTTTGGTGAGAGATGGCCAGCATGTTTGAAAAAAAAAAATATTAAACACTAACAGCTTACAGAATCTTAAAATATATTTTAATATAACAGTAATATAAAAAAAAGCAAATCCTAAATTCAAGTAAAAGCAAGAAAACAGGATATAACAACCTTGCATGTACATTAAATAGCTAGTGGTATTGTTTGAATATCATACTCCACTCATTACATACACAAATATAGTAGTATATACCACTTGATTTCTTTGACTACAAATTAAAATTTATTTTTGAAATATATGTACTTTTGTCTTACCTATAGTTTTGCCACTTTTCTTGTCTTTAAAATCTTTGTCACAGTGTATGTGGTAAATCTGCATCAACTTGATCACTTCAATTGTAACATACAATGATACTGGTATAATGACCTGGTGGAAGAGAAGCAACAATAAATATAATGTATACTTACATACTATATCTCACAGATCTAAACCTTAACAATAACAACCACATGCAGATGCACTGCTAAAGAAATAATTATTTTTGTAGATGAAGTCAACCTTGACCAAAAGAAAGTCAAGTGCGTTTAACAATCAGAATTAAAAAGCAGACTTTCTCAAAGAAATGTATTATTTCAATTATGTATGTGAAAAGAATAACATTTAAAAAATAATTTTATTTATAATTATCAACAATTCTTGTCCGTAACCCTTCAAATAGTGTATATTTTAGTGTGTCTGGCAACACCTGTAATGGCATTATTCTTCAATACAGTGGACCCTTGATTATCGTAAGCCTTGGATTTCGCAAATTTTAATTTTCGTAATGTTTTTTCGTCAAAATATAGCCTTGAAGTTCGTCATTTGCCTTGAAAATTGTCGTTCATCCCGAACACGTATGAGTGGCCCCACACACCATTCACGGTCAGTGCCATTGTTTCTGAGCGAGTGAACATCGCCCTACACGTTCATACGATACATTTCGTAATATTCCATTCTTTTTTGTGCTTGCAACTGCCAAGCGAGTGTAAAACGAAAGCCTGTATTTGTTTTACATGATGGTAGGATTCCTGGTGTCTTTTTTCTGTCTCATAAACATGCAAGATTTCAGGAACGTCTTGCTACTTCTACTTACATTTAAGTCACGCTACGCAAACATGTACACGTTTATGTATACACACTCATCTGAGTTTTCTTTGATTTTATCTTAAGAATTAAGTGACAAATTGAAACAGTAGAGAAAAATACAGGTGTGGGGACCAGAGATATGAAGCCCATGTTAGTGCACTTGGTTATGGGGCTCTGAGCTTAATTTACAGATGCAGAAGACAATATCTACAGATTCCTACATGCAGATGAAGCATTAACAAGTCATTTCATTTACTAACCTGGATTTTGGCCATTGTAGCACTGATTTTTTTCTGCCATGCAGTGTCTCATATTAAATGTAATAAAATTATAAGTTCTATCAAAATATATTAAAATTAGTGTATATATACAGTAAAAGCGAAAGCCTGTAATTGTTTTACATGATGGTAGGATTGCTGGTGTCTTTTTTCTGTCTCATAAACATGCAAGATTTCAGGCATGTCTTGTTACTTCTACTTACACTTAGGTCACATTACACATTCATGTACAAGCATATATATACACACCCCTCTGGGTTTTCTTCTATTTTCTTACTAGTTCTTGTTCTTATTTCCTCTTATCTCCATGGGGAAGTGGAACAGAATTCTTCCTCCGTAAGCCATGCGTGTCGTAAGAGTCGACTAAAATGCCGGGAGCAAGGGGCTAGTAACCCCTTCTCCTGTATACATTACTAAAGTTAAAAAGAGAAACTTTTGTTTTTCTCTTTGGGCCACCCCGCCTTGGTGGGAAGCGGCCGATTTGTTGAAAGAAAGAAGTTCTTGTTCTTATTACTTTTCCTTTCATATCCATAGGGAAGTGGAATAAGAATCTTTCCTCCGTAAGCCATGCGTGTTGTAAAAGTCAACTAAAATGCCGGGAACAATGGGCTAGTAACCCCTTTTCTTGTATAGCTTACTAAAAAGAAAAAGAAGAAATCCGTCAAAGTGGGATGTTTGAATGTGAGTGGATGTTGTGCGAATGATAAGAAAGAGATGATTATAGATGTTATGAATGAAAAGAAGCTGGATGTCCTGGTTTTAAGTGAGACAAAGCTAAAAGGGGTAGGAGAGTTTCAGTGGGGAGAAATAAATGGGATTAGGTCAGGGGTTTCAAATAGAGTTAGAGCTAAAGAAGGAGTGGCAATAATGTTGAATAATCAGTTATGGCAGGTAAAGAGGGAATATAAATGTATAAATTCAAGGATTATGTGGAGTAAAATAAAGGTTGTATGTGAAAAGTGGGTTATAGTAAGTGTTTATGCACCTGGAGAAGAGAAGTGTAGAGGAGAGAGAGAGATTTTGGGAAATGTTGAGTGAGTGTGTGGGGAGTTTTGAACCTAGTGAGAGAGTAATTGTTGTTGGGGATCTTTATGCTAAAGTGGGTAAAAATGTTGTGGAGGGAGTAGTATGTAAATTTGGGGTGCCAGGGGTAAATGTAAATGGGGAACCATTAATTGAGCTATGTGTAGAAAGAGGTTTGGTAATAAGTAATACATATTTAATGAAAAAGAGGATAAATAAATATACAAGGTATGATATAGCACGTAAGGAAAGTAGTTTGCTGGATTATGTATTGGTGGATAAAAGGTTGTTGGGTAGGCTTCAGGATGTACATGTTTATAGAGGGGGCAACGGATATATCGGATCATTATTTGGTTGTAGCTACAGTTAGAGTAAAAGGTAGATGGGACAAAAAGAAAATGGCAACAGCAAGTAAGAGAGAGGTAAAAGTGTATAAACTAAGGGAGGAGGAAGTTAGGGTAAGATATAAGCAACTATTGGCAGAAAGGTGGGCTAGTGCAAGTATGAGTAGTGGGGGGGTTGAAGAGAGTTGGGATAGTTTTAAAAATGCAGTATTAGAATGCCATGGCATGCCAGTGGCTCTCCTTGCATTACAGTTTTATAATTGTTTTATAATTGTAACTACCAATAACATTGTACACTTGTAACATGCATTGAAATAAAAATTATTATTATTATTATTATTATTATTATTATAAGTTTGTGGCTATAGGAGGGTGGGTGCAGGAGGAAAGAGGAGTAGTGGAATGAAGAAGTAAAGGGTGTGATAAGAGAGAAAAAGGTAGCTTATGAGAGGTTTTTACAAAACAGAAGTGTAAATAGAAGAGCAGAGTATATGGAGAGTAAAAGAAAGGTGAAGAGAGTGGAGAGAGAGTGCAAAAGAAGAGCAGATGAAAGAATGGGAGAGGCTCTGTCAAGAAATTTTGCTGAAAACAAGAAAAAATTTTGGAGTGAGAAACAAGGTAAGAAAGCCTAGGGAACGAATGGATTTGTCAGTTAAAAACAGAGTAGGGGAGTTAGTAGATGGGGAGCTGGAGGTACTGGGTAGATGGCGGGAATATTTTGAGGAACTTTTAAATGTCGATGAAAAAAGGGAGGCGGTAATTTCATGTACTGGCCAGGGAGGTACAACATCGTTTAGGAGTGAAGAAGAGCAGGATGTGAGTGTGGGGGAGATGCGCGAGGCATTACGTAGAATGAAAGGGGGTAAAGCAGCTGGAACTGACGGGATCATGACAGAAATGTTAAAAGCAGGAGGGGATATAGTGCTGGAGTGGTTGGTATTTTTGTTTAATAAATGTATGAAAGAGGGGAAGGTACCTAGGGATTGGCAGAGAGCATGTATAGTTCCTTTATATAAAGGAAAGGGGGATAAAAGAGTAAAAATTATAAGGGAATAAGTTTACTGAGTTCTCATTGGGGAAGTGGAACAGAATTCTTCCTCCGTAAGCCATGCGTGTCGTAAGAGGCGACTAAAATGCCGGGAGCAAGGGGCTAGTAACTCCTTCTCCTGTATATATTACTAAATGTAAAAGGGAAAACTTTCGTTTTTCATTTTGGGCCACCCTGCTTCGGTGGGAAACATCCGACGTGTTGAAAGAAGAATATGATAGAGTGGATAGGGGAGCAATGTGGCAAATGTATGGAATAGGTAGTAAGTTACTGAAGGCTGTAAAGAGTTTTTATGAGGATAGTGAGACTCAGGTTAGGGTGTGTAGGAGAGAGGGAGATTACTTCCCGGTAAAAGTAGGTTTTAGACAGGGATGTGTAATGTCCCCATGGTTGTTTAATATATTTATAGATGGGGTTGTAAAAGAAGTAAATGCTAGGGTGTTGGGGAGAGGGGTGGGATTAAATTATGGGGAATTAAATGCAAAATGGGAGTTGGCACAGTTACTTTTTGCTGATGATACTGTGCTTATGGGAGATTCTAAAGAAAAGTTGCAAAGGTTAGTGGACGAGTTTGGAAGTGTGTGTAAAGGTAGAAAGTTGAAAGTGAACATAGATAAGAGTAAGGTGATGAGGGTATCAAACGATTTAAATAAAGAAAAATTGGATATCACATTGGAGAGAGGGATTATGGAAGAAGTAAATGTTTTCAGATATTTGGGAGTTGACGTGTCAGCGGATGGGTTTATGAAGGATGAGGTTAACCATAGAATTGATGAAGGAAAAAAGGTTAGTGGTGCGTTGAGGTATCTGTGGAGACAAAAAATGTTATCCATGGAGGCAAAAAAGGGAATGTACGAAAGTATAGTGGTACCAACACTCTTATATGGGTGTGAAGCATGGGTTGCAAATGCTGCAGCGAGGAGGAGGCTGGAGGCAGTGGAGATGTCCTGTCTAAGGGCAATGTGTGGTGTAAATATTATGCAGAAAATTCGGAATGTGGAAATTAGGAGAAGGTGTGGAGTTACTAAAAGTATTTGTCAGAGGGCTGAAGAGGGGTTGTTGAGGTGGTTTGGTCATTTAGAGAGAATGGATCAAAGTAGAATGACTTGGAGAGTGTATAAATCTGTAGGGAAAGGAAGGCGGGGTAGGGGTCGTCCTAGAAAAGGTTGGAGGGAGGGGGTAAAGGAGGTTTTGTGGGCGAGGGGCTTGGACTTCCAGCAAGCATGTGTGATCGTGTTAGATAGGAGTGAATGGAGACGAATGGTTTTTGGGACATGACGAGCTGCTGGAGTGTGAGCAGGGTAACATTTTGTGAAGGGATTCAGGGAAACCAGTTAATTGATTTAGTTGGACTTGAGTCCTGGAAATGGGAAGTACAATGCCTGCACTTTAAAGGAGGGGTCTGGGATAGTGACAGCTGGGAGGGACTATTCTCAGCTGTCGTATCTGAGCGCCTCTGCAAAGACAGTGAGTATGTATGAGTGTGGTGAAAGTGTTGAATGATGATGAAAGTATTTTCTTTTTGGGGATTTTCTTTCTTTTTGGGTCACCCTGCCTCGGTGGGAGACGGCTGACTTGTTGAAAAAAAAAAAAAAATGCTAAATAAGCCACCATGGGCCCAAAGAAAGCTCTTAGTGCCAGCCCTTTGGTAAAGGTGGTGAGAAACATGATAGAATTAAAGAAAAAGATTGTAGAAAAATATGAAAGTGGTGGTGGTAGTGATAGTGGTAGAGGGTGGTAGTAATGGTGGTAGAGGGTGGTTGTGATGGTGGTAGGGGGTGGTAGTGGTTGTGATGGTGGTAGGGGGTGGTAGTGGTTGTGATGGTGGTAGAGCGTGGTATCCCACCAAGGCAGAGTGACCAACAAAATAAAACTAAAGTTTCTCTTTTTAAATTTAGTAGTGCATACAGAAGGGGTTACTAGCCCCTTGCTCCCAGCATTTTAGTCGCCTCTTATGACGTGCATGGCTTATGGAGGAAGACTTCTGTTCCACTTCCCCATGGAGATAAGAGGAAATAAACAAGATGATGAAATAGTAAGAAAATAGAAGAAAACCCAGAGGTGTGTGTGTATACAGTGGTACCTCGGTCAACGATATTTTTTCATTCCAGAATGCTGTTCAAGTGCCATTACCAAACAAATTTTTCCCCATACGGAACAATGTAAAATAGACTAGTCCTTTTAGACCCCCAAAAATACACTTACAGAAGCATTTAAAAAAATAATCTTACATAAAAGGGCGAGTTTGGGGACCATCGTTAACCGAGGTACCACTGTATACTATATGCTTGTACATGCATGTGTGTGACCTAATTGTAAATAGAATTAGGAAGACTTAACTGAAGTCTTGCATGTTTCTTCTTCTTTCAATGCACTGGCCGTATCCCACCAAGGCAGGGTGGCCCTAAGAGAAAAACAAAAGTTTCTCTCTTTAACTGTAGTAATGTAAACAGGAGAAGGGGTTACCAGCCCCTTGCTCCCAGCATTTTAGTTGCCTCTTACGACATGCATGGCTTAAGGAGGAAGAATTCTGTTCCAGTTCCCCATGGAGACTAGTAAGAATATAGAAGAAAACCCAGAGGGGTGTGTATACAGCCTCTCCTCACTTAACCACGGAGTTCCATTCCTGAGACCAAGTCGTTAAACGAATTCATTGCTAAGTGAGGAGCATACTATAATGGTAGCGAGTTTGAACCATTTATAACATTTCTGGTATTCTTTTAAATGTTTATACAGTAGTACACAGTCAACCCTCCATTTTCGTGCTTAATCCGTTCCTGAGGGATAGACAAACTGAAACCATTTTCCCCATAAGAAATAATGGAAATTCAATTAATCCGTTCCAGAAACCCAGAAGTTTGAAAAAAAAAAAAATGGGGGAGGGGGGTCCTTAAAGATAGATTTACATGCACAAATGAATGAACTCAATGTGACACTTACCTTTATTGAAGACTGATGTTGCTGGATGGAAGAGAGGGAGGAGGGGAGAGGGAAGAGACCCTAATTTTGGGAAGGGGAATTCCCCTCCATAAGGAATCTAGGTACCAAGTCCTCATCTGGGGTCACTTCCCTTCTTTGTCTTTTATTGGAACTAGGACCAGCTTCAGTGTCACTGCACACCTGTGGCACTAAATATCTGTCCATAGAGCTCTGTGTCTGGCGTCTCTTTAAATTGTCCCTAAAATGGGAAAAGATATTGTCATTGAACATGTTGATGAGACGGATTGCAACATCTTAGTCAGGGTGATTTTCCTCCACAAATGAAAGCACCTCACTCCACTTTGAACAAATGTCCTTAATCTTTGAAGAAGGCACCTTACATCTCTCTTCTTCATTCACTGAAGCAATTTCCTCAGATCTGCTTTAATGTTGTTGCAGCTCAAGCTCTTGCAGCTCTTCAGTGGTTAGATCTTCACTGTGGTCATCCACCAACTCTTCCACATCCTGGCTACTCACATCCAACCCTATGCAATTCCCCAATGCCACAATACTTTCCACAATTTCCATAGGCTCCTCAGAGTCAGCCCCAAACCCTTCAAAATCCCTCTCTTGGACACAATCTGGCCACAACTTTCTCCAAACAGAGTTCATCGTCCTGGAAGTCACTCCCTGCCAAGCTTTATCTATAAGGCCTATGCAATGGAAGATATCGAAGTGATCCTTCCAGAACTCTCTTAGGGTCAATGCAGAGTCATTGGTCACATAAAAGCACCTTTGAAACATTGCTTTGGTTTACAGATTTTTGAAGTTTGCAATGACCTGCTGGTCCATGGGCTGGATGAGAGGAGTGGTGTTAGGAGGCAAGAACTTCACTGTTACAAATTTGAAATCCTTAGACATTTGGTCTTCCAAGTCTTGAGGATGAGCAGGAGCATTGTCCATTACCAGGAGGCACTTGAGCCCCAATTTATTGTCGAATAGATATTTCTTCACACTGGGGCCAAACACTTTATTAAACCATTCCAGGAAAATTTCCCTAGTGACCCATGCCTTAGGGTTAGACTTCCACATCACACACAATTTACTCTTGTCAACACTATTTCTTGAAAACACTGGGAGTTTCAGAGTGATACACCAGTAAAGGCTTCACTTTGAAATACCCACTAGTGTTACCACACAACATAAGCGTTAGCCTGTCCTTCATAGGCTTGTGTCCTGGCATTATCTTTTCCTCCTGCTGATGTAGGTTCTCCTTGGCATTTTCTTCCAAAAAAGGGCTGTTTCATCACAATTAAACACTTGTTGGGGTTTGAAATTTTCAGCCTCTACATATTCTTTAAACTCACGCACAAATTTTTCAGCCCCTTGTTTATCTGAACTGGCACCCTCACCATGCCTTACAACACTGTGTATGCCACTTCTCTTCTTGAATTTTTCAAACCAGCCTTTGCTGGCCTTAAATTCATCAACATCAACATCACTGGTTCCAGTCATTTTCTTGACAAGATCGGTATGCAACTGCCTTGGTTTTTCACAAATTAATGACTGAACAATACTCACCCGCTAGCAGTTTTTCGTTTATCCACACCAACAACAATTTCTCCATATTTTCCATTGTTTGTGATCTGTTTCGTTATTGTATTCACCCCTTTCGCAACATTAGCTTCAGTGATTTCTTTTTTCTTAGCCACAATGGAACCGATGGTTATTGGGGCCTTCTTGTATATCCTGGTGAGCTCGGCAATACGTACACCACTATCATATTTTTCTATTATTCCTTTCTTCAGTTCTATGGTGTTCCTCACTTTCTTTACCAACGAACTGGCACTAGGAGCTTTCTTTGGGCCCATGGTAGCTTATTTAGTAGTCACACACAATAATCAAGGGCCAAAAACAATGAATTGTTAATAAATGTTTTGTATGAACTCCTGGGATGATGTTCACTCAAGCATAAACAATGCTACACTGCGTGACAATGTGTATGGAAGGTGTATGGGTGGCGGTCTTGAGGCTTTGTATGTGTGGAGCACTGGTGGACAGGTTCCGTACCAAGCACGAAAACGGAGGCAATCACCGAAAATGGAGGTAAAATTTCCCCGAAAAAACAGCACGAAAACTGAAACACACGAAAACAGAGATACACAAAAACGGAGGGTTGACTGTACTGTATATTGAAATAAACAGAATAGAAGAAATCAGCTCTAATATACATACTTTAGATATGAATAATGGTCAGAGAGCCTGTCGTAAGTCCGAGGCGTCGGTAAATGAGTATGTTGCTAAGTGAGGAGAGGCTGTATATATGCTTGTACGTACATGCATTTGTAATGTAACCTAAGTGTAAGTAGAAGGGGCAAGACGTACTTGAAATCTTGCATGTTTATGAGACAGAAAAAAAAGACACCAGCAATCCTACCATCATGTAAAACAATTACAGGCTTTCTTTTCACACTCACTTGGCAGGACAGTAGTACCTCCCTGGACAGTTCCTGTCTACCAACCTACTACCTCCGACAAACTTTTATATATAGAATAAAATCAAAGTTGTACCAGTACACGTACTGCCTATACTGTAAAACACAATTTTAATTAGTACAATTTTTATATTTAAAACACTGAAAACTTGGTATTACACACCTGATAAATAATAACAAAAGTCCAAAAACTAATGAAGCCAACCCAGATAGAGTTGTTAGAAAGCTGGAGTGCCTTAAGTGACTTGACTTCATTGCTAGGAGGGATGAACGGTACCAATCCTTTGGTGGCATTCACCTCATAATAATTCTGTCAGTGAAGAAAAACAATTGAAAATTAAAAAAAATCCTCAACGTGACAGTCTTTCTTAACTTAGAGTTATTGTACATGCTGAAATCTTAAGAAACTTTCTAAATTTGTTGTTATACATCTCCCACCAATTAATAAATAATACAGTTGTGATCAAGCAGAAGTGCTTTTTTCACAAAGTCCTTAACAATAACATATACAAAACATGATTACAGGTCTTGAGTGTAATGTCTTAAGAGCTATTCAAAATTTCATTATCGTTAGTTAAAGCAAACCTAGGCCAAATGACAATACAATTTTAATAAAATTATTCTACTTTTTTTTTTTAATGGAGAAGGGCCCCCAACAGGGAAAAAGCTACCTGCTTTTACCAAAATGTAATGATTTAGTTCAACCTGCCTCTGGCATTACTACTGCTGCAAAAAAAAAATAAAAAAATAAAAAAAAGACAATGGGAACAAACTATTTTTATCTTATGATAGTTATAATAATTTTTCTAGTCCAATATATCCATCATAAACAGTGCCCACTTGCTTTTTCATATTTAAAAATGAGCCATCTATACCTGCCAGAGACCAGATCCTGTGGCAGAGATGACACACATGATGAACAGGATGACCACACACCAAATAACCTCCACATTCATCCTCTTCTCTAATTTGGACCGCTTATATCTGGTTCCTCCATTATTCAGCATGGCTTTCGTTTCACGACCTGAAATGCCACGATTTATATACTGTATATGTACAGTGGTACCTCGAGTTACGATGGTCCCCAAAATCGCCCTTTTATGTAAGTTTATTTTTTTAAATGCTTTTGTAAGTATATTTTTGGGGGTGTAAAAGGACTAGTCTATTTTACATTATTCCTTAAGGGGATAAATTCGTTTGGTAATGGCACTTGAACAGCATTCTCGAACGAAAAAATATCGTAACTCGAGGTACCACTGTATGTGCAAAATAACCACAGGTTGAATTGAATGATAACTAGGCCTTTTATGTTGCAATCAACATATTAAGAGCTTGCAATGCTGCAGAAATGAATAGGAAGTCCAGGCAGATTCATTCAGGAAAATAACACCTAGAGATATCACTAAACTCCCCCTCTGGTTATTCTGCATATTTTATCACTTGTTCATGATTATTGTGTTTACATACATATGCACGCACACGTGCATGCGTGTGTAAATACAATACCAAAAAGTCTGCTACTTTGGTTCATGTACAGTATTTTTCACTAACTTAAATTTGCTTATTTCGAATTTGAAAGTGAATTCACCAAACACCTAAGGATTTGTAGTGATAATTAGAAATAAATTTTGAACTCATTTTAAGTACTAATATTGTACATTGCCGACTACCTGATGACAACTGAACAGCATGCATGTGCATCAATTGTGCAATGTCATAAACAATGCCTGAAAAAAATACTCTAACCAAAACTCCTGATGTGCTGGATCAATCCTGACTTCAGGTTAGGAATCAGCAAACCACTTTGTGAAAAATACCTCAGTTGTAGATTTTTTTTTTTGAGGGGAGAGGGGGTTTCCCAATGTAGTCCCTGGACTACTTATGTGCCTCTGTGATCTTCTAACTACCTCCTACAGCATGGATATGGCATTAAACTAACAACCGTTTGAATCACAAACAAAGTTGAAACAACAATTATGCACATATTAGAAGTTACTGTGAACCAATTAATGCAGGAAAATGTGTACCAGTGGTGCACTTAAGTGTAAAAGAACATGCAAGTAGTGTACCAGAATGTAAGTTTACAAATATACCAGTATTGTACCACAATGTAAGACAACAAATATACTAGTGGTATACCACAATGTACAAGGCCAAATGAGCATTATTGTTGTAATAACAGAAGCTGTTTAACAAGGATAGAAAAGCAGTGTCATACAGTACAGTGTACACAGGAGTAAGAATAACAAATCTGGCATGATAGCTGTGCAAGTCTAAATCAAGGTAGGATCCATGAAGATGAACATTAGAAGGAAATTTCACCAATAAGCACTTTTAATATTATACAACACTAATAATGTATACATTACGTATTCGGTAAATAATAAATTCAAGATAAAGAAAAGTCACCACCTTCATGGGTCACATGAGAGACGACCCTCAGAGACATCAAAAGGTAGGTACAGTGGTCCCTCGGTTTTCAGTCATCTCCAAACTCGAACATTTATGTAAGTGTATTTTCGTAAGTGCTTTTGAAAGTGTATTTTTGGGGGTCTGAAATAGACTAAGCTACGTGACATTATTTCTTAAGGAAGTAAATTCGTTCGGTAATGGCACTTGAGCAGCGTTCTGGAAAGAATTTTCGGCGAAAACCGAGGGTCCACTGTATATAGCCCAACATATACTATTTATTAAAATGAATGACGAAGTGAAGTGGAAATCTTACCAGCATAAACAACAATGCCCTCGATGAAATCTGTGTTCCTGAGAGTGCAGTCCCTGAGTAAGAGGTTGTCTTTAGTGAGAGGCACACGTTCACCAGACTGCAGTGGGATCGACCCAGTGAAATGATAGATCTTGGTGGAAGGAGCACCAATTTCCATCATGTAATCGAATTTTTTCACCTCGAACTTGTCATCCTAAAAATACATAATTAGATGTAAATAAAATTTGGCTCTAAAATTTTTCATCAAATACAGGTACTAAACTATTCCTAAAAATATAAATGCCTTAAAAATATTAGGATGAATACAGTGGACTCCCGAGTTTCGTAAACCGTGGAAATCGTGCAATTATGTAAGTATAATATTGTAAGTGCTTTTGTAAGTGTATTTTTGGGGGTCTGAAATAGACTAACCTACATGACATTTTTCCTTAAGGGAGTAAATTCGTTCGGTAATGGCGCTTGAGCAGACTTCAGGAGTGAAGTTTTTACGAAACTCTGGGGTCCACTGTATAACTTTTTGCAGACACACCCTGTGATATTACTCATAAATTAAAACTGGATATGTATTGTGCACATTTAAAATGAAATCAGAATACCCAGTGTAAAAAATAATGTATACAGCACGTCCTTCATTACTCATATATCAAAAACAAATTTAATGCCTCTGTATATAAATCCAACTGTTACTATTGATCCTTACCATTGCAAGGCCTTTAACACTTTGCCTTTGCTTAAGATTGCTCTCCCCGTCCAGGTTGGAAGACTCTATGAAACATATACCATACTCGTCCGAGG
Organism: Cherax destructor; assembly: GCA_009830355.1. Classification (NCBI taxonomy): domain Eukaryota; kingdom Metazoa; phylum Arthropoda; class Malacostraca; order Decapoda; family Parastacidae; genus Cherax; species Cherax destructor. The sequence goes on along the minus strand of WNWK01001077.1, from coordinate 245,018 downwards.
AGTTGAGAACTACCAGGTCAGCTGGGATGATCTCATTGCAGGACAGGTGCATGATATCTCCCACACGTACATCCTTCCACTTTTTCTTAACGTATCTACCCTCGTCTCTGAAACAAACAAAAAACTTATACAGTAAGGCCCCACTTATATGGCAGGTTAGGTTCCAGGCTACTGCAAATGCTTTTGTAAGTGTATTTTTGGGGGTCTAAAAGGACTAGTCTACTTTACATTATTCCTTATGGGAATAAATTTGTTTGGTAATGGCACTTGAACAGCATTCTGGAACAAAACAAATCACTAACACCGGGGGTCCACTGTACTACAACATTTAAAGTTCCCCAGAACGATAAAATGCAAATGTACAATAGGGCCCCCGTATCCTTGGATCCGGTATCATGTTTCAGTTATCAGCTGTTTACCGTGACCCAAAAATACAGTGGACCCCCGGTTTTTGTGATGCTCCAAACTCGAACAATTATGTAAGTGTATTTTTGTAAATGCTTTTGTAAGTGTATTTTTGGGGGTCTAAAAGGACTAATCTAATTTATTCCTTAAGGGAATAAATTCGTTTGGTAACGGCACCTGAACGTTATTCTGGAACGAAAAAATCACGAAAACCAGGGGTCCACTGTAACTATTAATTTTGCTTAAAAATGATCTCAAAGTGCAAAATTAATGATGGTGGTAGTTCTTCAAAGCCTAAGAGAATCTTTTGTGCTTCCTATCAGTGAAAACGTGCTAATTTTCGACAGAGTAATTTATCAATTAAACTTTATAATAGGGATGCATGTAAATGAAAAACATATATACGGTTCGCTACTAGTACAGTGGTCCCTCGGTTTTCGCCGAAAATTGTTCCAGAATGCTGCTCAAGTGCCATTACCGAACAAATTTACTTCCTTAAGAAATAATGTCACGTAGGTTAGTCTATTTCAGACCCCCAAAAATACACTTGCAACAGCACTTATGAAAATACACTTACATAAATGTTCGAGTTGGGAGATGCACGAAAACCGAGGGACCACTGTATACTGTACATGGTTTTGGTATCTGCGGCAGGTCTTTGGAACATAACCCCTGTGGATACAGGGGTCCTGCTGCATTATTTTAAATACAGTCCTGTATTATAACAAACATTTTACACCATTCTTGATCTAGTACAGTATTTAAAGAAACTAGATCTGTTTCAGTCACACTGATTCAAAAGTCATCCCAATATCCTACAAGCCCAGCCCCTCTCTGAAGGGAATAGTACAGAGTGCTTCCTAAGTTTTTAATGCAGTTAAATATCTGCACTAAAGATCTGAAGCCAATCAGAAAAGGCATTCACAATTGACTGCATAGAAACTAACAGCCCAATTTCGGCAACAAAAAGTGAAAATTGGCACCAGCACAGTCCAAAACCCATTTGAACTTTCCACTAAAATAGCAACTTTTAAAGTTTAATCGAGACCAATCATTAGAGGCAGTCTCTGGTTGCTACAGACCAATATCTCAAAATATACGTACCAGCACTTTAGACCTGAAGCCAATAGGGCGAGGTACATACAGTGGACCCTCGGTTAACGAAATTAATCCGTTCCAGGAGCTATTACTTAATCTGAAGCTTTCGTAATCTGAAACCTTATTTCCCATAAGAAATAATGTAAATACAATTAATTCGTTCCACAAAAAAATAATCAGAAAAAAAAAAAAAAAAAAAATAACATTTACTTACCTTTATTGAAGAGTTGCAGGCATCTGGAAGGTAGAGTTGCTGAATGGGGAAGGGTGTTAATGGTTGGAAGGGGAATCCCCCTCCAAAAGGACTTCAGGTAACAAGTCCCTCTCTGGGGTTACTTCCCTTCTTGGTCTTTTAATGCCACTAGGACCAGCTTGAGAGTCACTAGACCCCTGCCTGGTGAAATAACAGTCCAGAGTCCTCTGTTTCTGGCGACTCTTCAACACTTTTCTGAAGTACAACATGGCTCTGTCACTGAAGTGGTTGCACAGAAGGCTCATTTCAGCTTGCTCAGGGTAGTATCTTTCAACAAATGTCTGCAACCTACTCCACATAGAACACATTTCCTTTATCTCTGAAGATGGCACCTCCTTATCTCTCTCTCTCTCTCCTCCTGTGAAGCAATAACCTCAGCTGTGGCCTGTTGCTGTTCCAGATGAAGCTCTTCAGTTGTTAGCTCTACCCTGTGGTCCTCCATCAACTCTTCCACATCCTCACCACTCACCTCCAACCCCAGGCTGTTCCCCAATGCCACAATATCTTCCACAACATTTTCCACAACAGGCACAGGGTGGTCAGGGTCAGCCTCAAATCCTTCAAAATCCCTCTTTTCAACACAATCTGGCCACAGTGGTCTCCAAGCAGAGTTCAGAGTCCTGGAAGTCACTTCCTCCCAAGCCTTACCTATAAGGCCTATGCAATGCACGATATTGAGGTGTTCTTTCCAGAACTCTCTTAGGGTCAATTCAGAGTCATTGGTCATATTAAAGCACCTCTGAAACAGTGCTTTGGTGTACAGTTTCTTGAAGTTGGAAATGACCTGCTGGTCCATGGGCTGGATGAGAGGAGTGGTGTTAGGAGGCAAGAACTTCACTCTGATGAAATTTAAGTTGTCAGGCAACAACTCTTGCAAGTTGTGAGGATGAGCAGGAGCATTGTCCAGTACCAGGAGGCACTTGAGTGGCAATTTCTTTTCCAGGAGGTATTTCTTCAACACTAGGGCCAAACACTCCAGTCAACCATTCCTTGAAAATCTCCGTAGTGACCCATGCCTTGGTGTTAGCTTTCCAATGCACACACAATTTATTCTTGTCAACACTGTTTCCTGAAGGGTCTGGGATTTTCTGCGTGATACACCAGTAAAGGCTTCACTTTAAAATCCCCACTAGCATTAGAACAAAACAAGAGAGTTAGCCTGTCTTTCATAAGCTTGTGTCCTGGCTGTGCCTTTTCCTCCTGAGTAATGTAGGTCCTGTTGGGCATTTTCTTCCAAAACAGGCCTGTTTCATCACAATTAAACACTTGTTGGGGGAGGAATTGTTCAGCCTCTACGAACCCCTTGAATTCGTGCACAAATTTTTCAGCTGCACGTTTGTCTGAGCTGGCTGCCTCACCATGCCTCACAACATTGTGTATGCCACTACGTTTCTTAAACTTCTCAAACCAGCCTTTGCTGGCTTTAAAATCACTCGCCTCACCACTGGTTCCAGGCATTGTCTTCACAAGATCTGCATGCAACTTCCTTGCCTTTTCACAAATTATCGCCATAGAAATACTATCACCCGCTAACTGTTTTTCATTGATCCACACCAACAACAACTTCTCAACCTCATCCACTGTTTTCGATCTTTGTTTCGTTAACAAATTAACCCCTTTTGGAACATTAGCTTCCTTGATCTCATTTCTCTGTGCCAGGATAGTGCCGATAGTAGATGGAGTTTTCTTGTACAACCTGGCAAGATCACTCAGACATACACCACTCTCATATTTTTCTATGATTTCCTTCTTCAGTTCAATGGTGTTCCTCACTCTCTATCACAGGTGTGCCACTAGGAAGCTTCTTTGGACCCATGGTGACTTATTTGACAGTGACAATCACTAAACCACCAAAAAAGACACCAAATATATTGTGAATCTTTGAAAGAGCGCGCTAGGTAATGTTCTCTCAATGGTAAACAACGCTTCACTGGCGTCCTGCGCTTGCGCAGAGGAGGCGGACACGTCTAATACCTTGGGATTTTTCGCTAACTGATTACGAAAAAAGCTTACGTTTTCCGAAGCTTACGTTAACGGAACCTTTCGTTAACCGAGGGTCCACTGTATATACATATGAAAACCAAGTGCCAATTTGCCAATAAAATTGGCAAACTGGCACCTGCAGTCCAAAATCAATCCAAACCTTCCTTTAGATCAAGGGTATATAATACTGACAAGTTGGTAAAAAGGCATGTGCAACACCTGGGTATCTTTTCTGAGAGATGTTTTGCCCACCATGGGCTTAATCAGTGTAATACAAAAACCTGAAAGCAAAGCCAATGGAGAGTGATGAAGCAGTAGTAAATGTGCTTACATGTGGTCGGGGCTCACTAGTGAAAGGTCAGATAAGTGGAATGTAATAGTACTGATAATTTGTCAAGTAAGGCATGTGCAACACTTGGGTATCTTCACTAAGAGAAGTTTTGCTCATCTTGGGCTTCATCGATCTTATACATACAAAGAAAACAAAATGTTACTTTTGCCCCTCCTTCCTTGATCCTTTAAATAAAATTACCGTTTTATGTGCACATGGGTGCAGGTTATTAAAATGCACCTCACATAAATGTATTTTAGCTACTCATGGGTGTCTCAACCCTAGGATTCATCCTGCATGATGGCTGTGTTAACTGAACTTTGTATGTATAATAATGTTGAAGACAAGCAAACATACCACTATTGGTATTGTGGTGACCTGTTTATCTTGTAAGGTGTATATCTCTATGTATAGAGAAGGATTACTTTAATCAATATTTCAGATATCAAAGCAGTCTTGATGAAGGATGTACAGAACTACATTTCCAATATACAGGTTTTAAACCTAACATTCACTACTCTCCTGCTCGCAAGGCGCATATGCTGAACTTGACCAGTTTATCAATGGTAGAATACAGCGGCATGTAAATAAGACATACTGTCGAGTTTACTAATCGGCAGGTTAGTAAAATAAGACGTGATGTTTCACAGGTTCCACAAGGATTTTAAAACGCAAAAACGAAGGATTTCTACCGAGAGGCGTAAGATTAGGAGTAGCAACTAAAAATGCCTATTCTCAAGGGAGGGCTTTTAATCAAGGGTTTAATCTAAGGATTTCACCAGAGTAACCTGTTCTTCTTTCCCCAGAGTAAACCTGATTTCTTCCCATTTCCGAGACTATATTTGACTGAATTTTAAAAATTTAATAATAATTTAATAATAATAATAATAATAATAATAATAATAATAATAATAATAATAATAATAATAATAATAATAATAATAATAATAATAATAATAATAATAATAATAATAATAATAATAATAATAATAATAATAATAATAATAATAATAATAATAATAATAATAATAATAATAATAATAATAAAAAAATTCAGATGGATAGCTAACACCTAATGTTTATATTTCATAAATTTTATTAATTTAAAATAATTTTATATTCACCGCGTGAAGAATTGTTAACAAGTGGAGGGGAATTCATTTACTGTACCATTATTATTATTATTATTATTAATTATTATTATTATTGGTGGGTACTTTACAAATATTTACAAACTTTGGTACGGTAAACAGACAGGTGTTGGTGAAACACGTATAGAAAAAACAAACTTTTTATTAAATACGTTTCACCGTTCTCGAGTCACTATCAAGTCCTTGATAAAGCCTCTTGTATGTGAAAATTCCACTAACCGATTTCTGATAGTATTTAAAACTAAAAGCTGATTTTACAATCAACTAGTTCTTGCGGGCTAGCTAGAATACTATACTGAGCCAGATTTACACAAATGTTACTTGAGAATGTGACTACTACTTAATGATAATTTATAAATATCCATTAAACACTGATAAAACCAAGCTCAACGATGAGCGGAGAAAGATGAAGATTTTTTTTATGCTAAATGCCTTAAGCTTTAGGCAGTAAGTAGATCATACATTACAAATTTTCAACCCTCTGGCCATTTTGTGAAAACAAAAATATTGTGTATATATAACAGCAAGTTCGATTAATAAAGTAACAGACTTGTGAAAATATGATATACAGTGTAAGCCAAGAGAACTACTTCCCAACACACGAACAAATAGCTTCCAAAATCACAGAGCTGGAATGAGGAATGAGCTGCACTGGTCAATTAACATGTACAACTTCTCTTGAGAAGATAATGCTCGACGATATGCTCATCCTCCTGCTAATCTCTCAACCCAGTGACAGATTTCTTCACCCTGTTAAAATAAAATAATATGTGGAGTACGGAAAGAAAATTATCCTGTGTGATAGAGCAAGGAAAAAAATCCTGCGTGATGTGGTACAAGATAACTCTCCTGCGTGATGTGGTACAACAAGATAACTCTCCTGCGTGATGTGGTACAACAAGATAACTCTCCTGCGTGATGTGGTACAACAAGATAACTCTCCTGCGTGATGTGGTACAACAAGATAACTCTCCTGCGTGATGTACAACAAGATAACTCTCCTGCGTGATGGCTACATTTGGTAAATATATTTCAGAGTAGCTTACACAATGTGGTGTAACGTTGTGATAAAAAAAAAAAAAAATTCTAGTTTAGAGCTTCAAGTTAAGACACATTTTTCAAGTTACAGCAGAGGAAATACAAACTGTCAAAACCATAAGGTATCCTATGTGTACAAAGACAGCGAATTAATAACTAATAAAGTGACCAGTCCGTGCTCTGCACCATTTCCCGCTACTTTTTTATACACAGGAAATCTGTCCCCATTTCTGCGCAGGAGAGAACAGTACTCTCGCCTCTCACGGCTCAATGCACACAAAATACTCATAAAATACAGTGGTGTTATTTTCTTCGTAGAGAGTACTAGAGACGAATGCATCTTGATGTGGGTTTTAGTCATATGATGACCCGCTTATGGCTAAGTCACCACTTGCATACCCATGCTGGGTACACACGACAATTAAAAATAAATTACAAAATAAAATACAGTTCACGTTTACATGTAAAATAAGTGTAACAATATCAAATACAGTCGTCCCCGTGAAGGGCTGCCAAACTCGCCACTATATACCACCTGCACTGCTGAAAATGTACATTATACTGATATTTACTATTGTTATAAACACCAAGTTGATATTAACTAGTTACGCACACTATGCTGATATTAACTACAATTAAAAACACCTTGATGATGATAATGTTTTAAATAAATAAAAAAAAAAAACTGACCATTTAAACAAGATTCTTACATCTCTCAATAAATGTATAAACACCAGTTAATAAAAACAATCTAATAATTCACTATGATTATGCAATGTTATTCGGTCCGGGAAGATTTTTGCAAGTAATTTCTCTGAAGGCGAGAAGTCAAATTACCGAGTCAGAGAGGAGAGGAAGTAGTATTGCAGCAGTGTGTCAATATTGACTAGTCTCTCCTCCCGCCCACCTCACCGCCTGACGTAAGATAAAAGGAAAGATATTGTGCCTTGTCTATACGGGGACATCCCCGGGACTGCCTGTTGGGAGATGATCCCTCCCTCTTAGTCCTACCCTCCCACTTAATTCTCCCCACTCTCTCCTTCATCCCTCCCACTTGCCCTCTACTTTTTTGTTCCAGTCCCCTCTTCTCTACTCAAACTTCTGTCTTATGCATATAAGTTTTTTCCCCGCTCGAGTAATAGTAATTCCAGCTCTGCTTGAACGAAACCTATGAAGCTTCCGTAGCTGATAAATCCCTAATGGAATATCTGACAATATTCTCAATGTCTTACTTAGGTCTCTATAGCTTCAATATATATGAAGTCCATAATGCGTGATGGAATATGACAAGGAAACATAGCAAGCTTCTGTTCCCACTATTTAGCAGCATCTTACTTCATATATTCCCCTCCCACTCCATGATCCCCCATCTTCCTACTTATGTTCCCCTCCCACTATTAGTTCCTCCTCCTTCCTACATATGCCCCTCCCCACTCCCCGTCCCCCCTCTTTCCCAGTTAACCTTTTCTTCAAACCTGTAAAGGTGCCGTACCTAATGAACCAGTATTGGAATGCTTAATGTAATCTTCGAGTGTAACGCATCCTGTGTAATGGAATATTAAGTTACAGTTCAGTCTCGCACGCGAGACTAAGACGGCGTAAACGTTCAAATGTCTTGTACTCCATTACTTTTGGCATTTCTATATTAACTTTTAAATAATCATGATTTCCTGCTTTTGTAATCTAATTATCTGTTACACATTTGCTTCACCCAATTTACACTTAACCGTGGTTTCAAAAATAAAATATTAAGGAATAATATTAGTACCGGTACCAGCTAAGGAAGTCGCACGTCCCTCACCTACTTATACCGTGACTGGAATAATATACAAATAACCCGCGCACAGGAGAGTGAAACGTACGACGACGTTTCGATCCGACTTGGACCATTAACTAGACACACACAAGCGCTTGTGTGTCTAGTTACTGATCCAAGTTAGGACCGGAAGGTTATCATAAGTTTCAGCCAGTCTCCTGTGTGTTTTTATTTGTGTACGAGTCCTAATGTCCCTTCCTCGCCTCCCTCACCTACTGTGTGGGTGTAGCACGAGCTCAGTCTAACGGGATAGTTAGGTTTAATAAAACTTATACACTACACTAGGCTGCATTTCACCTGTTTACCACCAGTCAAGACTACCAGATTCCCTTAAATAGGGATTAAGTAAACTCAGTGTATACAGACAACGATAGATATATATACTCGGTGGTCAGAAGTGTGCATTCAGAGACCCTCCCAAGGTGGTACCTGGAGGAGCCTGGCTCCAGTGTATTCACCTGTGTTGGCTGACGACGGCGCCACAGTCACGTACTCACTCATGGGAACTCCACTGACTCATATTCTTACAGCTCTTAAAAAAAATACGCCACCGTGTATTCCTTACTATCACACGAGGAAAATCAACGTAGCAAAAATTACAAAATTATGTAAAAAATATTGATAGTATAATCATGAATTACAATGAATTACCACGATGAAATTTATTATTCGACTCAATGATGAATAAATGAACAATAAAAAATGCACATCAATTGAAGACAGGCAGGCATGTCAAGTATGTATACACGAAAAATATACATACATGATAGACGGATACACATACATGACAGGAAGGCTCCATACATTTATATTACTTTATGAACACAAAATTGTACAAAATAAAATGTGTGTGGGGGGTGGGGGGAGTTGTCTGCGGGAATGGTTCAAGTTCTCAAAGCAAATATTGTTACCCTCCTTCCAAAAAGTTAAAGAACGGTGCAGGAGTCAAGTAAGATAACTGATAAAAGCTTATTTTCTACGTCTGGTGACCTAAACGTGCTCGTTTAAGGTTTCAATAAAATCTTTCTTTGGGCAAAGGAAATATGTTCAACGTTTGACAAACTTCAGCAGTTTTGATACAAAGAACGAAGAACTCGACACAAACACAAGATATAATTAGTTGACAGACATGATCGTAGACCGGAAGAAACATGTATATGCTCTCGGAATAATAAGACTATGATCTAAGGTTTAGGAAGCACAACATAGCATTTAAATGCAGCTAGAGCCAGAAAATAAGAAGACTAAAAATAAGCATGTTTGCAGTGTATGGAAGCTAAATAATGCCGGCTCCTACTATCATTAGGTATCCCCGAAGGGGAACTTTTAAGAGGGTGCCTGATTTTTTTTTTCTTCCTCCAACTTTCATTTTCATTTTACTCATAACTCGAGAAGGCCTCATCCACTCTGCTTCAAAATTTCAGCATTTGTGCACGATCATACGGCACGATTACATGCCTTATGACAAAATTCGTTAAACTCATTCCCAGCATCCTGGAATGGCTTGGATAACTTCCCAACCCCTCAGTGGCGTAGTTTCAAACGTTCAAAACAAGTGACTCCTAATAGGACGTTAGCAGAGTGAAATTCATGTGTGTATACAGTTGGCGCAATTTGATAATTTTGTGCAAAATAGCGTGAAAATTTTATGCCCGTTAACTTACGCTAAATGAATTTCAGTTTGCCTCTTCTGAACGGCTTCAATATTTAATGGTTGATGAATCTTACGGTCAAGATCGTACTTAAGTTTAGTTTGTATGCGGACAAATTCATTGATGTTGTAAAATAGTTAGAGTGGAATAGCTGGAATCCGTACCATAACTTGAGAATGACTTCTGATCAAACCATACCACGGGTGGGGTTCGAACCCGCGGTCAGAGAGTCTCAAAACTCTAGACCGTCGCGTAAGCCACTAGGCCAGCTAGTTTCAATAAGATTCATCCAACTTGGTATATTTCATTACGATTTCGTGAGTCATGTGGACGGCTTTGAGGGGGACTTGAGCTAGAGTTCGTCACGGCCATGCTAGCGGGAGATTCGTCTGTAAAAACTTGCATTTGTGGACACAGTGGTGCCTATGCTAACCTTCCTATGGTGTAGAAATATACCTAGTTGGATGAATCTTATTGAAGCTAGCTGACCTAGTGGCTTACGCGACGGTCTAGAGTTTTGAGACACTCTGACCGCGGGTTCGAACCCCACCCGTGGTATAGTTTGTTTGCAATCGTGTCATTACGATTTCGTGAGTCATGTGGACGACTTCTGATCGGCTTAACATTTTCACCATTGTTTGGTTTCCTGACTGCAAGGTTCATTCTGTTATTGGGTGACGAAGACCTAATTTTCAAACTGAGTAAAGAATGCTGCTTCTGTTCGGCTTCAAAACATTAATGATGAGGTAGTCCAGAAAGAGGACAATAAGTTTAGTCTGAGTGGGTGCAAATATGAAATTTTTCAGGAATTGTTAAAAAACTTGGAATAGTTTGAATCTTATCAATTAAGGGAGAATGCCTTTCATGGTCAGCTTCAAGAATTCACCATTGGAGGACTTTATAAAAAAACAAGTGGCGCTCACTGTGAGCTCTGTAAATTTTAATCTGCCAATTTTATTAAATAGTTTCCCGTGTAATAACTACAAAACGCCTCTTCTGATTGGCTTCAAACCCTAAACACTTATGGATCTTAAATGGAAGTATTTTTGTAATTATGGGCTGAAAGGGTATCTATCAGCTTGCCAATTTTTTAAACAAGTTTTATCAGATTGGATTTTCTTAAAAATCAAATAGGTTTTCTTAAAAGAGTGTAGAAAATTTGAGACTATAAAAGAGCAATGAAAACTAAAAAATGAAAATTCACGTTTTAAGGTTGTTTTTTAATTCAACGAGGATAGACTTTCATATTTTCGGAACATTTTTCAGCAACATCTTTCGTTTCTTTCTCCAAATTTTTGATTTATAACTCGAGAACGACTTAATAGATCAGCTTCAAATTTTCACAGGACTATGTGCCTGTCTTGGTGCCTCATGGAGTGTTACACAGGTCACTGCCAGGTTTTTTTCAGTGTGATAACTGGAGAAAAACCCTCCCGTGATAGGCTTCCAAGTTTCAAGACTGGTGTGTTCCCTTAGGAGGAGTGTATAGGGGCCATTTTAACAGTTTTGATCTTTAAATGTTAAGATACTGTTTTACATTATTGCATTAGTTTTGCCTTGATGTTGGTGAGGGCTCTTGATTCAAGGAACTGGAATAATCCTATCCTTGGCTGAATCTAATCTGAATGCATCACACTGCACAGACGCTACGTGATTCCTACTGGTCTAGCGCTTTTATCTGATTAAAATACAACCATTGTGGACATCAATCTTCAATGGCTGATTCATTCTTTGAAATGGAGGAAAAATTTCTTAGCTTTAGGCTATGTATGCGCACATTTTGTTGTATTCTGTGCGCTAACTGGAGAACGTGTCTTCTCGTCTGCTTTAAGCTTTTAGTGCTAATGTGTTTTTCTCGGCGGAAGCTTTGCCTTGACTTTAGGTAGATTAAGTTTTAATATGCCAACTTTATCATCAAACTGGTTTCTGTTAAATAACTGCGTCTCAATGATAAATAATCTAGCGTTTCTACTTTGTGTTATCCTAGGTTCAATCTACATAATGTTTAATTAATAAATTTTAATTACTTAAACCTTAAACGCAGGTAAATATCACTTAGAAAAATGTTTGAATTTATTTTGGTCCGTGGTCCCAATTTACTTTTTTTTATATATATAGAAGAAACTGTCAAAACTGAAATAGAAATACTGATTTTCACGCGATAATTTCAGAGTGCCTGATCTAATTGCATGATAATTCAAATTCTGACTTGCTTCAAATTTAATGTAGTGGTGGTGTATTTTAGGATACTGGTTCCTCCGAGAGAATTCCTTTATACTTAAGCTTCAAAGATGGTGTTTCTTAGTGGATGTTTTGAATTAGTTTTGGGCTGTATGTCCTAATTTGCCATTTTTATTGAAAATTTTAGATATTAGTTCCCCTTGTGATAACCATATCGGGTTCGCTTCAAATCTTCAACACTAATACTTAAACCACATTATAAAACTCGTGCAATATACTGTGCACTGACGTACAGGGACCTGCTGTATGCAATGTGGGGATATCTTTCTCGATTCGTGCAGCGACCAAATACAATTATTGCTATTTATATTATATTTCTCATTTTGAAAAATGTTCTATGTTCGCACCTGTCATGAAGGAGAGAGTCCAGCTATGTAATATACAAGACCATTTAGTGTTCGCGCAGACTGTAAAACATTACTTCATTGGAACCACCTCTAAACAAACGACGGGACATTCTACAGATCACAATCCACGCATAAAAATGTTCTAGGGGCTTGATACCTCTAAAATAACCTAGTACAAGTGAGAAATAGAGAGGAAGTAGAGCCATGTAGGAGAGCCATGAGCACAATTAGAGAAGAGTTAACATCAAATATCCAAGACATTTCCATTTCCAACCAGAAGCTAGAAGAAACTGCCAGCACAATTACAGAAGTTTCCAAAATAAAACTAGGCAAGTTACTGTAGGGTGTGCCAGATCAACCAGGCTATAATGACTGGTGGTCTGTGAGCCAGGAAAGTCTGACCATAAAGCAAACGGAAATCTGGCCACATTTGTCAGGTATTTTACTAGTTTTGGCAAGTCTAGATTAGGAAAAAACACGATGTTAACCCAATCTGATCGGGGAGACATTTTTTCCTCTGTAACGTGGAAAATAAAAATTTCCGCTCAAAGAGAGCTCAATAAATGTACGGGAACCACGATTCTTCAACGTCCTCCCACCGTGCAGAAAGAATTACCAACCAATCCCTTGCTTCAAGAAGAAAGTGAACAAGTTCAAGTCAGTTCCTATCAACCGGGCTGTGGTGTATATGCCGGACAGCGGGTACCAAGAGTCTGATCGATCATTCCAGCAACCAGGAGACCTGGTATGGGACTGGGCCGCGGGGGCGGTGACCCCCGGAAAGACTACAGGAAAGAAAATGCACCTGGGAAAACTCAGTGAGAAATGAGAGGAAAACCAGACCAACTATTTTTAAATTACTGTAATTATCATTATTAATATTATTATACTTATGACTAGTTATAAGAAGCTTGACAAAGCTTTCCATCGAACATTCTACATAAAATTCTGAACGCTATCTTAAGAATGCACCTTGGCACTGACTTGCAAGTTTCCATACTTCCGACTCCATGAAATTGTACAGTTCTGGGAAGCAGTTTGTCTTTCTCAGGAAGGTCCTTCATCACACACACTTCGTAACCAACTACAAGATTCATCACACACACTTCGTAACCAACTACAAGATTCATCACACACTTCGTAATACTGTCTTGAAAAAATCACTGTTCAACGTTACTGTTTACATTTGTTTTCCAATCTCTCAAAGGAAGGTCATATACGACTTATTTAAAACAATGTTATTAAACTGCCTACGTTATCAGCACACCAGCCACCAGGCCTGTGGCCGAGTGGCAAAGCTCTCGCTTCACACGCTGAGTGTCCGGGTTCGATTCCCGGTAAGGGTGGAAATATTGACCATGTTCACTCATCAGTAAAAATGGGTACCTGGGACAAAACTGACCTAATTTGCCCGAAATGCTCAGCATAACAAGCGGCTTTCTATATATTAGTACATATGTCATTGATGTCACCTAGGCCTGTATACCTTGTACATGTACTTGTAAAAATAAAAATATTATTATTATTGAATGAATGTGAATGTGTTTCATGTTTTGGGTCATCATGCCTCAATGAAAGGCGGCCGATGTTAAACAAAATCTTCTTGTTTTATACTATGAATAAATATATTGTACATAAATTGCATACAATACCGACAAGATGAAAATTTAGACATGTGCAACATCTGCGTATCTTTATTGTAGACGTTTCGTCATGTCCTTGAATTTGTATTGATAAAGCCAATGGATGGCGAAACGTCTACAATAAAGAAACCCAGATGTTGAACATGTGTCTAAATTTTCAATAAATATATTTTATAAATGTATTTTCCCGAATTCAAGTTCTCTATTATTTTTTTTTTACTTTCAGAATAGATAAATTAAAAAAAATACTGTATATGACAATGCCCTATAGCTTAGTTATACCAAATTAAACTTTTTTCTAAAATATTTACACAATGATCAAAATCTAACACTCCCCTTCGTAAATTAGTTTTAGAATATGGCGTCTAGGACATATCCACTCACTCATCAACACGTCTAGGACATATCCACTCACTCATCAACACGTCTAGGACATATCCACTCACTCATCAACACGTCTAGGACATATCCACTCACTCATCAACACGTCTAGGACATATCCACTCACTCATCAACACGTCTAGGACATATCCACTCACTCATCAACACGTCTAGGACATATCCACTCACTCATCAACACGTCTAGGACATATCCACTCACTCATCAACACGTCTAGGACATATCCACTCACTCATCAACACGTCTAGGACATATCCACTCACTCATCAACACGTCTAGGACATATCCACTCACTCATCAACACGTCTAGGACATATCCACTCACTCATCAACACGTCTAGGACATATCCACTCACTCATCAACACAAGGAAATTCACAACGAATAGGATCAAAATTGGAATGTGCTGAGGTGGTGTGATGTACGCTACTAAACATCATGCAAGATATAAACATGAAACAACCAACAAAATTGCTACAAAAGATCTTAAAACTATCAAATACTCGGGAAAACTTAGTAAAGCTGCACTAGTTGGTTGATCAAAGAAAAATACATAAGCACATAACATAAAAATCGAAGGAAAGGAAAGAATGAAGACTGTTTTAGGAACTTGTAAAAGGGAAGCAGCAACTGTTCTAACTGATTTTCGCAGTCGAGTTACTTAGCTGTTTTAATTTTTAAGGTAATAATCATGACCAATTTCTAATGTAACTTACCGCTAGGCTTTGACTTTTCTGGGTTATCCTAGGTAATTTCACTTTTTTCACAGTGGTTGTTCTGCACGTTAAACTATGTATGATAATTGTGTGTCTGTGTACTTGTACCTAAATAAACTTTATGGACAAAACGGAGGTAAAAAGTCCTACAACCATTGAAAAATATAAAAAAAATAACAGTAAATACTTAAGAAGGGACTGTGGGAGGAGAGGCGTGCCCTTGTCCAGATTACACACCTGCAGTAATTGTCAACACCCACAACACACACCCCTCGCCCCCCGCCGCCGCAGTTACACAGTAACATGTAACTACTTTCATTCGCTATTTCCATGACCTCAATACACTCACCTGGAGACATAATTACTTAAGAGACAATGCTGACTTATGTCAAGAGAGAGAGAGATATAGTGTATGTGTATTATATCATGGAATATATATAGTATTTAATTATTCTACATTTAAACATTTTATCTGAATCATGATTAAATAGAGAGCAGTGTGCTAATGCCTTGTACCCAACACACTAATATTTCCAGGAGATTTGCAAGTTTTTGTTTTTTACATATTGGCATTTTGCCCAGACTATGCCTTTCAGCAAGACTGCAGTTTCACAACACTCAACTATCACCCAAGTGCCTGTTTTAACTCCTAGGTTAAAATGGGCATCAGGGGGTTGAAGGAAAGTTGATGTAACCAGGGAGGAGGGGAGAGAGAGAGGAGTGGACAAAGAAGCAACTACCTAGTTCCAGCCCATGTTGTGACCACTTGTTTTTGTCCTCTTATCCATTCCTGAACAGCAACCTCTTCTACATATATAGAACTGAGGTGTGGGGGAAAAGACACTTGTGTACAGTCCAGGGCATTTGCTGAGGGAAACGTTTCCCCGCGAGTGACTTCTTCAGTCTTAATACAGAGAACTAAAAACGAGTAAATAGTAGCAGGAGTCAGACGGCAGGCTGCAAGTGGATGGGCGGTAGTAGTATAGTAGTAGTAGTAGTAGTAGTAGTACAACAGTGGTAAGATGGGTTGAGCCTGAGAAGGACCTATCAACATCATGTTATTTTCAGGACTGTAGTGTACATCAGTAGCCTTCCTCTGCCTCTTACCCACGTCCTCCTTAACCCTACACTAGTCTGGAAGGATACTTTTGAAGCTGCCGTCAATACTGAACCCATAGTGGAATGCTCGACGATATCCTCATAGCCTTATTGAAGTCTTCCAGCTCAAGATGATATTTCATAACCTCGTAAAAAAACCAATCCATCTTGTGCGATGAAATATAGTAGGGAGGCAGCTAGCTCTTCTCACCATCAGAGAGCAAGGCAGCATCACACTGCTGGTGTACCTAATTTTGTGTAATAAAAATAAATACAGCCGTCTTTGAGTGTAATTTCCACACCATAACTAACTCTTCTAACTTAAGGGACCCCGGTCTTTGTTAATACATCTGGTGTACAGGTTTATGACACGTACAGGTACAAACACGCTAATAATATGACATTGTACTGATACCAGTACAGCCCAGTACTTCTTGATGTGTCTTGATACCAGCAGTCAAATACCTCTACACCGTGAACTACAGCCACACGTCAAAACTAGGTAACGAGGCAGTTTGTGCACGTCAGCAGCTGCGTGAACAGATGTTTCGTCAGGTGAGTGGGCGGAACACACACCTGTAGTGTTTACAACTGAGGTAGTGACTAATGTCTGACACAGGTGGGCACACAGCAGACTCCCCGACCTACTAACCCCCCGTGATATAACTATGACCCCTTTAAAGTCTTCCTACTCAGCCAGGTCTTGGGCCAGGCTTTTCTTTGTTTGTCTGGTCAACCAAGCTGTTAGTGGCCCGCTGACCTACATATCCATCACAGACTGGTTGATCCGGCAGATGAGGTCTCCCCAATTTGATGTAATATGACAAGGAATCATAGCTAGCTTTTGTTCCCACTATGTAACATTGGATACCAACATACTGCTGATTTATTAAATTTTGCTAGTATTTAAAAATGTTATACTTCTTACCCATTCAGGGTAAAAATAACATACACAAAGCAATTTACACAACCAGATACACACACAAGCATACTATGTTATATTCCCAACCCATTAAACAAGAACGTAATACACAAATAACCCGCACTTAGGTTATATAGGGTTTGTCCCACAGGAGATTTTTTCTTATGCTCGTGGGCCAGTAGGTCTCCTGAAGTGTTCCTCTGCTATCTTGTTCTTATGGACTACCTCCAGTATTACTACTAATATTACACTCTGCCATTATTTTTTCCCCTAGTTTTCAACTACTACTACCACCACCACCACTACCTTATTTCTACCTCTTCCACTACTACTACCCACTACCATTCTACCACTCCCTCTCGTACAGATTCTTGCTTCCTTTCATCGAGGAGGTGAGTAACAGGCGATTATTGGACGTTGCTGCCGATCACCATCTGCCGCCCGCCACTTCCAAGATTATGATCCCTCCCCAGACCCATCGTCCGACCTTCCCCCTTCCTTCTTCTAGGCTCTCAGGAGCTTAATTTGTATTTCTGGAGGAAAGGGGTAGTAAATGCTCGATTCTTCCACACAGGTATGTGTCCCACTTCAGAGCCGCCGCCATGCCAGCCTCCAGGAGGCGAGATGAACCTCAACAACGCCAGGCACACTAAAAGACGAAGAGGAATCTCTCCTACTCGAGCAAGACAGTGCAAGTAAGCACGAGAACAAGACGCGAAGACACTTCCCCGAAGGGAAGACAAGCAAGCCACTGCCGGGCCACCGCATTCAAATTCAAAAGTTTATTTCCACATATATTGTTTATATAGAAATGGGTGACATGTTAATGCATGTGGAAAGCCCATGATTATACAGAGCATTTCGGTCAAGTGTAAGCCTAACTGAAGTCAACAAGAGCAATAAACATTATTTATATGTGAATAAACAGAAAGATGGACGAGGGACGCAAACCGCAGTTCGTGGCCCCGTCCATCTCTGTTTACTCACTGACAGTTGTTTATTACAGCTTAATATGAGTTCATTATTTATATGAATATAAGGACATTTAATGTATACAAATAAGGCTAATTCAGTGAGTATATAATGAATGCACATGTAAGTAGAATATACACATTGTACATGAGAGATGATATACACACGGAGAAGACCCGGGCCGGGACCCGTCTCAGTTAACCTAGCTATACCTTCACTGTGACACGTCACAATGAAGCGAGGTCATAAGTCGGACCTAAACGTCACAAGTTTCAGTCTCGTAAGTCCGGGTTATTTGTGTACTGTTCCAGCTACGGTATTGTTACTTTTCTTCTTTTAAAAGTATCTAAAAAGGAGTCAGACTGGGTATCAAGCGCTCACCCTCTCTGGTTTAGTAATTCACATAAAATATAATCAACTGGTGTAAGTGTGTTGCCAGCCACCATTACCACACCCTGTATTAACCACCATCACCACACCCTGTATTAACCACCACCACCACACCCTGTATTAACCACCATCACCACACCCTGTATTAACCACCACTACCACACCCTGTATTAACCACCATCACCACACCCTGTATTAACCATCACCACACCCTGTATTAACCACCACTACCACATCCTGTATTAACCACCACTACCACACCCTGTATTAACCACCATCACCACACCCTGTATTAACCACCATCACCACACCCTGTATTAACCACCATCACCACACCCTGTATTAACCACCATCACCACACCCTGTATTAACCACCATCACCACACCCTGTATTAACCACCATCACCACACCCTGTATTAACCACCATCACCACACCCTGTATTAACCACCATCACCACACCCTGTATTAACCACCATCACCACACCCTGTATTAACCACCATACCACACCCTGTATTAACCACCACACCACACCCTGTATTAACCACCATCACCACACCCTGTATTAACCACCATCACCACACCCTGTATTAACCACCATCACCACACCCTGTATTAACCACCTACCACACCCTGTATTAACCACCACCACCACACCCTGTATTAACCCACCAGTTGACCTGTAATTATAAACCACAACATTTGCTTTACCTCTGACATTTCAAGATTTGTTATTGCCAGAGTCCGGCCTTAGTCAGGCTCGTCCGGTGCTAGCCTGGTCAACCACCACTATTATTAACCACCACTACCACACCCTGTATTAACCACCACTACCACACCCTGTATTAACCACCATCACCACACCCTGTATTAACCACCACCACACCCTGTATTAACCACCATCACCACACCCTGTATTAACCACCATCACCACACCCTGTATTAACCACCACTACCACACCCTGTATTAACCACCACTACCACACCCTGTATTAACCACCATCACCACACCCTGTATTAACCACCATCACCACACCCTGTATTAACCACCATCACCACACCCTGTATTAACCACCACTACCACACCCTGTATTAACCACCACTACCACACCCTGTATTAACCCCACCAGTTGACGTGTAACATTTATAAACCACAACATTTGCTTTACCTCTGACGAGTTTCAAGATTTTTTGTTATTGCCAGAGTCCGGCCTTGGGTCAGGCTCGTCCGGTGCTAGCCTGGTCAACAACGCTATTACAGATGCTGCTACCATCATTACCAATTTGCGTATACCTTAACACCAATTTAATACCATCGTGGCAAATTTCCTGCTACATTACAGGCATCCTGGGGGTGGTAGTATACCTTAGATATACAAATACCCCGCACACAGGAGAGAGAGAGAGAGAACGCTTACGACGACGTTTCGGTCCGACTTGGCCCATTTACAGTCACACTCCAAGTAGGACCGAAACGTCATCGCAAGCTATGTGCCGGTTATTTGTATATATAGTTCCAGTCTAAGTTATTGTGACTTTTGTTGCTTATACCTTAGATGGGGAGATGGGGCTGGGCTTTGAAGTGAGCTAAGGTAGGACAGCAGCTCCTAGCCTGTAAAACTGATATGTAAACAGAAGTTTTTCATTATAATCAAAATAATGTAAGTTGATCAGGTGCGGGGGTCCAAACCGTGGCTACAAGTGTTCAGACACCAGGTCACGGCCAGTATGGCGGACGAGGGGAAACACTCGCCTCTATTACTGGCGAAGATTTCGTTGCTGGGTTCTTGTGAGGACCCAGGCCGCTCAGACCTCGCCACCACGGTATGGTGATTCAGTGTCGTGGACCACCACGGTATGGTGGTTCAGAGTCATGGACCACCACGGTATGGTGGTTCAGTGTCATGGACCACCACGGTATGGAGGTTCAGTGTCATGGACCACCACGGTATGGTGGTTCAGTGTCATGGACCACCACGGTATGGTGGTTCAGTGTCATGGACCACCACGGTATGGAGGTTCAGTGTCATGGACCACCACGGTATGGAGGTTCAGTGTCATGGACCACCACGGTATGGTGGTTCAGTGTCATGGACCACCACGGTATGGTGGTTCAGTGTCATGGACCACCACGGTATGGTGGTTGTGTCATGGACCACCACGGTATGGAGGTTCAGTGTCGTGGACCACCACGGTATGGTGGTTCAGTGTCATGGACCACCACGGTATGGAGGTTCAGTGTCATGGACCACCACGGTATGGTGGTTCAGTGTCATGGACCACCACGGTATGGGGTTCAGTGGCATGACCACCACGGTATGGAGGTTCAGTGTCATGGACCACCACGGTATGGTGGTTCAGTGTCTGGACCACCACGGTATGGTGGTTCTGTGTCATGGACCACCACGGTATGGTGGTTCAGTGTCGTGGACCACCACGGTATGGTGGTTCAGTGGCGTGGACCACCACGGTATGGAGGTTGTGTCATGGACCACCACGGTATGGAGGTTCAGTGTCGTGGACCACCACGGTATGGTGGTTCTGTGTCATGGACCACCACGGTATGGAGGTTCAGTGTCATGGACCACCACGGTATGGAGGTTCAGTGTCATGGACCACCACGGTATGGTGGTTCAGTGTCGTGGACCACCACGGTATGGTGGTTCAGTGTCATGGACCACCACGGTATGGTGGTTCAGTGTCATGGACCACCACGGTATGGTGGTTCAGTGTCGTGGACCACCACGGTATGGTGGTTCAGTGTCATGGACCACCACGGTATGGTGGTTCTGTGTCATGGACCACCACGGTATGGAGGTTCAGTGTCATGGACCACCACGGTATGGAGGTTCAGTGTCATGGACCACCACGGTATGGAGGTTCAGTGTCATGGACCACCACGGTATGGTGGTTCAGTGTCATGGACCACCACGGTATGGAGGTTCAGTGTCATGGACCACAACAGGTCCTGACATTACAACTATCCTCATATTAGATTTTCTTACTGGTCACTCACTGTCACTTTCCTGACGTTTCCTAAATATTTACAATTGTATTTTCTACAAGTCAGTTAAACTACAAACAATAAAATCTGAGTAAACGATTGAGACTCGTCTGGCAACGAGCTGGAGGAGCGCAATATAGAAACGTTCAAATCTCAACATCTATATATGACTGGTGTTGAGAAAATGGGCTTGAAGAAAGTCCTTGGTGTGTGAGGCTGCGTCAATATCACCCTGGATTACAGTGTTCTCCATCATAACTGGAAATAACCGCGTGCTGTGATCACCTAACATTCCTTGCACCACCGACAAGGTCACTACACCCATACTACACAACACCACCACGTCTCAGAAACGATTTAATTTTACACAAACACACACACATATATATATATATCAATAACTACACTGCACTAGCCAGGGTTCGAAGCTATGATGCTTTGGCCCGCCTCATGGTGAGCGAAACACACAACGCTGGTATAAGGCGTTGTGTGTTTTCGCTCACCATGACGCGGGCCAAAGCATCATAGGTTCGAACCCTGGCTAGTGCAGTGTAGTTATTGATCAATACAACTCGTGGTTACTATATATATATATATATATATATATATATATATATATATATATATATATATATATATATATATATATATATATAATTACATACACTATTAACGAGACGGAGGACGTCACTAGGAGAAAGACCTAGTGGTTAGTATAGTGCCCAGCATATCACTCGAGGCTCATATCAATAACCTCTACAGATGAGCTATAGGGATATCAGAAGCATGTCTTCAGTCTCAGGGTGGTTGGGAAGTGGAATGACCTCGACGAGAAATGGTTGAGGCAGGCTCCTTATATCTCGTAGTTTCAAGAAGAGGCACGATATTGCTCACGGGGCTAGGAGGGAGTGAATCTAGCAAGCAGCAAGTTAAGAGATGATGTCAGGAGCTATGACTGCAACCACATCTAGGCGACTACACGTACTATCCACACGCATGTAAGAAACAACTGCTAATGGAACATCCACATACATTAGCAAATCATATGGGGGTAGATGTTTGGGCAGCAGAACCATTGTGGGTGTTAATGTGGGTGGCAGTGTGGGTGGTAGAGTGGGCAATGCATAATGCAGGAGGCACTAAGGTACATTTGCAGGGAGGCTTGTCAAGACACCCTCAACAACACTTACCCTCCATGTGTCAACAATCATTTACATGTGCTTCATGTACATAATATACATCACATCAACCGCAACTAGTGCTCATTTAAAATAAAATAAAAAGACAGGCAAGGCAAATTAAAAAAATCTTTACTAAAACTTGTTTTGCATGAACTATTAAAAAGGTCATTAGAGGAAAGTGTACAACACCAACGCAAAATAAGAAGCATCAAACAATTACTCTGCAGATCAGTAAATTTTTGCATAGTGTGTTAAGGTACTATCGTATACAAGGAAATACAGGTCAGAAACTGATACGAGTACAGTTATATGATGTTAACACTGTTTTCATGAGAACACGAATGAAAAACTAAGTCTGGAAGATACATAAAGGTGGAACAAAGGAAATTTTTTTAAAGTCGTTTCACTTATGTCACCAATAGTCACAAAGGTTCATGGCTAACACGATATTCCTTTTATTTACATAACTTACCAAGATAAATAAATAACCATAATATGCTTGCAGATGTTATTTATGAGGACTAAGATACCAAAATCATTGTAAATCTCTACACAAGAATACATTGAGAAAGTAGACAAACGAATATTGGAAGTCGAAGTTTACTTTTGTCATGTAATGAAAATTGGAAAAGCATTATAGTCCTCAGGAAGAATGTGGATCGAACGATACTATATTGAAATACGAAGAGGCACGGTCAGGGGGCTAAGACTCGACCTCCGCAAACAAATCTGGACACAGAGCTAAACAAAGAATCCTTTAGAATATTACTGAGGACGTATGTCAGGTCCATGGAGACCCAATCTGATCAAACACGTGGAAAAACTCGTGAAGGTTCTAATGTTTGACACCAGGCTAATCCCAAAGCTGAGAGGAATACTATGTGAGGGGAGACTAGTGAATAAATATGACCACCTTGAAAAGATGGAGATAACGGGGGAGGGGTGAAAGGAGAGGGGGAGAGAATGGGGGCATAATAAGATGTAGAAAATACTAAAAGAAATTGACAGCGTATTGGGATGGTTTGAAATGCGAGACGAAGGGTAAGAGTTAAGTAGAATTCTGCCTATAATTAAATAAAACCAGATGAAGTCATAGCCATAAGGACGTATTTACTCTCAAGAGTACGTATGAAAAGGCGCAAGAAACCAGACACTAATACTTCAGTTAATGTACCTTGAGAGCCAAATCCAGGAGTGGAGACTAACTGCAAACAAATGAGTGCCCATGCGCACGCTCTCAAACACCACCTGCAAATTCACGAGAAGATACGAGAAAGCACACTAAGGAACTGTCGGAGCCAGGAACATGGAAGAAAATGGCACCCACACACGCACCAAAAAAAAAAAAAAAAAAATATATATATATATATAAAAAAAACCCGCAATAGAAACTGTGCCAGAATGAGTTGAATGAGCTCCAAGTGGTTGAGTATGCAACAACTAATGCAGAGATAAATAAAATATTTATCATAAATTATAAAAAGATGGGACACCACGACCTAAAGTGTACTACAGTAAGAACAATGACTAAAAACACAGTGAATATCTAAGACGCCAAACACTGGCACTGAGGGAGGTGGTGTTAGGACGGATGCAAGTAACCAACTATGGCACCTACAAGGCCCAGTACTCAAGCTCATGTTTCTGACACCTGAAAATGACCAACCAAGGAATTATATTCTTACTCAGACTCATAAACGTCTGTATCCAAGCGGTGGACGTGTATGTACATCAAGTAAAGGAAGCAAAGAATTAGTTTCCCACTCAGCTTTAAACTTGATGGAAGAAGCAAGATTATTAAGGGTATCGGGAAATGGTTGGATTAGACAGTGGCGTTGCTAGAGTTGGTGTCACCCGGGGCGGCATCTTTGGTGTCACCCCATGAAATCCAAGGGCGGGGGGATGGGGGGGGTAAACTCCAGTGACGTCACTACTGCATGACCAATGACTAATGTTTAGCAATGAGAACGTTTATGGGACAAACTGAACAGGAGAATACTTCAACTTTATTAATGATAAAACAAATAATCGTAATAATATTGAGGAACCATAAACTCAAATACCACTTTGAGTACAGACAACAGATCCTACATTTATTAATCTTCAACAATGTAAAAGAAAAAAAATGAAAACAAAGAAAAACATTGCAATAACAAGTGGTGTTCCACAGGGACCAGTCTTAAGCCCGTTGTTGTTTATAATATATATCAATGACCTTGATGAGGGAATTACGAGTGATATGAGCAAATTCGCCGATGACACGAAGATAGGTAGGATAATTGATTCTAACGTAGATTATTTGCACGTTTCGTGGGGTCTAAGGGAGGAACAGGAGGGGTTACGATCAAGGCAATTGCGCCCCAAATGTATAGGACAGAGTCACTCTGTCACTTACCCTCACTCTGTTTCTCACCCTCACTCTGTCACTCACTTTCACATTTTTCCGAGCTCAGTGACAGAGACTTCAAGCCTGAATTGCTTCAGTGGCATGTATTTGGCTTTTAGTGACCGACAATCACGGCAGTAAAGAAGCCATACATTCACAACAGAAAGATCAATAACATAGGCAAACAGCCGCATATTTCATTTTGCAGAGTTTTTTTCTCTCCCTCTTACTTACTCTTTCTTTTTCTTTCTTTCTATCTTTCTCTATCTATTATACACGTTTTCAAGAAACATTTGACAGTGAGACGACTTTCCAGTCTGGAGGCTGATGAAAGTTTTTCTTTTTCGGGCCACCCTGCCTTGGTGGGAATCGGCTGATGTGTTAATAAAAAAAAAATAAAAAAATAACATGACATTTGCTTGGTTAACTGATTAGTGCAGCTTCTGCACTAATCTCTTGTGTGGGACTGTCAAATGCTTTCTTACAGTCCAAGAATATGCAATCTACCCACCCCTCTCTCTCTTGTCTTACTGCTGTCACCCTGTCATAGAACTCCAGTAGGTTTGTGACAGCTAGCAGGTTACTTTGCGATATAGCTGGCTGAACTGAAGTTACAGCCACTATCCGATTACATAAAAATACAGTTCTGATACATTTGAGTACAATTCTCTATATGACGAAAGTCACTGGGTACATGACTGCGTAAAACTGCCGGAGTTCTTGCTGAGTCAAAAAGCCATCTTTCGTGCCTGCCCTTCTCTCTCCCGTGCCTACCCTCCTCTCTCCCGTGCCTGCCCTATTATCTCCCGTGCCTACCCTCCTCTCTCCCGTGCCTGCCCTCTTCTCTCCCGTGCCTACCCTCCTCTCTCCCGTGCCTGCCCTCTTCTCTCCCGTGCCTGCCCTCTTCTCTCCCGTGCCTACCCTCCTCTCTCCCGTGCCTGCCTCTTCTCTCCCGTGCCTACCCTCCTCTCTCCCGTGCCTACCCTCCTCTCTCCCGTGCCTGGTCTACATGATGGCTTGCTTTGTATATATATTGTCTTCTGACCAAAGTACAGTGACATCACACGTCTTTAAGACCTCACCTAGATTATGCAGCTCAGTTCTGGTCTCCATTTTACAGAATGGATATAAATTCGTTAGAAAACATTCAGCGACGAATGACAAAGTTAATTCATAGCATTAGAAATCCTCCGATTTGACCTTGAGTACAGGTAACATCTCAGTGACCTTGAGTACAGGTAACATCTCAGTGACCTTGAGTACAGGTAACATCTCAGTGACCTTGAGTACAGGTAACATCTCAGTGACCTTGAGTACAGGTAACATCTCAGTGACCTTGAGTACAGGTAACATCTCAGTGACCTTGAGTACAGGTAACATCTCAGTGACCTTGAGTACAGGTAACATCTCAGTGACCTTGAGTACAGGTAACATCTCAGTGACCTTGAGTACAGGTAACATCTCAGTGACCTTGAGTACAGGTAACATCTCAGTGACCTTGAGTACAGGTAACATCTCAGTGACCTTGAGTACAGGTAACATCTCAGTGACCTTGAGTACAGGTAACATCTCAGTGACCTTGAGTACAGGTAACATCTCAGTGACCTTGAGTACAGGTAACATCTCAGTGACCTTGAGTACAGGTAACATCTCAGTGACCTTGAGTACAGGTAACATCTCAGTGACCTTGAGTACAGGTAACATCTCAGTGACCTTGAGTACAAGTAACATCTCAGTGACCTTGAGTACAGGTAACATCTCAGTGACCTTGAGTACAGGTAACATCTCGGTGAATCTGATCTTACATTTCCTGGCCTTCAATCCTGCAAATCATCTATCACATCATCAAAATCAATTATTTTCCCTATATAGGCCTATTTGTACTCTATAATCATATAATAGGCTATATAGAAACAAAGGATTTTTATCTTATGTTGGTGCAACACTGTTTTGTGCATTAGTGTCACCTTTAGAGGCTCTATGGTGTCACCCCTTGATGGTATCACCCGGGGCGGCCAGCCCCCTTTACGACACCACTGGGAAGAGACTAGGGTCATGAGGCCAAAGAGCAAAGATGTCATCTACTTAGCGAAGCCAGAAGGAAAAGCGCACACCAATAGTAGGAAGAAGAACAGTTTCAAAGTATTCTATGTTCTTGCTAGTCTTTTATGGAATACTTTGAAACTATTTTTTTTAGTTTTTTTATTAACACATCGGCCGTTTCCCCACCAAGGCAGGGTGGCCCGACAAAGAAAAACTTTCATCATCATTCACTCCATCACTGTCTTGCCAGAGGCGTGCTTACACTACAGCTACAAAACTGCAGCATTAACACCCCTCCTTCAGAGTGCCGGCACTGTACTTCCCATCTCCAGGAATCAAGTCCGGCCTGCCGGTTTCCCTGAATCCCTTCATGTTACCTTGCCTACACTCCAACAGCACGTCAAGTCCTAAAAACTATTTGTCTCCATCCGCTCCTATCTAACACGCTTACGCACGCTTGCTGGAAGTCCAAGCCCCTCGCACACAAAACCTCCTTTACCCCCTCCCTCCAACCTTTTCTAGGCCGACCCCTACCCCGCCTTCCCTCCACTACAGATTTATACACTCTCGAAGTCATTCTATTTTGCTCCATCGTTTCTATATGTCCAAACCATCTCAACAACCTCTCCTCAGCTCTCTGGATAATAGTTGTGGTAATCCCACACTTCCTCCTAATCTCCAAACTACAGATTCTCTGTATTATATTCACACCACACATTGCCCTCAGACACAACATCTCCACTGCCTCCAGCCTTCTCCTTGTTGCAACATTCACAACCCATGTCTCACACCTATACAAGAGTGTTGGTATAACTATACTCTTATACATTCCCCTCTTTGCTTTCATGGATAAAGTTCTCTGTCTCCACAAGCTCTTCAGTACACCACTCACCTTTTTTCCCTCGTCAATTCTATGATTCACCTCATCCTTCATATACCCATCTGCTGACACATCCACTCCCAAATATCTGAACACATTTACCTCCTCCATACTCTCTCCCTCCAATCTGATATCCAATCTTTCGTCACCTAATCTTTTTGTTATCCTCATCACCTTACTCTTTCCTATATTCACTTTTAATTTCCTTCTTTTACATACCCTACCAAACTCATCCACCAACCTCTGCAACTTCTCTTCAGAATCCCCCAAAAGCACAGTGTCGTCAGCAAAGAGCAACTGTGACAACTCCCACTTTGTGTTAGATTCTTCATCTTTTAACCCCACACCTCTTGGCAACACCCGAGCATTCACTTCTCTTACAACTCCATCTATAAATATATTAAACAACCATGGTGACATCACACATCCCTGTCTAAGGCCTACTTTTACTGGGAAATAATCTCCCTCTCGCCTACATACTCTAACCTGAGCCTCACTATCCTCGTAAAAACTTTTCAACGCTTTCAATAACCTACCTCATATTCCATACACCTGCAACATCTGCCACATTGCCCCTCTATCCACCTTATCATATGCCTTTTCCAAATCCATAAATGCCACAAACACCTCTTTACCCTTATCTAAATATTGTTCACCTATATGTTTCACTGCAAACACTTGGTCTACACACCCCCTACCCTTCCTAAAGCCTCCTTGTTCATCCGTTATCCTGCTCTCCGTCTTACTCCCAATTCTTTCAATAATAACTACCATACACTTTACCAGGTATAACTCAACAGACTTATTCCCCTATAATTTTTACACTCTCTTTTGTCCCCTTTGCCTTTATACAAAGGAACTATGCATGCTCTCTGCATGCTCTTTCTCATGCGTACACCAATATTAAGAAGAAACTGTTCTTAATATTGGTGTACACCCTTCCCTCTGGCCCCGCTATATAGATGACATCTTTGCTCTTTGACCTCATAATTCTAGTCTCTTCCAACCATTTCTCGATGCCCTTAATAATCTCTGTCCTTTCATCAAGTTTAAAGATGAATGGGAATCATTGTTTGCTTCTTCACCTTGATGTACATGTCCACCGCTCGGATACACGTTTTCCTATTTCCGTGTATCGGAAGTCATAAATGTCATAACCAGGGGAAAATACATATACCTCTTAACGTCAGTGTTTATGGACGCAAAACTTAAGATTAAGGGATGAAAGTTTCTACATTAATAATAGTAAATTGAAATATATGCAGCTCAACGAGACATTTATCAAGGCAATATTTGATATATTATGAGTTTTGTCAAGCCAGTATATACATTACAGGGACAAACGAGTATATATGCGGGAGGAGGGTAGGGGAAGGGATGTAGTGATCCCGTCTACAACTTGAGGTATAGCATATCAGAGGAAGCTTACCACCAGAAAATTCAGAATGGTTAAGAATCGACATCCCAGGGAAGAGAGTCCTCCGGGTCACATTAATTGGACAACATGAGCGACGTGTACAAGCTGGGAAACATAAGGTCACCTTAGAAATGTGACCATAAATAACCAAGAGGACATGATCACACAGCATAAGCAACTCAACAAAGTGGTCAGGTAAAAGGGTCTAACATGTAAGGGAACAACATGGATACAAATTAAAAGTTCAGTAGAGTCTGAGATAGAAAATTATTTGGGTGAGAGTAGTGAGCAGGTGGAGTACATTAGTCAAGAGACTGGAGCTCGAGGCCAACTCCATGAATTCAAAAATAGATACGACGAAGCCCAACAGGGCCGGAAGTAGAGCACACCACATAACCGATGAAAAACTAGGTTAGTACTCACAATAATTAAAGATAAATTATTGAAAAGCTTTAATAGGCCTTTATTTACAACAGGACGGAGGACTCTATATAAAAAGGTTATGCCTCTACACCAGATAACAGAAGACCAACCCACAAAACCAAGTAAGATAAAGCAAGAACAACTGATTAGAAAAAAATAAATGGTGAAAATTAAACTTTGAAAAGTAAAACTGAAGTAATGAAAGTTACAAAAATGCAGAAAACAATATTAAGCTGATATAAAAGAGAAAATATAGATCAGGAATTAGTAAAAGTAAGGATGACAGGAGGAAATAAAAAGGTTGAAAGAGTGCAAATAGAAGATAGTTTAGATGGTATAACAAGGTAAAGGAGAGAACGAGAACAGTTTAACAAAGGATTGGAAGAGATAAAGAGGTTTAAAAAGTTTAATGTTAAAAGAGAGGATAGGAATGTCAAAATCACTAATGAAACACTCACGCTAACCTGACAATCACAGTGTAACTGCCTCCATAAAATCGGTACAGAGTGAAGCCAGGACCTCCGAGATGAGGACACAAGGAATGTGTGGGTCAAGCGGTGGACACCTCAAGCACTAACACTTGTTATGAGTCTCACTAGACCATCACTTGCAGTGCTCTTCATACCCTCTTGCATACACAAAGGTCAAGGGTAGTGGTGCGTGCCATCCTGGCAACCATCCTGCACCAACACAGGTCAAGGGTAGTGGTGCGTGCCATCCTGGCAACCATCCTGGCAACCATCCTGCACCAACACAGGTCAAGGGTAGTGGTGCGTGCCATCCTGGCAACCATCCTGAACCAACACAGGTCAAGGGTAGTGGTGTGTGCCATCCTGGCAACCATCCTGAACCAACACAGGTCAAGGGTAGTGGTGCGTGCCATCCTGGCAACCATCCTGCACCAACACAGGTCAAGGGTAGTGGTGCGTGCCATCCTGGCAACCATCCTGCAACAACACAGGTCAAGGGTAGTGGTGCGTGCCATCCTGGCAACCATCCTGAACCAACACAGGTCAAGATAAGTGGCGTGTGCCATCTTGTACTCACAAATATCAAACACCCACGCTCACTTTACTTAATGTAGTAAACAAAACGATGTCAGGAAACAGGATACATAATATGACCTTTACTTAGCCGCCAACATATTTACACAGGCCAGGTTGTGGCTAGCGAGCTGCACAGTGGCTGGCCGTCCTCTGCTAATTCTGTTGTACATAATAACGAGTCAATATTTACACGAGTGCTCACTTTCCACTCAGACCTTCTGTGGCGAGTGGTCGAGCTTTGTGTCCTGTGATGATCATCGTCACGTAACATTTACATTATTTAATGACACTTTTTAAACAATGAAATTGCCAAAGGTGAATCCTCAGCATCGATAGAATCCTCTCCCACACCTCACAACAATCGCCCCCGCACTAAACATGGGTTAAAAGAGGAGAAATGGGCGAGATGAGAAGAGTGAGGAGAGGGATGAGGTGAGGAATGGTGTGAGGGGAGAGGGGTGGAGCCGAGAGAAGGGTGGAGATAGAGCTGAGAAAGAGAGAGGAGGGATGAGAGATGCGGGGTGATGTGAGTGAGGATAACTGGGGGTGAGGAAGTTAGAGCCGCAGGCCAGAGGGACCTGCACCAGAGGACTCAGGTCTGGCTTGATGCAGTGGACGGCCCTGGCTGCCACGCCTCCCACCCACCCATGGTCAAGGTCGAGGCCAACCTTATTGATCACCACCACACCATCCTACACCACTATCTAAGCCAATACCACTTCCTACAACCACCACACCACTACCTAAACTTACTTCTCACACCAGCACTACCAGCCTCCCTATGGTAAGGCGCTGTGATAGCAAGCAGACAGCGACGGTGGGTCAACTCCTGACTACAGTCCTAGCGAGGAGTGACACCTGCTGCTGTACTATCACATGTTAACTGATACAACGTGCTGAGTTTATGGGGTATATTTCAGGCTCTGAGATGTATGGTAGTGCAGGGCGCCACCGTGTAATTCTCAGATGGGGACTGCAATAATAAAAGTCATCTATGACTAATCTAGTTATACTAACTCAAGTTCGGTGCGGTCCCAGTATTGAAACTACCACAACTAATTCCCCACACAATAAAAACCGGGCCAGATGCAGGTACTGAACAGGTTGTTATGATGTGACGGGAGGGAGGGGAGGGGGGCGCTAATTGGTGTCCTAAAGCCATACTCTGCCGTACATGCTGTGAGGGCGCTAAAATCACCTTAACCTTGCATCCCATCACTCAGGTTCTTTGTACTGTCGTCCACTGTCTACCCTACGATCCTCTTCTCACAAACTAAAATTCACAATAGAGTACATACATTATTTGGGCACACCTCAAAACCTCTCCACCTGGAGGGTGTTCTGGAGTTCAACGCTCCCGCGGCCCAGTCCTTGACCAGGCCTCCCGGTGGATCAGGGTCTGATCAACCAGGCTGTTACTGCTGGCCCCACGTAGTCCAACGTACGACCCACAACCCTGCTACTTCACTGGCCTGCTACTTCACTGGTTTAGCGCTTCTTTTGATAATAATAATAATAATAATAATAGTAATAATAATAATAATAATAATAAAGGGAGCAAGGGGCTAGTAACCCCTTCTCCTGTATACTATATTACTAAATGTAAAAGGAGAAACTTTCGTTTTTTATTTTGGGCCACCCTGCCTCGGTGGGAAACGGCCGACGTGTTGAAAGAATAATAATAAAGCTACAATGTCTGTATAGTATTAGTTTTAATATTCTACATACTTGAAGATTCCGGGAGTCGCCGCCCCTGGGCCACGGCCCCGGTGTTGGTTAAAATGAGGAACCTAAGGTGGAGCTAAGGGGTACGTCAGTTTCCCTGTCTTCTAATGTTATTTTTCCCTCTATAATCTATCTTGTCCATAATTACTATCGCATTTACTTTGTCCGCTTTCGTAATGCGAAGTCTAGGATCTTTCCTTAATTCATGGTATAACTTAAATTGTCCTCAAAGATTTGTTAAGTTATACCATGATTTAAGGAAAATCCTAGACTTCACATTACGAAAACAGACAAAGCAAATGCGATAGTAATTATGGACAAGGTAGATTACAGGGGAAAAATAAACGTAATATTAGAAGCCAGGGAAACTCAGGCGCCTCTTAATTCCCGCCAAAAAGCACAGTATACATAGTGAACACTCGAGACAGGCACGGGGAAGGTGTTTTGGGTTTCCAAGGTTGCGCAACAATCGATGTAAGGGAAAAAGCTGCCCCAGCGGGGGGATGCGGAGACCAGTCTGTGTAGAGGTGGTCTGGTGTCATCTGGGAATACAAGGTCACCCGCTCCCCTCACTCCACACCCTCATGATAATTTAGATAACAGCAACAGTAACAACAAAAGGAAGAGAAAAAAGAAGAAGCACCAGTAACATCATCATCAGCAGCAGCAGCAGCTTATCAAGGAACCCAGAATGACAATATATCTAATATTTGCATCTTCCAAAGTGGTAAAATCGGACACTAGTGAAGAACCGTAAAAAATAATGTACAAAAAATACGAGTTATATATTACTAATAATACCAAATACAAGCAACAAAACTGAACCCGGGGGAGGGTTAGATAGGAGTGAATGGAGACGAATGGTTTTTGGGACATGACGATCTGTTGGAGTGTGAGCAGGGTAACATTTTGTGAAGGGATTCAGGGAAACCAGTTAATTGATTTAGTTGGACTTGAGTCCTGGAAATGGGAAGTACAATGCCTGCACTTTAAAGGAGGGGTCTGAGATAGTGACAGCTGGGAGGGACTATTCTCAGCTGTCGTATCTGAGCGCCTCTGCAAAGACAGTGATTATGTATGAGTGTGGTGAAAGTGTTGAATGATGAAAGTATTTTCTTTTTGGGGATTTTCTTTCTTTTTGTGTCACCCTGCCTCGGTGGTAGACGGCCGACTTGTTGAAAATAAATAAATAAATATATATATATATATATATATATATATATATATATATATATATATATATATATATATATGGGGGGGGAGGTAAGGAACGAAAGGAAAATTGGGGAATAAGGGAGAAAGCCGAGTGACAGGAGCGGAGGTAATGTGAGATCACTGGTGACTACACTATCATTCATTAACTCTACACTACTCACCCCTCAGTACTTGAAATAAAATAATAAATAAATAAATAACGGGGACAGTGAATATTACTATTCTACTAAAACACAGTTTACTATTAAGTCCTTGTACAATAATATATTTGGGAACAGGAGAACACTATAGGGTTTAAATAAATGGTGACAGCATACATAAGCATTGACAAGGGTTACAATTAACTGACAAAACTGAATATAACGTACAATATAAGTGCAGTAGGACAGTTCATCTCAGAAACTCAGACTCTAGCCACAGCACGAGCACTGCTCAGTGTCTCCAACAGTCTCCTCCAGAGACTCTTCCAACAGCCCTCTCCCAGAGCTCTGCACACAGGCAGCAGCCCTCTCCCAGAGCTCTGCAGTCTGCACACATGCCAGAGCTCCGCCAGAATCTCATTTTCTAACTGCTTCCTAGAGGCTATATCATCCTGCCCGCATCCTCCCTTAACCCCAGGTTTTGGGGGTTCACCCTCCCTCCTGGAGTTTTAACTAGACAAGTGCAAGGTAATGCAAATCAAAGAGGGTGAAGCAGAGAAAGTCGAGAGACCTGTGATTAATTATTACACCACAAATATATCACCTAAAGATGTTAGGCGGTACGACAGGGCACAGAATTGCAGGAACCAGTATATGCTGAGCAATTTCTGAGGTTAAGAAGTGGAAACAGGAGGAAAGTCTCGACCCCTGCCAACACAATTCTGAGTACAACTATCATATCAAGATATGATAAGAAACCTACGCTGCTTCATACAGAAAGCAGCAGCAGCAGCAGCAACCTCCAACATTGCAGAGGGCTGCATCAGAAGCCTCCAACACTGCAGAGGACTGCATCAAAAGCTTCCAACACTGCAGAGGGCTGCATCAAAAGCTTCCAACACTGAGAGGGCTGCATCAAAAGCTTCCAACACTAGAGAGGGCTGCATCAAAAGCCTCCAACACTGCAGAGGGCTGCAGAAGCCTCCACTCCAACGTTGTAGAGGATAGTAGTTCAATCATCCATATGCAATAGTTGTAATAACAACAGTTCAAGAAAGCAGTAGTAGCAACATCAAGAATAGTAGCAACATCAAGACCAGTAGTAGCAACATCAAGAATAGTAGCAACATCAAGAGCAGTAGTAGCAACATCAAGAGCAGTAGTAGCAACATCAAGAGCAGTAGTAGCAACATCAAGAGCAGTAGTAGCAACATCAAGAGCAGTAGTAGCAACATCAAGAGCAGTAGTAGCAACATCAAGAGCAGTAGTAGCAACATCAAGAGCAGTAGTAGCAACATCAAGAGCAGTAGTAGCAACATCAAGAGCAGTAGTAGCAACATCAAGAGCAGTAGTAGCAACATCAAGAGCAGTAGTAGCAACATCAAGAGCAGTAGTAGCAACATCAAGAGCAGTAGTAGCAACATCAAGAGCAGTAGTAGCAACATCAAGA
The DNA here is from genome assembly GCA_009830355.1 of Cherax destructor. Taxonomy (NCBI): domain Eukaryota; kingdom Metazoa; phylum Arthropoda; class Malacostraca; order Decapoda; family Parastacidae; genus Cherax; species Cherax destructor. Next base: position 209,653 of record WNWK01001077.1, on the reverse strand, counting down.
GCAGTAGTAGCAACATCAAGAGCAGTAGTAGCAACATCAAGAGCAGACGCCACTAAACAGACCACACTTACCTCAATGGGTCACACACTCAGCAGTGTTAGTAAACATCATAGACAGCAACAACATCAACTACCCTTGAGAAAGTCCCAACGGGTGAGTGGCAAACGTCATCCAGGTGAGGAGAGTGCAATAGACGTCAGTAGTAGCAACATCAAGACCAGTAGTAGCAACATCAAGAGCAGTAGTAGCAACATCAAGAGCAGTAGTAGCAACATCAAGACCAGTAGTAGCAACATCAAGACCAGTAGTAGCAACATCAAGAGCAGTAGTAGCAACATCAAGAGCAGTAGTAGCAACATCAAGACCAGTAGTAGCAACATCAAGAGCAGTAGTAGCAACATCAAGAGCAGTAGTAGCAACATCAAGAGCAGTAGTAGCAACATCAAGGCAGTAGTAGCAACATCAAGAGCAGTAGTAGCAACATCAAGAGCAGTAGTAGCAACATCAAGACCAGTAGTAGCAACATCAAGACCAGTAGTAGCAACATCAAGAGCAGTAGTAGCAACATCAAGAGCAGTAGTAGCAACATCAAGAGCAGTAGTAGCAACATCAAGACCAGTAGTAGCAACATCAAGAGCAGTAGTAGCAACATCAAGAGCAGTAGTAGCAACATCAAGAGCAGTAGTAGCAACATCAAGACCAGTAGTAGCAACATCAAGACCAGTAGTAGCAACATCAAGACCAGTAATAGCAACATCAAGAGCAGTAGTAGCAACATCAAGAGCAGTAGTAGCAACATCAAGAGCAGTAGTAGCAACATCAAGAGCAGTAGTAGCAACATCAAGAGCAGTAGTAGCAACATCAAGAGCAGTAGTAGCAACATCAAGAGCAGCAGCAGCAGCAACGCCACCCTAAACAGACCACACTTACCTCAATGGGTCACACACCAGCTTAAGTGTTATGTAAACATGCCATAGCACAGCCCACACTAACACTCCCCCAACTCTAACCCCTTGAGGAAAGCCCCCAACAGGTGAGATGGGCAATAACGTCACCTGCCAGGTGAGGGGGAAGAGGTAATGACGTCACCCCACTTATCACACACCTTCCACGACTTTAAAACTTGCTGCTCTTTACCTCAGAAACCTCCCCCCCCCCTCTCTCCTCCCTTCCTCCTTCCCATCTCCTCCCTTCCTCCTTTCCCCCTTCTCTCTCTCTCTCTCTCCCTCCTTTCCCCCTTCTCTCTCTCTCCCTCCTTTCCCCCTTCTCTCTCTCTCCCTCCTTTCCCCCTTCTCTCTCTCTCCCTCCTTTCCCCCTTCTCTCTCTCTCTCTCCTTTCCCCTTCTCTCTCTCTCTCCCTTCTTCTCCCCCCTCTCTCTCTCTCTCTCCCTCCTTTCCCCCTCTCTCTCTCTCCTCCTTTCCCCCCTCTCTCTCTCTGAAAACTACATACGTTAACTTTAGTACATAACTACAGATTTCATCACAACTAATTTTACATACATTAAATTTAGCATACGCTAGTTGCTTTTTGTACCTTAACTAATGACAGAACCACAAGTTCGACCCCTTCCTACCATTACTAGGTGTGTACCTGTACACCTCTATCCCTCCCCACCACTACTAGGTGTATACCTGTACACCTCTCTAGCCCTCCCTACCACTACTAGGTGTGTACCTGTACACCTCTCTATCCTCCCTACCACTAGTAGGTGTGTACCTGTACACCTCTCTCCTTCTCTACCACTACTAAATGTGTACCTGTACACCTCTATATCCCTCCCCACCACTACTAGGTGTGTATCTGTACACCTCTATATCCCTCCCCACCAATACTAGGTGTGTACCTGTACACCTCTATATCCCTCCCCACCACTACTAGGTGTGTATCTGTACACCTCTATATCCCTCCCCACCACTACTAGGTGTGTACCTGTACACCTCTATATCCCTCCCCACCACTACTAGGTGTGTACCTGTACACCTCTATATACATCACCACCACTACTAGGTGTGTACCTGTACACACCTCTATCCATCCCCACCACTACTAGGTGTGTACCTGTACACACCTCTATCCCTCCCCACCACTACTAGGTGTGTACACGTACACCTCTCTGTCCCTCCCCACCACTACTAGGTGTGTACACGTACACCTCTCTGTCCCTCCCCAACACACAACAGGTGAGCCTGAAAAATGTACAAGTGTATCTAGTGGAATGGAACACCTGATGTTTTCCCACATACATAAACACCAGTCTCAGAGCCTGACACCCAGAGAGAGAGAGAGAGAGAGAGAGAGAGAGAGAGAGAGAAGAGAGAGAGAGAGAGAGAGAGAGAGAGATAAAGAAAAAGAGAGAGAAATAGAAAGAGAGAAGAGATAGAAAAGAGAGAAAAGAGAGAAAGAGAGAGAAAGAGAGAGAAAAGAGAGAGAAAAGAGAGAGAGAGAGAGAAGAGAAAGAGAGAGAAGAGAAAGAGAAAGAGAGAAAGAAAAAAAGAAAGAAAAAGAGAAAGAGAGGGAGAAAGAGAGAGAGAGCCAGCCTTCTCAGTGAGACTATTTAATCACGTTCTGCGTTTAAGGTTTTCCCCCAGGTTTTAGCTGGCTGGATGCAATGAATCACATTCTTTGAATGCGAGAATGTATTGAAATAAAGGCAGGTGTGATAAACTATATGTCACATGGTTGTATAAACACGACCATCAGCCACTTTAAAGCCTGTAATTTAAAGCCTCACCATGAATATAACCATAACAAAATTGCATCCGAATTTCCTCCTGAACTAAAACTGAGAAAAATAAGATAAAAATTTTGAAATCTTAATTTAGTAACTTAACAGAACAGCCTATTTTACCTCTGTAAGCAAAGTGATTTGGCTATTAAAGGTACTTTTGTTACATGACTGTAAGGTCATGGAAAATTTGTAAAAAAAAAATATTAGTGATGTGATTGCAGTTGTCGTTGCAGAGAACTCAAAACTTACAGGAAACACAACAAATTCCTGTCTTCCGCCCCACTACTGAGAGACGCATTTCTGAGATTAGTTCTACAAAAGTATGTTCACTGCAGAGTGATCTGCAAAGCTGCGTTGCTTTCAGCTTAACATTGGCTGAATCTACAGACATTCAAGATATCCCTCAGCTGGCTATATTTGTTCGCTATCTTACAAACGATGGAAACGTAAAAGAAGAATCCTTAGACCTGATAAGCTTACAAAAGTTACTGACATCAAAAATGCATTTAACAAACCTTTATTAAATGCTCAACTACCATTGCATAAACTTGTTAGCATTGCAACAGACGGAGCACCAGCTATAGTAGGCAAAATACCGGCCTAGACGGAGCACCAGCTATGGTAGGTCAAAATACCGGCCAAGACGGAGCACCAGCTATGGTAGGTCAAAATACCGGCCAAGACGGAGCACCAGCTATGGTAGGTCAAAATACCGGCCTAGACGGAGCACCAGCTATGGTAGGTCAAAATACCGGCTAGACGGAGCACCAGCTATGGTAGGTCAAAATACCGGCCAAGACGGAGCACCAGCTATAGTAGGCAAAATACCGGCCTAGACGGAGCACCAGCTATGGTAGGTCAAAATACCGGCCTAGACGGAGCACCAGCTATGGTAGGTCAAAATACCGGCCTAGACGGAGCACCAGCTATGGTAGGTCAAAATACCGGCCTAGACGGAGCACCAGCTATGGTAGGTCAAAATACCGGCCAAGACGGAGCACCAGCTATAGTAGGCAAAATACCGGCCTAGACGGAGCACCAGCTATGGTAGGTCAAAATACCGGCCTAGACGGAGCACCAGCTATGGTAGGTCAAAATACCGGCCAAAACGGAGCACCAGCTATGGTAGGTCAAAATACCGGCCAAGACGGAGCACCAGCTATGGTAGGTCAAAATACCGGCCTAGTTAGGCAACTGGCACATGATCTCAACTATCCTGAATGTGTGTGTATCCATTGTATCATCCACCTTGAACATTCAGTAAGCAAACACTTCAAGTTCAACAGTGTCATAAATTGCGTTTTAGAAATTGTGAATTTCATTCGGACATGTGGAGAGAGAGAGAGAGAGAAAAAAAAACGTAAATTTTGAAATTTTATTGAGGAGCTGGAGCGTGAAGAAAGGCCATATGACCTCCTATTGTATTGCAAGATGGCTGTCAACTACCAATATTTTGAGTAAGTTTGTTGCTCTTTTTGAAAAAATCATTACTTTCATGAAAGAAAAAGAAATGCCCACAACTAGAAGATCCCAAATGGGTACAGGACCGGATGTTCTTTACAGATGGAATGTAACACCTCCAATATTTAAATCTGGCACTTCAAGGAAGGAACAAAGTTATTACAGAAATTGTCCAATCAGTTTTCAGAATAAAATAAAGCTTGTTCAAAGAGATCTGGCAACAGAGAAATTTGACCACTTTCCCAACCTTAAATTAAGAATAAATGCTTTTCCTGATGTTAAAATTAAAGACAGTAAACTGAAACAATACGAAGGAAACCTAGAAACACTTTATAATGATTCTGAAAACAGGTTTGAGAAACTAAAAAATTTAATGCCATGTTTCGAATTTCTTGTGAATCCTTTAGTGACTGATGTCATCAACGATGGACTTCCTGTAGTTGCATCTTTTGCCTCGGATGTTGAGCTGCAGGAAGATGTGGGTTTGAAGCTGGTACATAAAAGCTCATCTCTAACTGACTTTTGGAAACAAATCCCAGAAGCAAAGTATCCCAATCTTCAGAAAACTGGCTTCCCACTGCTGTTTTAGGGACAATTTACTATTGTGAATCTCTCTTCTCTGTAATGAAATTTATCAAATCAAACACGGTGCTGTCCTCACTAACAGCCACCTCCGTGAGCGTCTTAAAACACCTTTGACGTCTTACTATTAACTGCAAAAATGAAGACTCAAAGTCTTCAACGAGCAGAGATTAAACATTCTCCTTTGGTGAGTAGTACTATATAGTTGAATTATTTTTAAATACAATTTTAAAATATTTCCTGTGGCTCTTGAACATTCAAAAATGTATGAAAAGTATTAAATGTGGCTCCTCTTATCGAAGAACTTGCCCCCCCCCCTGTATATGACTTCAGTACAGGCGGTCTCAGCTGACCTAGAGTACAACTGACTGACCGTGATATACCTTCGAAGAGTTCCCAGAGTTTTTCTACTCCCAGAACCCGACCTTGGGCCAGGCTTGTCTGATGCTTGACTGGTCAACCAGGCTGTTACTGCTAGTGGCTCGATGACCCACATGTGCAATGCTTCAGCCTTATTACAGAATTTATTGTTTCAAGAGTCTTTATGTACATGAAGTGGACAGTTAGTGAAGTTAAGGAAATAAAAACAAAAGAATACTTCAAAACAAAGGAGGAATACTTAAAAAAGAAAGAAATAATACTTCGAAACATAGGAAGAATACAATAAACACAGCTGGGCTCACGTAACTACAAATACGAACTACAAAAAAAAAACTTAGAACCTTCAAAATGCTGAATATCAAATTTTAAGTTTACCGCCTTTACAACTCATAAAATGCTAAGTTTACCTTTACAACTGGTTAAATATATTATTAACTAAAATATTAATGTTTTTTTCTTTTGACACTAGAATGTTAAATTATTACATTCCTCTGGGGAGCACTAGACTCGCACCGACTCGCCAGTACACATGATCCACCGACTCGCCAGTACACGTGATCCACCGGCTCGCCAGTACACGTGATCCACCGGCTCGCCAGTACACGTGATCCACCGGCTCGCCAGTCCCGTGATCCCCCGCTCGCCAGTCCGTGATCCACCGCTCGCCAGTACACGTGATCCACCGACTCGCCAGTACACGTGATCCACCGACTCGCCAGTACACGTGATCCACCGACTCGCCAGTACACGTGATCCACCGACTCGCCAGTACACGTGATCCACCGACTCGCCAGTACACGTGATCCACCGGCTCGCCAGTACACGTGATCCACCGGCTCGCCAGTACACGTGATCCACCGGCTCGCCAGTACACGTGATCCACCGGCTCGCCAGTACACGTGATCCACCGGCTCGCCAGTACACGTGATCCACCGGCTCGCCAGTACGTGATCCACCGGCTCGCCAGTACACGTGATCCACCGGCTCGCCAGTACACTGATCCACCGGCTCGCCAGTACACATGATCCACCGGCTCGCCAGTACACGTGATCCACCGGCTCGCCAGTACACTGATCCACCGACTCGCCAGTACACATGATCCACCGACTCGCCAGTACACGTGATCCACCGACTCGCCAGTACACATGATCCACCGACTCGCCAGTACACATGATCCACCGACTCGCCAGTACACATGATCCACCGGCTCGCCAGTACACGTGATCCACCGACTCGCCAGTACACATGATCCACCGACTCGCCAGTACACATGATCCACCGGCTCGCCAGTACACGTGATCCACCGACTCGCCAGTACACATGATCCACCGACTCGCCAGTACACATGATCCACCGACTCGCCAGTACACGTGATCCACCGACTCGCCAGTACACATGATCCACATAGCACAAAAATAATCATCATAAGGTGTGGGTGTAAATGAGTGCAGGTGAAGATGGTACGTTATACTGGCGTCTGGTTATTTAATTCATACCAAGCCTCACATATAAGTACTTTATATTAAATAACGAGACGTTAGTGTCCCATCCCAAACATGCAGTTACACCAACACATCTTGGGATATTTATTTTTGTAATATGTGCACCAGTAAGCCTGTGGATCATGTGGACAGGTAAGCCAGCGGATCACGTGGACCGGCAAGCCCGCGGAAGGCCTTGGTCGATTGACCAAAAGCTGGATTGGGTGGGTCATCACATGACTAAGAGCTGCGTCAGCAGGAACTTTCCCACTTCTCCTGACTAACAAAACACTCCCATCGACCAACTGGTCTACAAGTGAGCAGTTCCAGTGAGAGATCAGGCCCACGCTTCCACACCTGTCTTCTTCAATGTGTTTTGCTTTTAACACTTTTTAAAATATTTCTTCGTATTGCTCATAAAATTCCGTGTAGGTAAAAGCTTGTTAATACAGAGAGTTGATCCGACCCGCTGCCATCTCATTACCCCCCCCCCGTACACCAACAAGTCCATGATACCAACACTGATGCTGTGAATGATTTTACACAACGGTAAAGCAAATTATCTGCACTGAATGAACCCACACACGCTAACCGTTTCATTCAATAATAATAATAATAATAATAATAAATTTGAATGGAATCCAATTCTTGAACTTCCCTTAATTGCAAGAAACATTCGAACCTACTGTGACACTACTCCAAGAGCCTTCCGAGAATCTGAACACACTGGAAGCAGCTAAGGAAAAAATCCAGATAATACTTCCCTCGAGATATAAAAGTTTATAACAAAATGCGGTGTGGAAAAGGGTGTGAGACTAATAACTATCGCAATGCTTACACAATATCATAATAAAAAAAGATGATGGTGGTACACCGCAAGTGTAGCTTCGTTTACATAGCCATAAACACGGAATTACAACCAAAAAAATTACCTACAGAGATTCAGAAGATATGACTGACTCAGGCTTGGAACTAAACCCGTCGATTGAAGGTCAAGCGGCGAGGCCAGGAGCTGTACCCCTGCAGGCACAACCCTAAGCACACGCACTGAACTACAGGTCAGCATCCCTTTGAGGAACCAACGTCTGGAGAAGAGAATTGTGAAGTGTGTGTGTTTGGACACTTGGGTAGACGTCAAAGAAAACAAGTATGATTATAGGAAGGGAAAGTGGGGTGACAGTTAACGTGTTTAAAGAGACAGAAAAAGTATAAAAAAAATACAATGTTAACTACAGACTATCAGGATGGGCGAGTTTGATAATTAGGGTGCACCAAGGATCAGTGCTAGAACCACTCTTTCTGATTTACGTAAATAGTTCAGCAAAGAGCAGTGTGCACACGCGCTTGTGTGAGTGCACGAGAATGATGTAGAGGTAATACCAACAAGAAGTGTTACCTACTGTGAAAGATTAGACGAGGCTTTACAACAGAGGCAGCAGGTGATTGAACATGTGGCTACTTGAGTTTAACCCCAATAACTAAGGCCATTCAGATTTGATATGGGATAACTAGGGAGGACGAGTACAGTTTGGAAGGAGTGTACAAGAATACATGAGAAAGAAATAAGAATGACCATCACTTAGAACAATGAATCTGACAGTGTACACTTCAGAATGAAACAAATATGTTTCCCTCACCTCCCACGTCACTACACATTACCACACATCAATAATCAAGAAATATTGTCCTTACAAGATAAGATTTTTCTTCGGATTTTTAACCCCGGAGGGTTAGCCACCCAGGATAACCCAAGAAAGTCAGTGCGTCATCGAGGTCTGTGTTATTTCCATTGGGGTCCTTAATCTTGTCCCCCAGGATGCGACTCACACCAGTCGACTAACACCTACGTACCTATTTGCTGCTAGGTGAACATGACAACAGGTGTAAGGAAACACGTCGAAATGTTTCCACCCACCGGGAATCGAACCCAGGCCCTCCGTGTGTGAAGCGAGAGCTCTAGCCACCAGGCCACCTCCACACTCCTACCAGACAAGCAGGCATACAATCATACACGGTTAGTTACCATTTTGTCCTAGGCACATGTCGATTAGACACTAGGCCTGTTGTGTGTGTGTGTGTGTGTGTGTGTGTGTGTGTGTGTGTGTGTGTGTGTGTGGAAACACTTTACAATGTTTCCGCCCCGCCGGGAATTGAACCCGGGCCCTCCGTGCGTGAAGCGAGAGCTTTAGCCACCAGGCCACCGGTGTGTGTGTGTGTGTTTGTGTATGCAGAGAGAGAGAGAGAGAGAGAGAGAGAGAGAGATTGTGATACCTTACCTTTGATATACCTTTGAAGAGTTTCGAGAGTATCTACTCTCTGAGCCCGGCCATGGGCCAGGCTCGTCTGGTGCTTGCCTGGTCAACCAGGCTGTTGCTGCTGGAGGCCCGCTGCCCCACATATCCATCACAGCCTGGTTGATCTGGCACCTGGTGAAGATATTTGTCCAGTTTCCTCTTGAAGGCTTCTACACTGGTTCCGTGTGTGAGATTGTGTGTTGCGTGTGTGAGAGATGTGTGTGTGTGTGTGTGATGTATGTGTGTATGATTGTGTGTGATGTGTGTGTGATGTGTGTGTGTGATGTGTGTGTGTGATGTGTGTGTGTGATGATGTATGTGGTGTGTGATGATGTGGGTGTGTGTGATGATGTGTGTTGATGTGTGTGTGATGTGTGTGTGATGTATGTGTGTGTGTGATGTGTTGTGTGTGTGATGTATGTGTGATGTATGTGTGTGATGTGTGATGTTGTGGTGTGATGTATGTTGTGATGTATGTGTGATGTATGTGTGTGTGTGATGTATGTGTGTGTGATGTATGTGTGTGTGTGATGTATGTGTGTGTGGATGTATGTGTGTGTGATGTATGTGTGTGTGATGTATGTGTGTGATGTGTGTGATGTGTGTGTGATGTATGTTGTGTGATGTATGTGTGTTGATGTATGTGTGTGTGATGTATGTGTGTGATGTGTGATGTATGTGTGGTGAGTGTTTGTGATGTGTGTGATGATGTGTGTGATGTTGTGTGATGTATGTGTGTGATGGTGATGTATGTGTGTGTTGTGGATTTTATGTGTGTGTGATGTAGTGTGTGTGATGTGGATGTGTGTGATGTGTGGTGATGTGTGTGATGTTGTGTGTGATGTATGTGTGTGTGTGATGTGTGTGTGATGTGTGGAATGTGTGTGTGTGTGTGTGTGATGTGTGTGTGTGTTGTATGTTGTGTGTGATGTAGTGTGTGTGATGTAGTGTGATGTATGGTGTGTGATGTTGTGTGTGTGTGTGATGTGTGTGTGATGTAGTGTGTGATGTATGTGTGTGATGTATGTGTGTGTGATGATGTGTGTGTGTGTGTGTGATGTGTGTGTGTGATGATGTGTGTGTGATGTATGTGTGTGTGTGTGTGTATGTGTGTGTGATGTATGTGTTGTGTGATGTGTGGTGTGTGATGTGGTGTGTGTGTGATGTATGTGTGTGTGTTGTTGTTGATGTATGTGTGTGTGATGTTGTGTGTGTGATGTGTGTGATGATGTGTGTGTTGATGTGTGTGTGATGTTGTGTGTGTGTGATGTGTGTGATGTGTGTGTGATGTATGTGTGTGTGATGTATGTGTGTGTGATGTTGTGTGTGTGTGATGTAGTGTGTGTGATGTGTGTGTGTGATGTATGTGTGGTGATGTATGTGTGTGTGATGTTGTGTGTGGATGTATGTGTGTGTGATGTTGTGTGTGTGTGATGATGTGTGTGTGTGATGTATGTGTGTGTGTGATGTATGTGTGTGTGTGATGTATTGTGTGTTGTGTGTGTGTTGTGTGTGATGTGTGTGTGATGTGTGTGTGATGTGTGTGTATTGTGTGTGATGTATGTGTGTGTGATGTTGTGGTGTGTGTGATGTTGTGTGTGATGTATGTGTGTGTGATGATGTGTGTGTGATGTGTGTGTGTGATGTATGTGTGTGTGATGTATGTGTGTGTGATGTATGTGTGTGTGATGTATGTGTGTGTGATGTATGTGTGTGTGATGTATGTGTGTGATGTATGTGTGTGTGATGTATGTGTGTGTGATGTGTGTGTGTGTGATGTATGTGTGTGTGTGTGATGTATGTGTGTGTGTGTGATGTGTGTGTGTGTGTGTGATGTATGTGTGTGTGTGATGATGTGTGTGTGATGTGTGTGATGTATGTGTGTGTGTGTGATGTATGTGTGTGTGTGTGATGTATGTGTGTGTGTGATGTATGTGTGTGTGTGATGTATGTGTGTGTGTGATGTATGTGTGTGATGATGTGTGTGTGTGTGTGATGTTGTGTGTGTGTGATGTATGTGTGTGTGATGTATGTGTGTGTGTGATGATGTGTGTGTGTGTGATGTATGTGTGTGTGTGATGTGTGTGTGTATGTGTGGTGATGTATGTGTGTGATGTATGTGTGTGTGATGTATGTGTGTGATGTATGTGTGTGTGTGTGATGTATGTGGTGTGTGTGATGTGTGTGTGTGTGGTGATGTATGTGTGTGTGTATGTGTGTGTGATGTATGTGTGTGTGATGTATGTGTGTGATGTATGTGTGTGTGTGATGTATGTGTGTGTGTGATGTATGTGTGTGTGTGATGTATGTGTGTGTGTGATGTATGTGTGTGTGTGATGTATGTGTGTGTGTGATGTATGTGTGTGATGTATGTGTGTGTGTGATGTATGTGTGTGTGTGATGTATGTGTGTGTGTGATGTATGTGTGTGTGTGATGTATGTGTGTGTGTGATGTATGTGTGTGATGTATGTGTGTGTGTGTGATGTATGTGTGTGTGTGTGATGTATGTGTGTGTGTGATTGTGTGTGTGATGTATGTGTGTGTGTGATGTATGTGTGTGTGTGATGTATGTGTGTGTGTGTGATGTGTGTGGATGTTGTGTGTGTGATGTATGTGTGTGTGTGATGTATGTGTGTGTGTGATGTATGTGTGTGTGTGATGTATGTGTGTGTGTGATGTATGTGTGTGTGTGATGTATGTGTGTGTGTGATGTATGTGTGTGTGTGATGTATGTGTGTGTGTGATGTATGTGTGTGTACTCATTTAATTGTGGTTGCAGGGGTCGAGACTCAACTCCTGGCTCCGCCTCTTCGCTGTCCGCTACTGGGTCTCTGCTCTCCCTGCTCCATGAGCTTTATCATACCTTGTCTTAAAACTATGTATGGTTCCCGCCTCCACTATATCGTTCGCTAAACTATTTCACTTCCTAACTACTCTATGGTTGAAGAAATGCTTCCCAACATCCCTTTGACTCATCTGAGTCTTCAGCTACCAGTTGTGTCCCCTTGTTTCTGTGTTCCCTCTCTGGAACATCTGTCACTGTCTACCTTGTCGATTCCCTGCAGTATTTTGTATGTCGTTATCATGTCTCCTCTAACCCTTCAGTCCTCCAGTGTTGTTAGTCCTATTTCCCTCAACCTTTCTTCATATGGCATTCCCTTGAGCTGTGGAACTAGCCTTGTCGCAAACCTTTGCACTTTCTCTAATTTCTTGACGTGCTTGACCAGGCGTGGGTTCCAGACTGGTGCTGCATACTCTAGTATGGGCCTGACGTACACGGTGTACAGTGTCTTGAACGATTCCTTGTTAAGGTAACGGAACGCTAATCTTAGGTTTGCCAGTCGCCCATATGCTGCCGCGGTTATCTGGTTGATGTGTGTTTCCGGAGATGTGCGTTATACTCACCCCAAGGTCTTTCTCCTTTGATGAGGTTTGTAGCCTTTGTCCACCTAGCCTGTACTCTTGTCAGCGGTCTGCTTTGCCCTTCTCCGATCCTCATGACTTTGCATTTGGTGGGGTTAAATTCGAGAAGCCAGTTGCTAGACCAGATATCAAGCTTGTCCAGGTCTCTTTGAAGTCCTGCTTGGTCTTCATCCGATGTGATTCTCCTCATTAATTTCACATCATCTGCGAACAGAGATACTTCTGAGTCTATCCCGTCCGTCATGTCATTCACATATACCAAGAATAGCACTGGTCCTAGGACTGACCCCTGCGGTACACCGCTCGTCACCGGCGCCCACTGTGATACCTCATCACGCACCATGACCCGTTGTTGCCTCCCTGTGAGGTATTCCCTGATCCATTCCAGTGCCCTTTCTGGTGGGTGGGTGTGTGTGTGTGTGTGTGTGTGTGTGTGTGTGTGTGTGTGTGTGTGTGTGTGTGTGTGTGTGTGTGTGTGTGTGTGTGTGTGTGTGTGTGTGTGTGTGTGTGTGTGTGTGTGTGTGTGTGTGTGTGTGTGTGTGTGTGTGTGTGTGTGTGTGTGTGTGTGTGTGTGTGTGTGTGTGTGTGTGTGTGTGTGTGTGTGTGTGTGTGTGTGTGTGTGTGTGTGTGTGTGTGTGTGTGTGTGTGTGTGTGTGTGTGTGTGTGTGTGTGTGTGTGTGTGTGTGTGTGTGTGTGTGTGTGTGTGTGTGTGTGTGTAGAGAGAGCGAGAGAATGAATTTCAGATACATGAATGATCAATCATTAGCCATGACCATCTTGCGTAGTGCCAGGAAAGTTCTCCTGCACAGTTCAGGTGGGACAGGTAGTGCCTCGAAGGTTCTCCAGCACAGCTCAGGTGGGACAGGTAGTGCCAGGAAGGTTCTCCAGCACAGCTCAGGTTTGACGGGTAGTGCCACGAAGGTTCTCCAGCACAGCTCAGGTTTGACGGGTAGTGCCACGAAGGTTCTCCAGTACAGCTCAGGTTTGACGGGTAGTGCCACGAAGGTTCTCCAGCACAGCTCAGGTTTGACTGGTAGTGCCAGGAAGAAACAACACAGCCACACACGTGATCAAGAAAGCACATCTACACGTAACACCACTACCAACGCTCCTCTTCCTTCCCACTGATGCTTTTCCTCTTCATGCTTGCTTAACTTTTATTAAATTTATTCTGCCTCTTGCCTCCCCTCCTCTTAAGTCCTCCTGTTTATCATTTGTTTAATCAGTTTACCTAGATTACCCAAGGGTTTCGTGTCTCTTTTACCCTCTCACTCTTCTCCCCGATTTATTTTAGTGACACGTTTGTTCCTTGAAGAGGAATTGCAAAGAGTTTTCAACGCCATTTTATAAAGGTTTTCATTAAAGAATAGGTGAGGTAATGCCCGGGTGATGAAAGTGCAGCCACTTTTCTACTGTGATTGTTACACTGGCGACTCAACAACAACATACCGAGACGGACAAGTAAGAAAGAGCGAGAGAAGTGAGGAGGGGCACGAATGATTAGGAACGAAGGAAGGAGAGTGGCAGAAGATGAGGATATATTGAAGGATGGGAAGAGGGAGTGACAAGGGAAGATGATAAAAAGAGAATGTAGGATATGAAGAGGAAGTTGGAGAGAGAGAGAGAGAGAGAGAGAGAGAGAGAGAGAGAGAGATAAAGATAGAGAGAAAGAAAGAGGAAGAGAGAGAGAGAGAGAAGGGGTAGAGAAGCTAGGGGAATGGACAAATGGTATAGGAAGAAGAGAGGGACATGAGGTATAGAGAGGATTATGAACAGGGAGAGGAAAAGGGGCAGAGAGGGTAAATGATAGAGGGAAGAGAGTAGGGGAAACTAGGGATTTACGGGGTGCTGGAACCAAGCGGTTATTCAGCGCTGTGGCCATTACGACATTCACAGCCTCGTGCACACTAACACCTCCCCCTTCCCCACGCGCACACGCAAGCGCGCGCCCGCGAGGTGTGATTGTGTATCAAGAGTAGATATGATGAGGTCCAAGAGGTCAAAAATCAGTAATAACTTGAGTGACCTACCAATCGATACTAATTCTATTTGGAGTTTTACTGCCTTAATATAGCGCGTATGTGACTAAATTAATTTAATTATTTCCAGGTCTATTAAAAGCTTTCATTATCTCGTTTCACTTTTTCGATTACCGTCAATCTCAGCACCCTATTATGTGATGACTTCCGTCGTGTTCTTGTGTCGGACAAAACGCCACCATCATCATCTGTACAAAGAACACAGCCGGACCCTGCGCTACACCACTTACCCCGTGACTTCCGCACTTCCGCTAAGGACTGCCCCTTGTTTGCGTATCTTTTTTTTTTTTAAGGAACAGTTTCAAAAACTTTCGAGAAAGAGAAAGGTACAATACATGGCATGTATGGTCGCGCTGTCATCGTACACATTATATACATTAAAGCAATCAAGAAGTCAGTTATTGCTTCCGCGTGCTTACCAAGCAATGAAATAAAGGTCTTTGGTTTATTTATAATTACTTTGCCCTAGGGAAGAATGAATTAAGATTCAAGAGTACTCTTTTTAGGAAATCTTTAATTCTTTAATAAATTTTGTCTTCAGTCTGAGTGTAGACTAAAAAAAAATGTGTACAAGTAGCCATCAAACCAAATAAAAACAATGGAATATGATTAACAAAATTAAGAAATTTTGTAGTATACCACAATTTTAACATCTAAATCCTAAAATTTGTTTCACAGAATTCCCCTTCTTTAAAAAAAAATCAACCATCTACCTACAGCTTTTAACAAATAGTATAAACGGGAGGCCATTCTTTCCTGGAGGTGGTGCAGGAGTCTAGAGAAGCCTCGCCCGGAGACACCAGCGGGTAAAACACATGCGGTAACTAGAACATTCTATCAATAAAAATATCCTAGCTACTGTATATCTCTCTCGTCGGTGCTAATCACCATATGCAATGTGGGTAAGCAACACCTCAGAGTAAGGCACATAAAATACGCTATGCACTAAATTAAAAAATTCCCTCCTGGTCCAATACACAATTCTGAATTGAAATACATTGCATAAAATCTCTAACAGAAATCAACAAATTCAAAGGCTGATTTGAAGCCACTTGTCACGACACAAGAGTAACGAAAAATAAACCTTAATTCTGGGTGTCAGTAAGTACGAGAGTGACGAAGTCACCGCTTTAGGGGCTGGTCAATACTGAAGGTATAGATCCTCAATCTCAACAATCCATCGTAACCTCCTTTCTATAACACTTTCAACGCGAGTGAAGCTTTCACAACTGAACCTTCAACAGTTACTGTGCTTACCAAGTTTTTTTTCTGTCTATATATAAGAAACAAACACAAGTAGGTGTAAACGCTGGATGGTACAAGGTGTAGCGTATAGTTGAGTACAATATCCACACGCCTCCGTCCTATAGTTTTGTTAAATTGGCAAGTGGTTATATCACAGGCTTGGATAACTATATTTGCTACTCTGAAATCCGTGTACCTTAACAGTTTGCGCCATATACTCATAAGCAGTCACTAGTAACATACTAACTACTCAAATGAATCCAATTCTATTCAACCAGGGTGGACTGCATATTATTTGTGGTGGACGGCAGTCTTGGGAGGGGTGCCGGCGGCACTCTGTGGTTACATTAGTAATATTGTGGACAATCGCAGCTACACACGACACTAGAGAACAGGTATGGTGATACTGATAGTTTGTAGATACAGTCATACACAATTCAAGACTTGTATTGAGAATCTATCTATATACATGTCACCGATCACACCTGAAAGTGATCAATCAAGGGAACACGTGAACCATTCATACCATTCTGCTGGTCGCGGTATATACACCGCTAGGTATACATCTTTCCGTGAGCGCACTTTCTCTCCATATTTTATGGAATCAAGTTTTCTCAAAGTTATCGACAGGGGAATTGCAGTGTTTAAGGACCTACGTGCCATGGACAAGTTTTAAACTTAGCATACAAACTACATGGCTGCACGTTGGAAACACTTGTCTCGACACTTTAGGTTCAATGCTACTGATATGAAGAGGTTCTCTTAGGTTGGACGGAGAAAATTACGTATGTGGAGAGGAAGGTGGCGAGATCAGCTAGCAGCAACAGCCTGGTTGAAGGGGCAATCAACGTGGAAGCCTGACCTCAAGCCGTGCTGCAAGGACGGCAGAAGCCTGGAAAAACAGTTAAGTAAATCACAAGTAACTGTGAGCGAGAAAAAACTATCGTCGCCATTACTAAGGAGTAATATTTTTGCATCAAGCAGTCAGAATTTTTGGATGAAAATGACTGGATGTTGTGGACATACATGGCAGAGTATCAAGCAGATGTTAGCGAATCTCTTTCCAAATCAACAATTCGTCGAAGCATGGTCATACTGTCCTAGAAAGTCACTATATGCAGTTTGCTGAATATTAATGTACTCTAAGTTTACCCACAATTTAGAGAAGCATCTTTATCCGAGGTTCCAGTTTGCCTGTGGAGCGTCAGAAGAGTGGCCAGCCGGAGACACATCGAGGACAACCAGAAGACAGGTCACATGAAGATAAACAAGACAACATTAAGAGAGGTGAGGAGACAGCCAAGATGTAGAAGACAGTCAAGCTTAGACCAGGTGAGGAAAGTCAAGATCAGGTCAAGTCAAGTGTGCTCTCAAAACCTGAACATTTCACAATGTACTGGGAAAGACGAACATCAATGAAGCAAACCCAACAGTTAGGTTATGCTGTGTGTGTGTGTGTGTGTGTGTGTGTGTGTGTGTGTGTGTGTGTGTGTGTGCGTGCGTGTGCGTGCGTGTGCGCGCGTACGCGCGCTCGCTTGCTTGCTCGCTCGCTTGCTTGCTTGCTTGCTCGCTTGCTCGCTCGCTCGCTCGCTCGCTTGCTTGCTCGCCCTCGCTTGCTTGCTCGCTTGCTTATTTGCTCGCTCGCTCGCTCGCTTGCTTGCTCGCTCGCTTGCTCGCTCGCTCGCTCGCTCGCTTGCTCGCTCGCTTGCTCGCTCGCTTGCTTGCTTGCTTTGCTTGCTCGCTTGCTCGCTCGCTCGCTCGCTTGCTTGCTTGCTTGCTCGCTCGCTCGCTTTTGCTTGCTTGCTTGCTCGCTCGCTTGTTTGCTTGCTCGCTTGCTTGCTTGCTTGCTTGCTTGCTCGCTCGCTCGCTTGCTTGCTTGTTTGCTTGCTTGCTCGCTCGCTTTTGTTTGCTTCGCTCGCTTGCTTGCTTGCTCGCTTGCTTGCTTGCTTGCTTGCTCGATTGTTTGCTTGCTCGCTTGCTTGCTTGCTCGCTCGCTCGCTTGTTTGCTTGCTCGCTTGCTTGCTTGCTCGCTCGCTTGCTTGCTTGCTTGCTTGCTTGCTCGCTCGCTTGCTTGCTTGCTTGCTCGCTCGCTTGTTTGCTTGCTTGCTCGCTTGCTTGCTCGCTTGCTCGCTCGCTTGCTTGCTTGCTTGCTTGCTCGCTTGCTTGCTTGCTTGCTCGCTCGCTCGCTCTTAACACAATTTCCCCGATCCATCTTACAATCACCAACGATGGCAGCAGTGTTGCATTGTATTCCCTTAAGAGTATTGTGTTGTACAACTGCATTGTGTCCGCCTCCAGACATGTGTAAATCCAGCAGCTTGCCTCACGCCGGTAATACCTTTTAATCCCCTCCCCCTCCCCCGTCTCGGACCCTTTCTCTTTGCCTTCCACCCTCCTCCCTTTCCTCTCCACTAAACAATTAAAATAATTACAAACGAAGACCTGCAAAGGTTACACCAATCGCAGAGAATGTTGGTCCCACTTCAAGGCGTAAACAAACTGCCGCAACAAGAGCATATCTGAAATACTGAAATCGTGGCCTCAAGTGTGAACCAAACTTTCCGTAACTGTTTTTATACATCTTTTAACAACCGAGTACTGTGTTGCACAGTTTAATTCCATAGTGGGAACACGGGCAGTGCGGCTACATAGTTCTATATCATAGTTACATAGTGACAACACGGGCAGTGCGGCTTCACAATTTATAA
Source organism: Cherax destructor (assembly GCA_009830355.1). Lineage (NCBI taxonomy): Eukaryota > Metazoa > Arthropoda > Malacostraca > Decapoda > Parastacidae > Cherax > Cherax destructor. The sequence goes on along the minus strand of WNWK01001077.1, from coordinate 191,310 downwards.
GTTACTGTAGCTACATAGTGGGAACTCAAGATAGCCGTTTTCCTGTCAGACTTCGTCACGCAGGACAAGTTTCTTATACACGAGGTAGTGAAATTTGTCTGCCTGTATGCACACCTGTAATATCTCTATGGTCAGTTATGAGAGGTTTTCTATCCTCGCAACCCGGCCTGGGACCAGGCTTTCTTCTTGACTGCCGGTTCAACCCGATTATTGCTATTGGCGGCCCGCTGACCCAGTCATCATTGGCAGAAATAATGACCATTTTGTCTCTTAAAGATTTCTACATTGCTCCTGCAATATTTCTGATATATATTGGCTGCAGTTTGAATAGTCTTGGACTATGATGTTGACAATGTTCTCATTGTGAGGGTAAGGTGGGAGGAGAGTGATGTGGGTAGAAGGGGTGTGGAAGACGCGGGATGGGAATGGGGTAGTGCGTCTAGATAACCAGTGTTTACCTGCTCATGCTTCCTGGGATCATCGTCCCCTCTCTCACTCATCATAACATCAGGGTCACTCTTGCTTTTGTATACAGATGTAGGTCAAGTGTGCCTCCACACGCATGCTTATCAGTTATATATATTACTAACAACAACAGTAACAATAATGAACAATAAAAATAAAATATCTCGGGAAAAAAATGTGCGCAAGAAACCAAACAAATGAAGAAGACAGGCAAGTGAAAGCCCAGCCTTCAAGTCATTCACAAACTTTACACGTAGGTATGTTTATATATATATATATATATATATATATATATATATATATATATATATATATATATATATATATATATATGCGCATGTATGCATATATACAAACATACATACGTGTGCATATCCGTATTCAATGAGATTACATGAAGCTTTCTTATGTAATACAACTACAGTGAATGGTAATTACATTCCCAGCGCTCTCGTGATCTCTTAATCAAATTGTCAAGGGACAGTTCCAGGTTAAAGACAGAGGTAAGTCACTATGATGTCAGGAAGTATTTATTCAACCTAAGGGTAGTCAGGAAGAAAATGACCTGGACGTAGTAGTTAGTAAACAGACTCCATACATAGTTTTAAAATGATGGGTATGACGGGGCCTGCGAGGCTAAGAAGTTGCAAGTTAAGACAGAAGCCGAGATCGACCCCTGCAACCACAAAGATGAGCACATGACTCACGAAACCGTAATAACACGATTACAAACAAACCATATCACGGGTGGGGTTAGAACCCGCGATCATAGTCTGGAGTTTTGAGAGACTGATCGCGGGTTCTAACCTCGCCCGTGGTATGGTTTGATGAGCACATACCGTACACAGATACTAGAGATGAGATATAAGAGTGGGAGTAAGAAACGAGTGGAGTTCCTCAGGGATGGGTACAGGAGCCACTGTTGTTACTAATTTACGTTAATGATCTCCCAGAGGTGGTCGAGTGACTCGAGTCTTCTCTTTCCAACCAATCCTCATTTTACTACGTTAAATTTATTACTAGGTTCCCAGCTTCAAAATGCTAAAATTGTAATTACGAATATTATTTTCTTTATTTAAATTTAGGTTGACAAAAAAAAATATTGAATCACAAAAGAAATTTTAAAAAATAAGGTCGAGGTGGCTGAGCGTAACCAGGAAACGTTCATAACTGGACGTTATAGTCGTGGTGCGAGAATGGGCTGGGATTTTGAACGTTTGCTCCGTCTCTCTCTCTTTCTCTCTCTCTCTCTCTCTCTCTCTTCCTCCTCCTCTCTCTCTCCCTTCTTCCCTCTCTCTCCCTCCTTTCTTCCCCTCTCTCTCCCTTCTCCCCCTCTCTCTCTCCCTTCTTCACCCTCTCTCTCTCTTCCCTTCTTCACCCTCTCTCTCCCTCCCTTCTTCACCCTCTCTCTCCCTCCCTTCTTCACCCTCTCTCTCCCTCTCCCTTCTTCACCCTCTCTCTCCCTCCCTTCTTCACCCTCTCTCTCCTCCCTTCTTCACCCTCTCTCTCCCTCCTCTTCCCTTCTCCCTTCTTCCCCCTCTCTCTCCCTCTCCCTTCTTCCCCCTCTCTCTCCTCTTCCCCTCTCCTTCTTCCCCCTCTCTCCCTCTCCCTTCTTCCCCCTCTCTCCCTCTCCCTTCTTCCCCTCTCTCCCTCTCCCTTCTTCCCCCCCCTCTCTCCCTTTCCCTTCTTCCCCTCTCTCTTCTTTCCCTTCTTCCCCTCTCTCTCTTTCCCTTCTTCCCCCTCTCTCTCTTCCTTCTTCCCCTCTCTCTCTCCCTTCTTCCCCCTCTTTTCCCTTCTTCCCTTCTTCCTCCCTCTCCTCCTCTTCCCTTCTCTCCCTCTCTTTCCCTTCTTCCCCCTCTCTCTCTCCCTTCTTCCCCTCTCTCTCTCTCTTTCCTTCCTTTCCCCTCTCTCTCTCTCTTTCCCTTCTTCCCCCCTCTCTATCCTCGCTTTGAAAATAGGGCATTATCAGTGACAAGAATTGTTTATGCATTAACTTGATGGATTATACATGAGCGTATACATATGGGTATGTGGCTCATGGTTTAGAGAAGAGGGGTGGGGAACGTCCGGCCCGCGAAATCATTTGGTGTGGCCCTGCCAAGGCTGTGGAAAGTGCAACTCTCAAGGAATAACACGGTGCATTTCCTCACTACGGAAGGACAAAAGCCTTCTATGACACTTCAATATGCTGGTGAATGTGAGAAACTAATCGAGGCATTTAATGAAAGATTCAAGGACGTGAAAAGTAAACAAACGGAATTGAACAACTTTGCTACACCGTTCAATGTAGAAGCAGCTATGTGCCCAATAACCTACAACACGAAATCATTCAGCTGCAAAGCGACGATGAGCTGAAAGCAAGGTACAACAACCTCCCACTGCTTGAGTTCTATAAACTTTACATAAGCAATGATGAATTTCCCACTTTGAGGAGACATGCATTAAAATATGCATTTGTGTTCGAACAACTTACTGCTGCCAGCAGTTCTTTTCAAAACTTACCATCGCAAAGAGTCGCCTGCGCTCCAGAGTGACGGTCGCAAACCTGGAAAAGCAGTTGCGAGTAGCAACATCAATACCAGCTAACATCACACGCCTCGACAAAGAGAAGCAGTTCCTGCCATCACATTAGGTGCGAGTTAATTAAATGTTTGACCAAATATAGCAGGCTAATTTTTAAGCTGATAATTTTGTATGGCCCGTGAAATGATGTTATAAATATCCAAATGGCCCTTGGCATAAATTGTTTTTTTTTCTGTTACTCTTTGCGATAAAAAATATCTTCATAAATTCTATTTCTTCTATATATAGGACAGGTGATCCTGACAGATGGCTATGCCATCTGTCAGGATGACCTGTAATAGTAACTGCAGCCTTGAAGGAGCCAAACATTTGAACCTGCTGGAGTTGCATCATATTCCATCATACCATTTTGTGTGATGGATTCTGACCGGGGAAAGATAACTAACTTTTGCTCCCACTATGTAACTAGTATAATGTGTATGATAGCAGCACAATGTCGATGCACGCGATTTCGTTTAATAAAAATAATGATCATCGCACAGCTGTTTTCTACTTTGTTGACGTCCCTACCAACCCATTCACTCTCCTACCTCTAGCAGCAGCACACTGCTGATGTAACCAATTTCATTTTATAAACAAAGATGGTAGTAAAAGGATGCGAGAGGTCGTCATTAAAAGCAGCAGCCACAGCCTCAGCAAACCCAAGTTAGATCTATAAACTTAGCTCTTAGTGGAACACTTGACAATAGCCTCATAGCCATACTTTAACGTCTTATAGCTTTCGCTGAATGTTATTACTTAAAGTATGCAACCCATTTTACAATATCACCTAAAAAAAGGAAATACGGTAGCCGCACACTGCGACTGTATCCAAGATTAGTAAAAACAGCAACAGTGCCACCACCACCCCCCAACGCTGCCGCCAGCAGCACTTTGTTGTAACACCTAGACTGAGGTGTCACTCCGTCTTCATGAGTCTGCCACTTTTCAAAAAAAAAAAAAGTGACCTACTTGCATGCCTGGCTGAACTGCTGTATGATAAGTGGACCACGTCAGTTATTGTCTGGCTCCAGTCAGTGGCTGGTGCCAGCAGTCAGTTACCACACAGGAAAGAAGCGAGATGAAGACACACAGATGAAGGAAAGGCCAACAAAAGGAATTAAGGAGAAATGAAAAGAGGGAAAGAATGGAAGATGAAAGACACAGGATACGAATGAGAAGAGAACGAAGAAAAGGAAGAGGAAAAATGGAAGGAACCGAGATTTGCAGTGGTCATTCAATGCTTTGTATAATGAACATCAATTCAACCCCTCAATCCCCCCCCCACACTCCACACTGGATTATCCAGTGGAATGAAATTTGAGGCTGGACAAGAAACCTGGTCTACCCTCCACAAGTACAGCTCACTAGCAATTGTGAGTCCAGTCACATGACCCAGCAGTCACATGACCCAGTAGGATATCCTCGCCACCCTCCCCCACACACACCCCGGACAGTGTAAACAATGCCCGGGCGGATGTGATGAGTAGCATTCGTCACCATCAAACATAACTACAATTAGAATGGACGATATTACCATTACCCTAGCAGCTGTTGCACCGCCCACCTCCTCCCTGTTGCTGGAATCCAAGTGTCAACCTCCAGAGGCTGTACCACGCGATGGATGCTCTCTCGACCCTGCCACCACCCAAAATTTCTGAAGCTCTCCTATTATTGTGTTCAAAAAGCAGGCACCGCCTGATAATAGGATGTCATCAGGTGTGGCACAAGCTAAGAGAGGGTAGCTTTAATTCCTCCATTCAAGAGTTGTTTACTTGTATCATGGCACTCCATTAAAAGGGGTGAATCTGCCGTGGTTACTGAACCTATAATGGAATACTTGACTTTCCTGACTGAGCCCCTTACTATAGCCTCCCGGCTCAGGCTGACACATTTCATTACGTTATGCATGAAACGTCCTGCGTGATGCAATTTTCCAGGAATAGATAGCCTTTGTTCCCACAGTGTAACAGTCATAGGTAACAAGGTGACAGAACACTGCGAGTGTTCTCACAGTCCAATCTTATATTTTATTGTGGCAACGTTTCGCTCTCCAGGAGCTTAATCAAGCCGTAACAGCTTGACAAAGCTCCTGGAGAGCGAAACGTTGCCACAATAAAATGTCGCATAACAATCATAAAGATGCGAGTCTTTTCCCATGCAATGCTCTGCATAAAGACGAAAAAAATAGTAAAATAAAATTCAAGGAAGAAGAATAGGGTAAGTAATAAAGACAGTATCGCATTACACACGATATAAACATTTCAGGGAAAACTGTCAGTATTAACAGTAGTGAATATATTACCGGGGTGCCGGAGGTCATATTACAACGTCACAGACAGGCTCAGTAACTCCTGCTCATGTAGTTATACTCTATTTATAAACATGACATGTAGTTCATTAACTTCCATCTAGTTCTATTTCCATCGGTCTTTCAGCGTTTTTCTTTCTCATTCCCACCCTTCCTCAAGTCTCCTTCCCGGGTTCGATTTCTAACACTGAGTAACATTTGGGAGTTTCTTATATCCCTGTTGTCCCTGGCTACACAGTGGAGACAACAGACCGTTGTGGGTTGCATCTCAGGTCAAAATGGGTTAGAAAACAGTCTCTATTTAATGTCATATCATGTGTAAGAACACACACACCAGGCATGTGTCAGACACTAGAGTACGTGCTGGGTGTATTCATGTGTTGGGTAGAGGGAGGGAGGAGCGAGAGTATATTCTCTCACTCACTCTCACTCTCTCTCTCCAGGTGGGATAAACAAAGTAATCAACAGGATGCAGTATACAGCGCCTGGCTCCCACGTCCGCTACTCAACACTTTATAGAATACACAACAAAATGTATTCATAAGAGACTTTAATGACAAAACAGCACTGGTGTATGGCTGGACTCGGTGTATACTGTCACCACTGCTTACACGGATGCCGGGCAAGTGCTCTTCGTTCAGGGAAGTGGCTCTTCCTTCCACTTCCTTGGATCAAACAGAATTGCAGATTCCCAATGAGCCATGATTCCTGCGGGTTTAGAGCTTTCCCGTGAGTATAATAATCTGCTTTCGGGATAGTTATAGCTCCCGGCCCCCTTAATTTTTACTGGAATGTTTTATTAATGGTATTTGTAGTAGTAATTTATCAAAGGGGATTCTCTATATCCTTAGGGGTTATTTAGCACATGGGGAATGGGATGTAATCAAGTCTCCATTACAGCATTTAAGTGATGCGCTAAACCCATGTGGTTCATTCAACGAATGGAGTGATGTAGGTTCGATCCCGTATGGTAAGCGTAACACACGCACTATTTCTACTTCACGAAAAAAAAGGAATATAGCTCCAATTCCTTGGATGAACAGCCAATCACCGGCATCATGGCACCTCCCCCCCCCAGTGCCAGAGTGAAACTAACAAAATGAGTGACACTGCTGAGAAAGCTCTGTACACTGACCACGTGCAAGTTTATCACTTAATTTAAGGTTCACTTTATTCTTATTATTCTTAAAAAATGATAGTAATTTAATATATTCTAGGCGTCATTACATATTTTATTACACAATAATGTACTTAATATGGACTAGTATTGGTAGAATTACCGACAATATGTTAAGTAAAAGGACACAAATGCAACTAATGTGATATTTTATTGTGGCAACGTTTCGCTCTCCAGGAGCTTTGTAACAGCTTGACAAAGCTCCTGGAGAGCGAAACGTTGCCACAATAAAATGTCACATTAGTTGCATTTGTGTGCTTTTACTTAACGTGGACTAGTATATACACAGAGCATGGAGGTCTAAGGACTGGGACCCCAGGAACACCCTCCAGGTATCTTATCGGATATTAATGTGGTCATAATTATGTTGCAATCTATGGTGAATGAAGGAAATACAATAACATATCTCTGAACATAGACGCCATTTGCATGGTGCTCTAACAGATGACAGTGGTGGATATAGGAAAGAAATGGTTTGGTAACAGTTGTGGATGAGTGGAACAAACTCCCGAGTACCGTCATAGAAGCTAAAACCTTGTGTAGTTTTAAAAATAGGTTAGATAAATACATGAGTGGGTGTGAGTTGGATCTGACTAGGTTTGATATGTGCTCTTCCTTAAGTGGATGTGATATGGGCCTAACTAGGTTGGATCAGTGGCTTTAGCCGGTAGGTGACTTGGACGTGCGTCGCATGGGCCAGTAGGCCTGCTGTAGTGTTTCTTCTTATGTCCTTACACAGGTAAGGTTCGATTCGCCAGGAAACAGGACAGCTGTTACACAGGTATACAGCTTCTCTATAATTCAACACAATAAAGTGCTGCACGTTTGCTGTAGTATTATTATTATAATCAAATAGAAGCGCTAAACCACAGGGGTTATACAGCGTTTGCTGTAGTAGCAGTTAGCATTTAGAGCTAAGGTGGTGGAGCCACAGTAAGACCTCACAAGTACATGAGTTGCTGAAGCGTTAGAAACTTTTTTTTTTTAACGCAGTCTAGTATTGTATTACTTTTGCCGCGGCGGCCGCAAAATTATTTTATTGTATTTACTTCACTTACTACAGACTGCGAAGTACGTTTATGGCGATATTTACTCTTACGTCTTATGTATATGTTGGCACAAAATAAATCACAATTATTACTGAATTTAAAGTTATATTTTTTTTAATTTTCCCGTAAAATTTATTACTTTTCGAGGGCCAAAACGAAATGTACAATTATCCGACGAATCCGTGTTCGAATTTAGTGTTCCATTAACATGATTATAAACAATCCAGGGAACGAGTAACACTCGCCCATAGCAACGCAACACTTAAATATTTGAGCGGCCTCGCCACTGGTCTAGTCCTGCCCATTCCTTGATCTAATATTATCACACTATAGCTCTAAACCAGTACGGAGCATTGAGAGCTGCCACTTATATTCTAATAAATGAAGATAAAGGCACGTATAGAACACGCTTTCATTCAGACAACGTTACGCTCTGCGCAAAGCTCTACATAGAACAAAATGCCCCAATGAAAGTCTCCTGTGTGCCTACCTACGTTGGGCGCTAGGCTGTTTCATCCACACCTCAAAATATATCAGATTCTGAAGTATGTGCAAATAACAGTCACCAGAGGACCTGACTAATTCGACACATGCACCCCAGTGACGGCAACTATGATCATTCTGAATCATGCTAAATGCTTAAGAATATGTGGAGAAAAATGCTTATGCAGATTTATTTTAAAGAAAACATTTTGCTACGAGTGAAGTCAGTCTAATTATGACTACACAAGTGTATCACAGCGTGTCGGCGCTAACCATAACATTTACAATTTTACAAAATGTTAGGATATCTAATGTGGTGTTAGCAGGTAAACATACAAATATATTGAAAGTTTAAATTGCGATAATAAGTGTCGTGGAGTTTTGGTCAAGAACAAGTAAAAATTTTGTTGTCCTTGAAAGGTAGGAATGTTGGAAAACTCACAACTCAAAGTCAAGAAAGGACACGGGAAAGCCACAGAAGATTTTTTGGAAGTATCGACAAGAACAAACATTTTTTTATTATTAAGTAATTAATTATATTTACTGGGAAACACAAGCTAAGGGTAATAGAGGGCCAAGAACATAGATAATCATGTTTAATACGACGAAGAGGGTGCGACTCCAGTTGTCTGAATAAGAACCCTTCACCAACACAATAGAACAAAAGGTCAAAATTGTAAAGTACAGAAAGATAATAAAATGAGGCATAAATTACATGTAAAGGTACCGTGTACCACACAGTATATAACGAAAACTCTCAAGGACAGAGAGCGGATAGCACCAATATAGATGTAAATTACAATGGGTAACCCAGTTGCCTTTACACACTCCACTATTAGGCTTAAACCCATCTACTATATAAGGGTCATTAAGGCTACATGTCATCAAACAAGTATATTTTAAACCCTAAAATAGGGATTGTAGTAAACTATCATCAGCATATATACACTTCTCTGTGTAATAACACAAGAGACTACATGGCTGCAGCAGTGAAGGAATCTTACACAAGGCTGTCAGACTTGACAAGAGCTTTATTTACATGGAGTGAAGAGCATGCGGCTGGAGTATTGTGCCAACACCAAGAAACGCCTATAAAAACAAACATTTCAGGCACATGCAAATGATCTAAGTTCAATAGTTAAAAACAAAAAATAGGAATTACCAAGAAAAATTATAAGTACAGGAAATACCGTCGCTGGTAGACCGGAGAAGACAAAATATAACGATATATATAGTTGATAAAAGTGGGAAAACAATGATCGGGAAACTTGTTTTGTTTTCAACAAGTCTGCCGTCTCCCACCGAGGCAGGGTGACCCAAAAGAAAGAAAATCCCCAAAAGAAAATACTTTCATCATTCAACACTTTCACCTCACTCATACATAATCACTGTCTTTGCAGAGGCGCTCAGATACTACAGTTTAGAATAGTCCCTCCAAACTGTCACTATCCCAGACCCCTCCTTTAAAGTGCAGGCATTGTACTTCCCATTTCCAGGACTCAAATCCGGCTAAATCTTTAATAACCGGTTTCCCTGAATCCCTTCACTAAATATTACCCTGCTCACACTCCAACAGTTCGTCAGGTCCCAAAAATCATTCGTCTCCATTCACTCTTATCTAACACGCTCACACATGCTTGCTGGAAGCCCAAGCCCCTCGCTCACAAAACCTCCTTTACCCTCTCCCTCCAACCTTTTCGGGGACGACCCCTACCCCTCCTTCCTTCCCTTACAGATTTATACGCTCTCCAAGTCATTCTACTTTGTTCCATTCTCTCTAAATGACCAAACCACCTCAACAACCAATCTTCAGCCCTTTGACTAATACTTTTAGTAACTCCACACCTCCTAATTTCCAAACTCCGAATTCTCTGCATAATATTTACACCACATATTGCCCTTAGACAGGACATCTCCACTGGAACAGACTCAACGCTGAGATAATTTGTGCTACTCTACTTGAAAACTAACCATTAGTGTGACACATTACCTTTGATATACCTTTGAAGAGTTTCGAGAGTAACTACTCTCGGAGCCCGGCCATGGGCCAGGCTCGTCTGGTGGCTTGCCTGGTCAACCAGGCTGTTGCTGCTGCAGGCCCGCTGCTCCACATATCCATCCCAGCCTGGTTGATTTGGCACCTGGTGAAGATACTTGTCCAGTTTCCTCTTGAAGGTTTCTACACTTGTTCCAGCCGTGTTTCTGATATCTTCTGGTAAGATGTTGAATAGTCTGGGACCCCGGATGTTGATACAATGTTCCCGTATTGTCCCCACCGCACCTCTGCTCCTCATTGGGTTTGTTTTACACCTCCCATATCTCTCACTCCAGTATATTTGATCACAAATGTAACACATTTGCCATCGGACCAGTTAGAACCTGAATTATAAGGAGAGGCTTCAAGAGCTGATTCGTCCAAAATATGAGATACGCAGTGAACGATGGAACATCATCACAACGTTAAAGATACCCAGAAGTGGAGGAAGCACACAAGACTGCAGAGTGAGACAGGGAGAGAAAAGTGATAGATGTACGAAGGTATTTTATTACGAGGGTTGTGATCAGGATGTACGCTCCAATTGTGGAGGTAGAAGCTACCCCACTAGTGCGTGGGTATATACATACTGTGATGAAAATTGTATATTTCCAACTCCAACCTGAGGACCTCAACATAGACGGTACAGATGACTATGGACATACACACACGTCACTGACATGTATAGTATGCAAGTTCATGGAGAAGATTATCAGAAGAGTGGTGGAGCACCTAGAAAGGAATGAGCTTATCAACGACAGTCAGCACGGTTTCAGGGATGGGAAATCCTGCGTCACAAACCTACTGGAGTTCTATGACAGGGTGACGGCAGTAAGACAAGAGAGAGATAGATAGATGGATTATATATATATATATATATATATATATATATATATATATATAAATGAGAGAGAAAATAGAGGAGAGAGAGAGAGAGAGATAAGAAGAAAGTAGAAGATAGAGATAGATTAGATGAGATGATATATAGTATATATATATATATATATATATATATATATATAGAGAGAGAAGAAGAGAGAGAGAGAGAGAGAGAGAGAGAGAGGGAGGGTGGGTAGATTGCATTTTCTTGGACTCTACAAAGGGAGTTTGACACGGTTCCACACATGAGATTAGTACAAAAGCTGGAGGATCAGGCAGGGATAACAGGGAAGGCACTACAATGGATCAAGGAATACCTGTCAGGAAGACGACAGCGAGTCATGGTACGTGGCGAAGTGTCAGTAACGAGCGGGGTGCCACAGGCATCAGTCCTAGGACCGGTGCTGTTTCTGGTATTTGTGAACGACATGACGGAAGGAATAGACTCCGAAGTGTCCCTGTTTGCAGATGATGTGAAGTTGATGAGAAGAATTCAATCAGACGAGGACCAGGCAGAACTACAGAAGGATCTGGACAGGCTGCAAGCCTGGTCCAGCAACTGGCTCCTGGAGTTCAACCCCACCAAGTGCAAAGTCATGAAGAGTGGGGAAGGGCAAAGAAGACCACAGACGGAGTACAGGCTAGGGGTCAGGGCCTACAAACCTCACTCAACGAAAAGGATCTTTGGGTGAGTATAACACCGGGCACATCTGAGGCGCACATCAACCAAATAACTGCTGCAGCATACGGGCGCCTGGCAAACGTAAGAACAGCATTCACGACATCTTAATAAGGAGTCATTCAGGACCCTGTACACTGTACGTTAGGCCCATATTGACATTATCAGCATCATTTGGAACCCTCACCTAGCCAGCATGTAAGGAAACTAGAGAAAGTGCAAAGGTTTGTAGACAAGACTAGTCACTAGGAGAAAGGCAAGGTTTAAAGTGTCGACCTGTACGACAGAGAGGTTAAGTGAACTCGACCTGACGACACTGGAAGACAGGAGAGATAGGGGAGATATGATAACATAAAATACTGAGAGGAATCGACAAGGTGGACAGAGACAGGATGTTCCAGAGATGGGACACAGCAACAAGGGGACACAGTTGGAAGTTGAAGACTCAGATGAATCACAGGGATGTTAAGAAATATTTCTTCAGTCACAGAGTGGTCAGGAAGTGGAATAGTCTGGGAAGTGATGTAGTGGAGGCAGGATCCATACATAGCTTTAAGGAGAGGTATGATAAAGCTCATGGAGCAGGAAGAGTGATCTAGTAGCGACCAGTGAAGAGGCGGGGCCAGGAGCTGTGACTCGACCCTTGCAACCACAACTAGGTGAGTAAACACACACACACAGCCAGGTCGCGATTAGTTTGAGTTCGAATTGTGTGAAATTCGATTTAGTGCTAATTATTAAATGATATAAGATCGCATTTAATGCGAGCCAAAATTCAATGCGAGTTTTTTCCCCTCTTCAAATCATACGCAAACATGACAAGAGTATCAACTATAGTTTTACATGCCCGTCATCCTGTGGGTGTTGCTGCCTGCTGGAGCATATTATCGTTAACAAATTGGACAAAAGGAATAATATACTTCAGATGGAAACACTGCCACCGCCAAAAAAAGTAGAGGCTTGTTATTACATTAAAAAAAAGTCGATGCAAATGAACGGCAGCTGAATATCCTGATTCTTTTAGAAATTACTCGAAGGTGAATACTCTGATCAACAAATTTTTAAAGTGAGAGAAACGAGTTTGTTCTGAAAACTGATGCCCTCCAGAACTTACGTTTCTAAAACATCAATCTGGATTTAAAGTGTCTAAGGACCGCCTAAATTTTTTATTGAGAGATAATGCAGAAGGGAATTTGAAAATAAACGATGGTTGTAGCCTCTGAGAGGCTACAACCATCGATGCTTCCAGTTCTTTGGCGCTTTCGTCATATCGTCAGGTACTATATTCAATATTTATTTTTTAAATTATGCTTTCTATAAATATATTACTCTGTAATAAATGTCAATCAGAAATACATTTTTCTTATCATTTAATGTTATACCTTAATAAACATATAAAAAACTTGTATAACAATGTTCATTGCACAAATCCAATGATATACGTATATAGCATCTGTACCATATCCGCTGACAAGGGCCTCGCTTGCAGTTCGAAATATTGACTTCTCATTTCAGTGTTTGTACTGTGTATCCATGTTGATTTGTGTGATATAGTGATAAGTGTTCATTACACTAATACTGTGATATCACTTCTTCATAGCAAATATTTGCGAATGGGGTTCTGGGAACAATGTCTTCACGAAAACGTAAACGAGTACACACAGAAGAAGCACCAGCCACTGAAATTGTCAGCTTGAAGAATGGTGTAATTAAGGTAAACCTTTAGCACTGCTGCCCTGATAATACAGCGGCACTGAAAGATTAACTGATAAGATACAAGTAATGGGTCCAAAAAAACTACAAAATGGTTCGAGATAAAATTAAGAATTATAATGTTGAAAACAGTAAACATGACCAAGCTTAGCTCCTACGAGGAAAACAGATATGATAATCATAAATAAAAGAATAGATTAAGATTTCTTTGTATTTACAATTGAGTTAACGAGAGGCCAGAATTGTAAATTAAAGAATAAAATATAAAGTTTGTCTTCGAAGAACGTTGGAACACTGAAATAAATCAAAAGTGCTACTTGTATTATTTTCCAAAATACAGTATATGAAATAATTAGTGAGGACTCCTGTCTGCTACTGTAGCTACCAATACGTAATTACACATCGGAATGTGCTATTTAGACAGCGATATCTTCAGTCACTACAAGAACGTATAACAATGTAAATATGATTACGTACAAATTACTCCGAGGCAATGACAGGGTTGACTTAGGTGTATGAGAGGCCCGTGTGATTCAGGTCAAGTATTAGTAGTAGAGGCTCGATCTTCAGTTTGATAACCTCGCAGCCAAGCTTTCCCTCCTACGACAGGAGAGATAAGGATGGTCTCTTTCCCAGGAATGTGACGAGAAAAAGGTGGAATACTTGAAAATTACGCAGAAAAGTGACCTACTGGGATACCAGCAAACATTTCTTTAACACACCTGGTAAAGAAATGGAAAGGCTAACCTATGATAAACTCAGATTCCATTACAAGGGTTCTCGTTCTCTCTCTCTCTCGTTCTCTCTCTCTCTCTCTCTCTCTCTCCTCTCTTCTCTCTCTCTCTCTCTCGTTCTCTCTCTCTCTCTCGTTCTCTCTCTCTCTTCTCTCTCTCTCTCTCTCTCTTTCTCTCTCGTTCTCTCTCGTTCTCTCTCTCGTTCTCTCTCTCTGTTCTCTCTCGTCTTGTCTCTCTCTCTCTTCTCTCTCTCGTCCTCTCTCGTTCTCTCTCGTTCTCTCTGTTCTCTCTCCCTTCTCTCTCGTTCTCTTCTCTCTCCTTCTGTTCTCTCTCTCTCTCTCTCTCTCTCTCTCTCTCTCTCTCTCTCTCTCTCTTCTCTCGTTCCCTCTCTCTGTTCTCTCTCTCTCTTCTCTCTCTCTCTCTCGTTCTCTCTCTCTCTTCGTTCTCTCTCGTTCTCTCTCTCTCTCTCGTTCTCTCTCTCGTTCTCTCTCTCTCTCTCTCGTTCTCTCTCTCGTTCTCTCTCTCTCTCTCTCTCTCTTCTCTCTCTCTCTCTCTCTCTCTCTCTCTCTCTCGTTCTCTCTCTCTCTCTGTTCTCTCTCTCTCTCGTTCTCTCTCTCTCTCTCGTTTCTCTCTCTCTCTCGTTCTCTCTCTCTCTTTCTCTCTCTCTCGTTCTCTCTCTCTCGTTCTCTCTCTCGTTCTCTCTCTCTCTCTTCTCTCTCTCTCTCGTTCTCTCTCTCTCTCGTTCTCTCTCTCTCTCGTTCTCTCTCTCTCTCGTTCTCTCTCTCTCTCGTTCTCTCTCTCTCTCGTTCTCTCTCTCTCTCGTTCTCTCTCTCGTTCTCTCTCTCTCTCGTCTCTCTCTCTCGTTCTCTCTCTCTCTCGTTCTCTCTCTCTCTGTTCTCTCTCTCTCGTTCTCTCTCTCGTTCTCTCTCTCTCGTTCTCTCTCTTCGTTCTCTCTCTCTCTCTCTCTCTCGTTCTCTCTCTCGTTCTCTCTCTCGTTCTCTCTCTCTCTCTCGTTCTCTCTCTCTCGTTCTCTCTCTCTCGTTCTCTCTCTCTCGTTCTCTCTCTCTCTCTTCTCTCTCTCTCTCTCTCGTTCTCTCTTTCTCTCTCTCTCGTTCTCTCTCTCTCTCGTTCTCTCTCTCTCTCGTTCTCTCTCTCGTTCTCTCTCTCTCGTTCTCTCTCTCTCGTTCTCTCTCGTTCTCTCTCTCTGTAACTGCATTCACCTAATTGTGGTTACAGGGGTCGAGTCTCAGTCCTTGGTCCCGCTACTGGCTTCGCACACTCCTGGCAGCCTGAGCAGCCCTGTGATACCTATTCAGCAAGCTACGTACGGATTATGCTTCTACCACTTCGCTGTCTAGGTCGTTCCACTTTCTGACCACTCTAAAGCTAAAGAAGTATTTCCTAACATCACTGACTCATCTGTGCTTTTTACCTTCTAGCTTTGCCTTCGTGTACCCGAGATCCGACTCTCAAACTGATTCTCCCTTTCCAACTTATCAATTCCTCTTAGTACTTTGGACGGCATAATCATGTCACCTCCGGTCCTTCTGTCCTCTGCTGCTAGGTTTAGCTCCTCTACCTTCTCTTCATAGTTCATACCCCTCAGCTCTGGGACTAGTCTCGATACAAACCTTCGTACTTTCTCCAGTTTCTTTGCGGATTCCATACTGGAGCTGCATACTCCAAGATGGGCCTGACATGCCCTGTGTAAGGTAGTGAATGCCTCCTCGTTGAGGTTCCTGATAGTTACCCTTAAATTTGACAAGTCTCATGTTTGCTGCAGCGGTTATTCAGTTATGTGCCTCAGGCGAAATGCTGGGACCTATGCTCACACCGAGGGACTTCGCTTTCAGGAAGGTTTGCAGCCTAAGTTCACCGAGCCTGTACACAGTTTCCGGAAGTCTTTACCCTTCTCCGATTTTCATAACTTTGAATTTGCTGAGGTTAAATTCCAATAGCCACTTGTCAGACCAATCTTGCAGCTTGTCCAGATCCGTTTGTTGTCTTTCCTGATCTACTTCTGTTTGTTTTATCCTCAAGTTTTGCATCATCTGCGAACAGATACACCTCTGAGTCGACTTCCTCTGTCATGTTGACATACTTGTTAGGAAGGTTCTTTGGAGTGATGGTAGTAAAGGAAACAACTGTAGACTGTTATGAGACGTTATATTGGAATTCATAGAGGAGCCCAGCCAATCGTGTCTGCCTACTTGCTATGCTTGGTTGAAACTGAGGCAGAGACCTGTGAGGGACGGCTACGTGCAGGGGAGTAGGTCACGTGACTTAAGGCTTGGCCGGGGAGCCTGCCTATAAATGTTGCTAAGAAATATATATGTATACTACACAAGAAATTGACCTTTGAGGAACTCCATTACACACAACCTATTGTGTGCACGCATACCCAAGATATACATACGAATACACAAAGATAAAGAAAACCATGAAAAATCAAAGAAATAGCAAAGTACGTTGGTAAAGGAAATGGGTGGCCCTGTAGGCACGTGCGCGTACGCGACACGGCACTCACCCGCCCACCACTAACAAGGAAGGACAGAGGAAAGGGGAAGGTGTAGGCAGAGGTAGGTAGGAGTAGGTTAGTTACCATTTTGTCCTAGGCACATGTCGATTAGACACTAGGCCTGTTATGTGTGTGTGTGTAAGGAAACACTTCGAAATGTTTCCGTCCCGCCGGGAATTAAACCCGGGCCCTCCGTGCGTGAAGCGAGAGCTTTAGCCACCAGGTAGGTAGGTGTGTGTGTGTGTGTGTGAGAGAGAGAGAGAGAGAGAGAGAGAGAGAGAGAGAGAGAGAGAGAGAGAGAGATAGGGGAGGGGGAGCAGGGAGGGAGGAGAGTGCAAACCCAGCAAATGCAAACTTATTAAGTTTGGGTAAGGGCAAAGAAAACTGCCGACCGAGTACAGGCTCGGGGGCCAAAGGCTGCAAACCTCACTCAGGGACCTTGGGGTGAGTATTATGTCGAGTATATCGCCTGAGAGCCCATCAACCAAATAACTGCTGCAGCAGATAAGCGTCTAGTAATCTAAGACCAGGTTTTAGACATCTAAGAAAGAAATAATTCATGACACTATATACTGTCTGGCCCATAATGAAGTATGCAGCGCCAGTCAAGCATATCAAGAAACTGGATAAAGTGCAAAAGTTTGGAACAAGACTAGTCCCAGAGTTAAAGGGTATGTCCTATGAGGAGAGGTTAAGGGAACTCACCTGATGACAATGGAGAGCAGGAGGAGTGATATGACATTATACAAACTACTGAGAAATTCACAAGGTGAATAAAGGATTTGTTTGAGATGGAAAACAAGAGCGCAGCTCGATGAGTCACAGGGACGTTAGGAAGTATTTCTTCAGCTTTAGAACAGTCTAGAAGTGGAACGACCTGGAGAATGAAGTGGTAGAGGCAGGATCTATATATACCTTTAAGCAGAATTACGATAAGGCTCTCGAAGCCAGGAGTGAATCTTGTAGCGACCAGCGAAGGGGAGGAGGCCAGGAGCTGAGTCTCGACCCTTGCAACCACATATAGGTGAGAGCGAACGCTCGCACACGTGCACGTACACACAGAACGGAATGAGTTAAAACCGGTACTATTTGTTAGAGCTATATCATGTCTTGACCAAAAGCTCTACATAGAGCGAAAATTATGCCAATAAAGGCTTGTTCTTGAACGTGTCTTTCCTTCACTCCGTATTCTGCATTCTGTCTGCAACAATTTATAAGTTTTCGTAATCAAAATGGTCATCCACGTTGGTTAAGTTGAGCATCAGGTGGCGTAGCTGGGAAGCTTTCACCTTCAAACGTGTACAAATAGCACTAGCCACGTAATGCATCATGCTAACACCAGAATTAATGAGCAGCTCACTTACCTCTGCTGACCTACAACTCTGCGTCCACACAACAACCAGCTCGCTCTCTCGATGGTTCCGGCTCGGTCTCAACCAGTTCTACTAAACTGGACCCGAAATATTACACGAATAACTTTTAAGAAAGAAAAGCAATTATAAGAAAGAAAAGTAATTATAAGAAATATTGAGAAATAGAAATCAGAAGTGTTAAGAGACGAGAAAGTCAAGCTAAAGCCTCCTGAATTGTAACATGTGTGTGTTACCTCGCAAAAACAAGCAAGTTTCTATTTAAATCACCCGAATTAAAAACTAAGTATATTTCACATGACACTAGACTTCACTAATTTCTTTGTTGACAAATTCCGAGAAGACACACCTAAATTTATTTTCAAACAAAAAAAAAAATGTTATTGCTCTTGGAATTAATTACGACAATTGGCCAACAACCTTCAAGTAACCAGAGCTTCCACTGTGTGAACAAAACCATACCTTTATCAAGCCAAGGATGTGCATTTAAAGCAAACGTGATCTTGAAGTTCCGCGCCACCAAATATATCCTTAAACTAAAACCTTCGGCAAACCGATAACAAAGCGCGGCCCTGCGTCAGCCCTGACAGCTGAGACCTGCGTCAGCCCTGACAGCTGAGACCTGCGTCAGCCCTGACAGCTGAGACCTGCGCCACTCTTGGTGGTAGTACAAGAGATGAATAATCTACTCTGCACCTCCTGGAAAACTTTTACCTACACCCGTTGATAATTATACAACATATATAATACCAATAACCAATCAAATTTTACATAAACAGATTGCAAGAAATTCTTATTCATTAATGGTTCCAGGGATCACTGATAAAGGAACACGTAGAAAAGTAAAGCGTAAAGGCGTGTTTAATCTGTGATCGTACATGTTCAGTAACCAGAATGACACTAGCAGCAATCATTCACGCTGTCACGGAGTCGATCGTTACTACGAACTAAATTAATTACTAGTGATATTTTCCCGTGCTGGTGCAAAACACACAGTTACGGGAGACTCTTACTAAACACCCGGGAGTCGTCCATTACACGCAGACTTCTCCCCAGCTCCGCACCATCAATTACAACTTAGCTCTATCGCCCCATTATAATGGTAACTTTATAGGGCAACACTAGGCAAAGCAAACAATAATTTTATATGACGTTTTGCTCTCGCTAGAGCTCCTTCAAGCAGTGACATTATAAACCTTTACAGTCTACACAGATCAGGACTTAATCTATAATAAAGACATGCTCTGATTCGAACCGTCTTTTTACCTTACTTGTGGGCAATACCTGTTTTCCCAAATACCTGCTATCCAACATATCTTGTAAAAGTAGTGGTACCTAAACTCCACAACGGCCAAGGATGCAACTTATTATAAATGGCGTGTCAACTGTTTGGGTTAAAATGGACTTTAACGGTGTTATATTCACTCGCAAATTAAGTGGCGTTGCTCAATAAACTCGCCCCACAAGGTCCCATGTTATCAAACGCCCCGCAACATTAACCACTCCTCCCCTGCCCTGACGCAAGCGCGGAAATGCCACCTCTACTCATAGCACAAGACATTATAGTTATTTCACCCTGGAGAGTTATTAATCTAGGGTAACCCAACAAAGCAATGTGGCTTATTTCCAATAGTCTTTTTCTAGGATATGACTTACAACAATTGAAAAACTTTTATGTATCTATTTACTGCATGTTAGGTAATGGACACAGATACAACTGGAACATTTTATTGTGGCAACGTTTCGCTCTCCATGAGCTTTGTCAAGTTGTTACGGACTGACAAAGCTTCGGGAGAGGGAAATGTTGCCAATGTTACATTAGTAGCATGTGTCCATTTACCTAACATTATGTCAGTAATTCTGCAATTATTACCTATTTACTGCACAGGGGTAGTAAGTGTAAGGAAACTTGGCCATACGTCTCGCCCGAGAATCGAACTCGGGATCTTTTTGGTTGACAGTCGAACACAGGATATCGGAAGATAAATCATATCTTACCAGCCATGGCCAAAATCCATCTAATCCATAAAAAATTCAGAAACTATTTTTTGTTGCTGATTTGCCGTTTTTATAACTGTCAAGATTACAGTTAGAAACTGAGCCAGTTAAGCGAGAGGCACGACTGGCATGCCCTTCTATAGTGGGTTTTGCATCAAGGACCAACCCAGTGGTACCAATTGAACGTTACCTTGTCCAGGATTCTTTAGACGAAAGTTTGTTGAACGAACAAACACACACACAGTGCGAGAATGAGTTACTGAAATATACGCTCAATATTTACATTGGAGGACGGGTTGCTGGGCGACGGGTTGTATTCAGCTGAAGGACGCCTTGTACGTGTGCATATGTGCGTATGTGTACATATATGTAAGAGGATAAGTTGTGTGTGTGTGTGTGTGTGTGAGAATGCGAGTGTGAAAGTGTGTGTGGAGAGAGAGATTGCGTGTGATTGCGTGCGCGCGATTTGTATGTTCGTGTGATTTGTGTTCGTGTGATTTGCGCGCGCGGCAGTAAAGTAAGGAACGAGAAAGAGAAAGGATGGGCAATACTAACCTGCTGTAAACTCTGCAGGTGGCGTTGTTGACGCGGCTGTCAGAGAGGTACCTGCGGCGATCCTCGAAGGCGTCTTTGATGGCCGTGATGCCCAACACGAACACCAGCGGCAACATGGCCACCTCCTTACCAAAGGCGTTCACCGCAGGTACAAAGTTCAGCAGCACGATGAACAGGAAGTATAGGTTAGCGAACCTGTACATGGTAACAAGTCTCACGTGAGAACAACATTAATTACTAAACCCATTACATAACACATTTATTATTACATAAGCATTATAATATTTTAATATTTTACATATTTAAAAAAAATCATATGAAAAGACCATTATTTATTTTTCATAGTTCAACATTTCAGAGTAGTTAGAGACATTTTCTAACAATTTACTTTTTACCTAAAATATGCAGATTATCACACTTACAATTTTATCCACCAGGTTTCCTATCTTAACCAATTAAGTCTTAAAACAGCACCACACTGAAAATTTCGACTGACAAGAGCTAAAATTTGCTTGGGTTGACTAAACTTTTATTAGATGAAAGCAAATAAATTAATTTCCCTTCCTCCCCCCCCACTCTAAATAATCCAACCATGCTAAACGCAAGTGTACACGCACGCGCGAACCCCCTCCCCCACGCACCAAGTTTCTATCGACAATTGTTTTTGACAAAGGGTAACTAAAACAAAACACCCTTAGGCCAAGTGTCTATCAACAAGTGTCTATGACATAACTAACTAGTCCGCCCACATGCTACAAGACAATCTTCAGCAGGCCGGGATGAGGGCTTGCAGGGCGTACCTGTGGAACTGCTCGAAGAGGTTCTTGGGCAGGAAGGAGAGGAAGGTGTACTTGGTGGTGCAGATGCTGTTGTTGGGATAGGCGCCATTGGGGTGCTCGTTGCGAGGTACGTGAGGGGGAACCACGTGGTTGGCAACCACCACACGCGTCCTGTTCTCCTCGGGAACCTGCAGACGGAAGGACATCACAGCCTGGTTAATCTCTCATCTTTTTACATACGAACATGAAAAAAAGAAAGAACGAGAGAGAGGAGGAGGGGGGGGGAAGGAAGGTTTACCAGGCTAGGAAATCCGGTATTATGGAAGGTTGTGTAAACTCAAGCAGGTAAGAAGGTTTCCAAGCCGCTAAACATCCGCGAGATGTAGTTTAACATGCAGAACTCTGGGAGGTGGTGGTGCTAAACGTAACCTAAGTGGTGAGACCTTATAAATATCTACAGGGAAAAAATCTGAGGGGCTAATATCGCACCAAACATCGCCAAAGGTAGAAATGAACTGCATATCTTCAGCACCATACGCAACACTACCAAAACCTCAAAACAGAAGACGATAAAATTGTATGCACTATGTATGAGCAAGATACACGTACAACAGCCTTATCATATATGTGCCTTACTTATCAACTTGTCAGAGTTTTATATCATTTTCAATATACACTGAGGCCCATCGTTGAGCATGTGGCCCTAGCAGGAAGCACTAACATAATCAAGCTTGTACAAAGCCTAACATGTCCAAGAATTTGCAAACAACCCAGTTCCAGAGTGTGAAGAATGACATAATGAGTGCGTGAAGGAAGTGAATCTGATAACCTTGAAAGAGAGCTAGTCCGAGGTAGACAAGATTACAACATAATATTAAGGTAAATTAGAAAGAAGATAAGGATAGAGAATTTGAAATGTGAGGAAAAGGGAAGAATAATGGAACGTCAATACACAGATGTGCCTTAGGTATGTTAGAAAGTAATACGGTAGTTTTAGGGTTGTTGAAAAGTGAGATAAGATTGACGAGGAAGTAGAAGCAAATTACAGTCCACACAATTTCAGGAGTAGTATGATAAAGGTTCAAAGCAGAAAATGTAATATTAGTTGATGGAAGTTAAGAGGGATGGTCAGAAACTGAGAATCGACCCTTTCAAACAAATATGAGTGTACAAATACACACAAAACATAACCACTAAACTCAATTACCTTTTTCCAGAAGAGGATTTTCTGCAGGAGGGTGCGCTTGTTCTGCCTGATGGTATAGATGGATTCTGAGCGGGAGCCTGACGAGAGTGGCCCTTGGGGAAGGAGGTGGTCCTAGAAAGTGTCTTCTTCTGCTGTTGCTCCCGTTCCTTCTCTCTCTCCTCGTACCCCGCAGGCAGAATGAAGTCTGTCTTGGACATCACTCTCTTATGGCCCCGACCGCCCTCCACCAGCTGCCCGTGGGAGAACGTTCGCTGGTGCCCCCGACCGCCGCCCACGCCTCCACCGCCACTCATGCCGCCCACTCCTTGGGGCAGCGTACCGCCCATGCCTAAGACCACACAAGAAGAAATAACTTACAAATACAGAACTACCTTGAACAACTTTTCCCTTAACATGAAGCATGATAATTTGACAGGTAACACATGAAGCAACGTTCAAGACTATCGCTCACCTTGGTCTAGCATGGGCGGTTCTCTGCTGATCATAATGCCACCATGAGAGACGCTGCGGGCATGAGCCCGCCGCTCACCTCCCACGCCCGAGGCTCCGCCAACGCCACCATGACTGTGGGCGTAGGCATGGGCGCCGTCATCACCGTACCCACCACCGCCCGATTTGCCGTTCATCCTTATGCAACATCACTCCATCCATGCCTACAAGAAATAACACATGCACTTTGTAAGACATTAAAGCACATTATCGTAGCCGCTTCTGACACATTAAAACACATGTGTGTACTTAGCTACATTTACTCACCTAGTAAATTATAACTACAGTGGAACCTCGGTACTCTAACTTAATTCGTTCCAGAAGACTGTGACTGCCGATCAGTTCGAGTACTGAACGAATTTTTCCCAACCAATATTCTTTTTGGTTGGCTGTTATCACTAATCTTCGTAGGCCCCATGGTGACTTATTTATACAAATAATATTAAAAAAACACCAAGAAATGCGAAGAAACACGAAATAGTTTACAGCGAAGTTCTGGCAGGTTGTGTTTGTTTGGTCGAGTGCCGAGTAAATGGTCTACTACCGAGCGATTTTTTTTACCGAACAAAGCGTTCGAATACCGAATTGTTCGAGTAGGGAGCTGTTCGAGTACTGATGTTCCACTGTAGATGAGTATTGTTAGAGAGCATGACTCACGAAATCGTAATGACACGATTGCAAACAAACCATACCACGGGTGGGGTTCGAACCCGCGGTCAGTCTCAAAACTCCAGACTGTCGCGTAAGCCACGGGCCAGCTAGCTTCAATAAGATTCATCCAACTAGGTATATTTCTACACCATAGGAAGGTTAGCATAGGCACCACTATGTCCACAAATGCAAGTTTTTACAGACGAATCTCCCGCTAGCATGGCCGTGACGAACTCTAGCTCAAGTCCCCTTCAAAGCCGTCAACATGACTCACGAAATCGTAATGACACGATTGCAAACAAACCATACCACGGGTAGGGTTTGAACCCGCGGTCAGAGTCTCAAAACTCCAGACCGTCGCGTAAGCCACTGGGCCAGCTAGCTTCAATAAGATTCATCCAACTAGGTATATTTCTGACCGCGTGTTCGAACCCCACCCGTGGTATGGTTTGTTAGGTAGCATTCTGTCTCAAGTTCAGAAAACAGAGAAGTCTCCACTGCTCCTTGTGCTAAATACCTACACAAGATGAGTCCTTCACATAAATATAATACTAATACCTAGTGAAGGATCACTGTGCTATCAATTTTGTAACTAAGATCATTCAGTACATCGCATGGCTGAGACACTGGAGTAATAAGCCAACACTTCGGCATAAAATGACGTAATTACAAAGCTATTTCTAAATACTGTCCAATCTAATATTTTGCTTTTATATTTACACTTTAGCAAGTCAAACAGACAGCCCCTGTGGAGAAAGACATTTCTATTTTTTATGTTCCTCTCCCCATTCCACAGCTCTATGTGATAGACATTCTGAGTGATGACCTTGCCCATGTAAAGATTGATTCCAGACCTGCTGAAGTGAAAAATTTAAAAGAATTTTCTGATATTGTATTCAGTGGAATTCTTGACGATATGCTGACTGGTCATCAGTGTGCCAGCGTAGGATGACACTTCATTACTCCATGTATGAAAATCATCCTACGTGATGAGTGCGCGCACTACATATATCTAACGTAATTGTTCTTGTAACTATTACTATGCAAAACACTAAACCTGTATTGATCATTCAATGCGTGGGTTGTGGAGGGTTATGAGAGTCGCTACACAATGCCGAAGTACTAAAGATGGTTTAATATGAATTCAAAACAAATATCGCCCTTTCCTCCCTCGTTTTAAATACAGGACGCAGAGAGTGGTGGCTGAACACACCAAATCGAGTTCCTTGGGGAGCTAATCTCTCTCTATTACATATCACCACCGTATAGTCTTGTATATGGGTTGGAAGGAAGTCGTTACTATCATGTCTTCAGTGATTACTTTTTACAGGGTGGACTGGAAAACCAGCGGAAGCTCTTGGTCAAACACTTCAATGAGTGTCATAATTATGAGTTAGGACGCACGTGAAGAGAAATTTTCACATTGCTCCTGAAGAGCAAAATACCATAATAAAACATATGTTAAAATTATCAAGTTAATGCCACTAAAAAAAAGGTGGGAATCCCACGTCATCCGTGGGCGAATGCATAAGTATTTACTTGTCAGGAACGGCGTAAATTATTTTAAATACGTAAAGTTGTACAACAACGTACTTTTGTTACAATAATAACGAATATCAATATAAAGTGTTTGGGAAAACCGCTAGCCGAGATATATGTAGAGGCGAACCTTGGAGCGATGATTAGCAACCACACCTCAAGTGTGCAACAATGTTTAATTATGAATACTGAAGGACTAGTTGTGAGTAACAAAGCAACTACTAATTGTGAGCAACAAAGCAAATATACTAGTGTCAACAACAAAGCACCCTGAACACTAGGCTTCATACAAAAAAAATGTACAAACCGTCAGAAACAATACCGAATCTAAAATAGAAGATTTACATATACGTAGAGGGTGCAGAGGGGAAGGGATTAAGCCGAAATCTATTCAAATACTATAAGACTACAGAATCACTCCATTTTTTTTTTGTATTTTGCAAGTGAAGTACGAGAACTAATTAAAGTCTTTAAGCTATACAAGATATTTTATATTATCTTCTAAAATGAGTTACTTTAAGTATTGCTTGAAGCGCTAATGAAAAATAACGGCTTCGCCCGTACATACAATTTAGCGCTCTTAACAAAAACAAATTATAAGCAATACAAGAAAATAAACGATACAATTAAAAACTAATGATAAAATTAAACAAAAACTCCTACAATGAATAAAACACATACTATCACACGAAGTTAAAATAATAAGCATCAGGTTAAAAGTCCCATTAAACTGTTTATGTCAAAATACTTCAGTTTCCCTGCGATCCCTACAGACCCCCGGGAATTATAAAAAAAATGCAATGGTAAGTAGATGAAAAATCAACTGGTCTGAAGTATTAGACGTATTATATAGTTCTAGGAAATAGACTGTATAAATCTGGAGGAAGTTGTGGCAATGCAGACCTATAGATAAAATCCTTTTAATTTACAGATTATGTTCTTATGCTAGAAGTGCAAATATAAGAGTAGGTTTAAGAACTAGTTAGATAATCTAAAAACAGACTTTTACTAAACACCATTATCGGAGCGAGTGCCATTCTTCTGCAGTATAACTAATGAATCTAATGACTGCCTCCCTGGATGTGACAGTCATTGATGGGAAGGGGGGGAAGGGGGTGCCTAGCTTCTCCTTGATATACAATGGTACTAGTTCAAGGGATGTACCTTGATACTTAGCGACTTTTGATCCAAGGAATTGAAACTACTCTCCAATACGATAACTCTTGGCTACCCCACATTCCTCAGGTGCTGTATGATTCCTATGGGTTTAGCGCCTCCCCATGAATAACAATAATAACCGAACTCTACCTTATAGCTTATTTAAATGCAGGTCATTAATGCACAGAGAATTAGAATACTTGCGTATCATAAGTAATCCGTATATTCATAATACAATGCCGATTTCGTAATGTGATAGCCCTGTGACCAGTTTCAAGAGTTCGTCTACTTTTGTAGCTCGCCTGAGGCTAGATTGCTTTGCTACATGTCTGATAAATTAGGTTGTTGCTGCTGGCAAGCCTGCATAACCGTCATAACCTTATGTTCTGACAATTATTTCTTATATCTGCTGGCAACTATGGTTTGTGCATCAATAACAGACACTAATTTTGTCATCCACAACGCTATACAAATCAAAGATGGAAGTTCAAAGTGCAATATTAGTTGTCAAATTGCTCATTTCTTTTAATTTTCCAGGCACATTTTTTAACGAGTGCATTTTCAGCCACTTTTCATAGCGTTAGTGAGACTTAGAAGAGACGATGAGCAGTGAGAGCCTCCTTTACTAGCATGACATATTAGCCTTAAGCCAAGATTACAACATACATATAGCATTAAAACTTGACAAAAGTCTGAAGCTGTATTCATGCGAGACACTTTACCCAGTCAACTGATTTTGAAAACGCCGAGAAAGTTGTATCATGCAGGTCTATGATTGAGCGTAATATAATCGAATCGAGCTCCATAAAAAAATAGTTCTGATTTCAATATGAATATAAATTCAGGGTTATATAGATTAGATTCATTTATGATATAGATTTTGTGAGGAATTTAAACTATGCCTGACATGCCGCTCATAAATTTTTACTTGACATGTGACACTCCCAGGCTTAGCGTGTTAGGCCATGTTTGAGGTTATATCTCGGCCTTTTAAGTCTCCTTTTGTCCTATTATTTTTACTATTCCTTAATAATGTGAGAAATCACGAAAGCGCTTGGAATTTCACCAATTTTTTCACTGTGGTTATTTTGCATATTGTAATATCACCTATTTACGGCGATCTTATCGCGTGCACGCAACCCCCCCTCCCCAACACACACACGCGCACACAATATTTGAGATTCTAAGAATATCACGAAGTGGTTCAATATCTGGAGAAGACTGAAGGATTCAGGAAGTGAGAGATGAAGGGGACGAGGGAAGAGGTGGGGGGAGGCCCTCGTTGACTCAACATCCCTGTATAATTCCACAAGGAAGTCGACTTAACGGGTGTAGGGTGAGCTGCTGTCAGCCGGAAGTCAACAGGTGCTGTCATGCTGTCACCTACAAAACACACACATGGAGCTGTCAGCTGGTAGAGCGTGGAGAAGGGAGAATATCCTAGACTGAGTGTTTAGGGAAGCAGATGCCGTGTGTGTGTAATTACCTACTTGAGTTTGTGGCTTTTGAATTTCACCACTTGGGATTTCCACTTAAATTTCTGAAATTAAAGACGAGGTTATGTCTCTACCATATCTTTTTTGTTTGGAGCTGTGGCGTCTTTTAACTCTTGTTACCTCGCTTCAAACATAAGGGAAATTACTAACAGACCCGTAGTAGTCTTCAAAACGGAACTTCAAGCTGACCAATAGGAAGCAGTTTGCATTAATGGAGTCAAGTCTGAGTGGAAACCAATCATAGTGGTGTTCCACAAGTTTTGGGCCCATTGTTGCTCATAATTACATTAACGACCTTGAAGGAGGAATGACGAGCAAATTCGCTCAGTTCTGGTCTCGACACTACAGAATGGATATAAATTTATTAAAAAATATTCAAAGAATGACAATTAATACAGTGCGTAAGAAATCTTCCACACGAGGAAAGACTGAGATCCCTTAACCTGCATTCTCTTGCACGACGTAGAATGAAGGGGAGACGTGATTGAAGTGTATAAGTGGAAGGGCATAAAGGAGATATAAATAAGGTTCTGAGGATATCCCTTCAAGAAAGAACTCTAAATAATGGATTCAAATTGGATAAATTTAGATTTAGAAAGGATATATGAAAGTACTGACCATACAGAATGTATTGTTGTTCATAATGTACATTAATGACATTGACGAGGGAATAACAAGGGATATGAGCAAATTCGCTGACGACACAAAAATAGGCAGGATAACTGAATCAGAGGAAGATGTCACTGAAATTCAGGAGGCTTTAGACAAGCTCATGTCATGGTCAGAAAAATGACAGTTGCAGTTCAATGTAGATAAATGTAAAATCCTGAAGCTCGGGAATGCACATAACCATAGAACTTATGAAACTAAATAATACAGAACTTGCGAAAAGGAGTAAGGGAAGCAGCAACCTGAAACCAAGACAGCAATGCCTAAGTGTATGTAATAAGGCAACACTTGGACATAAGCAGGGTCTTCCAATGGGCAGTGGAGAACAACATGACGTTCAATGGTGATAAGTTTCAGCTGCTTAGGTATGGAAAAAATGAAGAACTCAAAAGGAACACTATATACAAAACGCAAGAGGGTCACCACATAGAACGAAAGGAACACGTAAAGGACTTGGGAATAATTATGTCTGCTGATCTGTCGTTTAAAGACCATAACAAGACAAAGATCACAACAGCCAGGAAGATGACGGGGTGGGTATTGAGAACTTTCAAAAGAAGGGAAATAATGCCGATGGTGACACTATTCAAATCGCTAGTGCTCCCTCACTTAGAATACTGCTCAGTGCTGACGGCCCCGTTCAGGGCAGGAGAAATAGCAGAGCTGGAACAAATCCAGAGATCGTTTACGGCTCACATTGAGCCATTGAAACATCTAAATTATTGGGAACGCCTTCAAGTCTTGAACATGTACTCATTGGAGCGGAGGAGAGAGAGATACATGATAATATATACTTGGAAAGTACTTGAGGGCCTGGTCCCAAATCTGCACACTGCCATAACAACATACTGGAGTGAGAGATATGGGAGAAAGTGTAAAATAAACCCAGTGAGGAGAGGGTGCGGTGGGGACAATACGGAGCACTGTATTAACATCCGGGGTCCCAGACTATTCAACATCTTACCAGAAGATATCCGAAACACGGCTGGAACCAGTGTAGAAGCCTTCAAGAGGAAACTGGACAAATATCTTCACCAGGTGCCAGATCAACCAGGCTGTGATGGATATGTGGGGCAGCGGGCCTCCAGCAGCAACAGCCTGGTTGACCAGGCAAGCACCAGACGAGCCTGGTCCACGGCCGGGCTCAGAGAGTAGATACTCTCGAAACTCTTCAAAGGTATATCAAAGGTATATATCTATTGGCAAAGTTTCGCCAGCCAGAGGTTTCTTTAGTCCAATCAGAAGGCCTGGTCTAGGACAGCGTTGGCGATTATCCCCCCCCCCCGTAAATTGACTACAGGTAGGTTAGGTTAGGTAAGGTTCGTCAGGAAACAGGACAAGTGTTTCCTGACGCGGGTCTTAGTGAGATGACCCGCCATTGGAACTTTTGGTCATCTGACCGAGGCCTTCCGCTGGCTTACTGGTCCACCCTTTAAAAAATTTATTTTTAGTTATTCTAGGTAGGTAGGTAGACACTATGACGCTGCACAAGTGTTTCTATCCCACTTTTTTCCCCTCCCCCGTGCTAAACAAGCCTGATTTTAATTCAGATTGGATGAGATTTTACCGGGAAAGCTGCTAGTTTATTGTGCACCCCGTATCCATCACATGCATAGCAACGCAAGAGAATATGGATGCGCAAATGGACTGGGAACTAAGCTCTAAAAGGGGATTAACAGAAGTACACCTGGGAATACATTTACAATTTGTACTTTTAACTATTACAAGAAATTTTAAATACTTGCTCAAATTTTCAGGATCTTATTTTCAATAATATACCCTGACATATTTCACAGTTTATTGCACTACATGTTTCAGCAGTTACCAAACCCATAGTTAAAATGCTTGACGATGTCCTTATCCTACTGTCTCAATTGATTTGGGTGCTTATCCAAGCGGGTCAATTATAAGGCTTCGGGGCAATTTGCAGTTTTATTGGGTTCTTGGCACACAGGCAGTGTGGTCAAGTACCCAGGCCCAGGAGTGCCATGCCCAGGAGAGTAACGGAGTAGACCTTGTTTGAGTGACGTCGGCTGCCTGAGTGAGGGCAGGGTAACGTGGTGTCGGCTGAGCTGGGTGAGCCTTAGGTGGCAGCACCAGTGGCGCGAAATATGAATCCAGCTGGACATGCACTACTTCTCTCTCGCCTTCGGCTAACAAATTTCATAACAAACTAATCCTGTGTGATGAAGTTTGGTATGACAACCATCTTGGGAGAGTACAGCAGGAAACCATCTCCGTGATAGTATGACAGAAAAAACACCATGCGGAATGGAGTATGACAGGATAACCAATCCGCGTGACGTGTTGGATAAACTAAGTTCTTGTTCTCATATTGTAAAATATCTTAAATATTTTACAATGGAGTAAGGTAATTTTCTTAACTGTATAATTGTGATCATGCCTCTTTCTCCGTTCTGGTTCAGAGGGTTTCGTTTCGTTTAGGCAGTGTCATCTGCTCGGTTTTGGGGGTTCTGCCCTTGCTCCCCGGTCAGGCTTCTTTATTGACCGCATTGTCAACCAGGTTGTTTGTGCTAGCGGCCCGAAGGCCAATGGCCACCACAACCCGGCTGGTCAGGAATCTGGAAGAGGAGGAGGAGGGGGGGAAGAGGCGGCGGCATTTTCGGAGCCCTTGACCGGACTCTCAGACAAAAAATATGTACAACACAACAAAACAAAGATGAAATTAGCAAACAATAAAAGAAACAAAAAACACTTGACACAAATAAAGACGATATTGTTCAGTTTTCTCTTTAATCAAAATTTATACTCTGTTATCTTAACTGTATTTATGACATCCCGGTTTTTCACTGGGTTTATTCTACACTTGCTCCCATAACTTTCACTTGTGTAATGTTCTTGCAGTAGTGTGCAGTGGGGACCAGGCCCTCAAGTACTTTCCATGAACCTGCACACACAAATTACTCCCTATGAAAACAAAAGACTTGGCAGGCGATGTAACATACCCCCAGTGAAAAGTAGGGGCGCCACTGGTACACTAAGAAAAAACACAGTAAGTGTCCGGGGCCCAAGACTGTTCAACAGGCTCCCACCAGCCTAAGGGGAATTACCAATAGACCCCTGGTTGTCTTCAAGAGGGTGGACAGATACCTAAAGTCAGTGCCGGATCAGCCGGGCTGTGGTTCGTACGTTGGACTAAGTGCGGCCAGCAGTAACAGCCTCGTTGATCAGGCCCTGATCCACCAGGAGGCCTGGTCATGGACCAGGCCGCGGGGGCGTTGATCCCCGGAATGACCTCCAGGTAGAGGTATCTTCCTTTTTCAGAGAGAATTTGAATGTTTCAAGGCGTTACAAATCGTTGAAATGTTTTATTGATTCTATGCGGCAGTAAATGAGATCTGAAAATTTCCAGCTTTGCTATCGAGCCTGCCTTGGAAGGTGCTACGAGCACCTAGTGCTCCCTCACTTAGAATACTGCTCTGTGCTGACGGCCCCGTTCAGGGGAGAAATATCAGAGCTGGAACAAATTCAGAGATCGTTTACGGCTCACATTGAGTCATTGAAACATCTAAATTATTGGGAACGCCTTCAAGTCTTGAACATGTACTCATTGGAGCGGAGGAGAGAGAGATACATGATAATATATACTTGGAAAGTACTTGAGGGCCTGGTCCCAAATCTGCACACTGCCATAACAACATACTGGAGTGAGAGATATGGGACAAAGTGTAAAATAAACCCAGTGAGGAGCAAGGGTGCGGTGGGGACAATACGGGAGCACTGTATTAACATCCGGGGTCCCAGACTATTCAACATCTTACCAGAAGATATCCGAAACACGGCTGGAACCAGTGTAGAAAAATTCAAGAGGAAACTGGACAAATATCTTCACCAGGTGCCAGATCAACCAGGCTGTGATGGATATGTGGGGCAGCGGGCCTCCAGCAGCAACAACCTGGTTGACCAGGCAAGCACCAGACGAGCCTGGCCCATGGCCGGGCTCAGAGAGTAGATACTCTCGAAACTCTTCAAAGGTATATCAAAGGTATATATCAGAGTTGTGACAGCACCACTCATATGGAGAGTATCATTACTGGTGTTTTTGTCTCCTGTTTTGAACGTCCTCATAATCCCCCCCCCCCCAGTCATTTGCTTGGCTAAAGTTGCATTTATCTTAGTATATTATCTAAATGACAGATCGGACATACTCTTTAGTCTTTCACTTATTCTCTACGTTTTATGAGATGGTCTGCTCGTGTTTTGTATTATGTGCTCTTTTTGAGTTCGTTCTTCTCACATCTATGCAGTAGAAATCAGTCACCACTAAACATGTTACAGTATATCCTTTTGCCCACCTAAAAACTATTGGTTTCTATAATTTTATCTTGTACTGCGACAACTTTCATACTTTCTGCACTGACATTCTTATATTTGTTAGTAACGTAAGCTGCCAGCTTTACTGCCTTGCATCTGTCTTGCATTTTCCTGGCAACTCCTAGATCCTTCCCGTGATTTCCTTCTATAAATTGTTCCCCTACCCATGTGATTAGTTTTGTCTGCTTTCTTGCTCCCTCTCCCGTTTATGTTGCTGGGAATATATACTAGCAATTACCTTTCCAACTATTTCTGTAAACAATTCTGGTTATATTTCAATTTTTTTGGTTATCCTCATCAGTGTGAACATATCAGTTTGTGCATACTAATGTGCTTTTCTAGGTCACTAGAGTGATAATTTACGGTAAAGTAAGGATCCCGGGTAGGATTTAAGGGACACGGATGGTGTCTGGGCATTCTGATACAAAGCTTGATCTCTTGCCAGGACTGTTTCCTATTACTGAAGTATTCCTTTAATCAATCTTGTACACTGTAATACTGTGGTCTGTTTTCCAAGTTAATGAATTAAGTTTTGCGTGCATTATTATTTGAGAACAGCAAGTCACACCAAATAAAATACTACAGAAATATGTCGACTGGAAGTTATACAGAAGAAATAATCAGTATACAAAAATTGAAAGGTAGGCGTTGATAACCACAAAAGCGATGTTCACACAGGAGTATGTGTGCACGTAGAAAGATATTAAGAACAATGCTAGAAGTCAGAAATAGTAAATTGAAGAGTAGGAAGGCGTGTGCTAATGATAAACTATTTTGAAAAAATTCGAAGGTGGAGAGAATACAGATAGTGTTTGGACAGAAGTAGTGAACAAGAGTGAGCTAGAGCAGTTAAGTACGCGCCTGGCGACAGCCACTTCCAAGGATGCCGAGAGTAACATCAAGGAGAGTGCTAAGATACCGCCTCCCCTCCTCCCACTTCTACCACCCACCTACACTCCCTGGCTCCCTCACTATGCAACCACCCACCAACTCTCCCTGACTCCCTCCTCTCTACCGCCTCCTACTCTTCTTGACTCTTTCCCTCTACCACTACCTACCTACTCTCCGACTTCCTCTTCATAAATAATTATATATCCCACTTTATGGGTCTGACGTACTTCCCCGCTCACATATGACCATGTCTTCAACTGCCACTTCTTCCACAAGCTCCATTATCAAAGGCTACGTCCTCACTACTCCGTATTCCACTGATAAAGCCTACAGTGCAGGTGAAACCTCTTAATTAAAGATACCCAGACGTTGCACGTGTCTTACTCAGAACATCATTTATTTAAATTACTTCAAAGACGTTGAGTTGTACCTGCTGTACACAATCTTGTCTCTCTTGTTCGGCTAGTGTGTATAAATATCAGTCTGAATGTTGACGCGTGAAAGTGTTCTCGTGAACTTAATATAATATTTTGCTTGCTACAGTACTGACTGCAGTATGCTTCATAATGAGTGTTCCTAAGACATTACCATCTCTGAATCAGTGCATGCTTGCTTCCTCTCTTGCCAACCTTCCTCCTCCCCAGGTCCCTTACGTCCATTCCTTGTTCTCTACCTACACCTCTTCACTTCTCCCTGCCTCCCCCTCGACTACACATGCCTTTTCCAACTTTCTTTCCCTCTCCCTCCCGCTAAATTACTGACGCATTTTCAAGAAGCTTTCCCGGTGCTGACGTCACTTTGGTTTCACTTATTTTCACCTCTGACCTTCTTGACCCCACAAACTCCTTACAAATATTCAGCTTCAGCGTAATGTACATATAGGCTAGTACACGTACACACACACACACTCTCTATACACATTTAAGGAACGAATGTCGATAGCAACACAAGCATAGAACACATTAGCCCCCTCCCCTAGGTACAAACCGCTCATTAAGGTGATCCAGTCTGGGGAGGGGGAAGGAGGGGATGCGAGACGAATCAAGAGGGGAGGAGGACAGAAGCATTAAGGGGCATTAAGTTGTGATGCCTTTAAAGGAAGCCTGTGAGAGGGGCCAATACCAATGAAAACCTGTCAGTGACCCTTGATATTTTGGACCACTCTCCCTTTATGCGTTCCCAAACTAAAACACCGTGACTCCTGTAACCCTCCCGTACTTCCTCTGTCCTACTCTTACTCTCGCTATCCTACTCGGAGTCTGCTGAGGCTGGATGCAACATCACAGTGAAACAGTTACACTGTGCGAACAAAATTTAGGTATCAGCAGCACGCTGCTCAACGCAGACGTACCCAGTTTTATTTACTATGAAAAAAAACTCACCATTTCACGCTGCTCATCTCTGATACTCCCTGAGGCACCAGCGCCACGGAAGGAAGATTAACAAAATTAAAATGCACTTAAGTGAAAGATAATTAAAGTTCACTTAGGTGATATTTTTTGTTGCTTTTTTCGTAATCGTCTGTATTTTCCTTTGTGTATTAATTTATAATTTCACGCTTTAATATCTATTATTTTGCCCTAAAAGCTGCTAGCTTACAATGCACCTTATCCACTCTGTGGATGATAACGACTAATATACTGTGCATCCGTCGACGGCAGAAGTCCATACGGATGGATAAAAGCAATAGTGACAAACTAAGTCAATAAGGATTAAATAAAAATAGTGTACAAATGCAGTTGCGACTCTCGAACAATTTGGTGAGCTAAGAGCGTGACTTTGAACCAGACACAATCCACCTGTAGTGTCATGGGATAACCCCCACACACACACACCAAGAGAGAGTAGACAAGTGAGAACAAAATATTTTGGAACATACCGTAGCAAATACCTCTAGCAGACAGCCATGTTGCAGACGCAGACAGCCTGGCAGATGAGATAGATGGTCGTCAGGTCTAACTCCCCCCCCTACACACGTCTCTCCAAAGCAAGATTTTTTTTATCCAACAAAATTGGATCCATCAGTATGCTGCTACAATATTGTATATGATAATTACACAGTGAGAACAAAAGCTATCTATGAATCACGAAATCGTAATAACATGATTGCAAACAAATTACAGAACGGGTGAGGCTCGAACCTACGATAGGCGTCCTAAAACTCTCAGGCCAGTGTGCTAATAACTGGCTTGTGAGTTTAAGAACTCGCCTACCATGCTCACCTGCAACAGCAACAATAGCAGCAGCATTATCAGCGGCAGCAGCATTAGCACTGACATTGACATTAACATTAGCACCATCAGCAGCAGCTAGAAGAGCAGCAAAACGTGGGTGGAAGTATTGAATGGGAAGGTGATAGCTCTGGAATCAATGAAACATAATGGGATGCCGTGTTTCATATAACTGATTTTTCATTTTAATACCGATCATTATTATAATGGTCAACATCACCTGTTGCCTGCGTCACCCCACCACTTACATCAATATTATTAGGAAACATTTATAATAAGAGTGAGGGAATACCACAAGCCTGAGGCAATAACGGATATGAGCATCTTCTGTGGGTCTTAACTCTCCCACAAATGTCTTACAAGACTCATTAGTTCCAGTCTCCGCATCCTTCTACATATGTATACAGTACATCCCAATATAGCAGTGTGATTAACACGGGTCCTTTGATATACCTTTGAAGAGTTTCGAGAGCATTACTCTGAGCTCGCCATGGGCCAGGCTCGTTGGTGCTGCCTGGTCAACCAGGCTGTGCTGCTGGAGGCCGCTGCCCCACATATCCATCACAGCCTGGTTGATCTGGCACATGGTGAAGATATTTGTCCAGTTTCGTCTTGAAGGCTTCTACACTGGTTCCAGCCGTGTTTCGGATATCTTCTGGTAAGATGTTGAATAGTCTGGGACCCCGGATGTTAATACAGTGCTCCCGTATTGTCCCCACCGCACCCCACAGTGGCACAAAAGACCTCGCATGGAGACAAAATAGCATATAACACGAGTGGTGTATATTTCGTCCTCACCGCAAGGCCCTCTTCAGAAGTGATATATGGTTAAGTGAAATTTTACATGTACTGTAAAATGATCTAGGATGAACTAAAGCTTCTCCAGTTGGTGGGTTAATAGCGAATAGTTCCAGCCGAGGTGTTATGATTAATTTTTTTCAGTATTTATGCGCAAACATTCTTATTTATGAAACTTCCAAGGTTTTTATCCTTATAGATCTGAAGTAGTACATGCTTAATGAAATCTTCAGATACGAGAAATGCAACTCTGCTGTAATACTGAGGCTTCAATTATGACCAAATTATAAGTGTCTACGCCTCTACACTGTACAGCTCAAGATCAAATTTGCATCCCGACGCCGTTCAAAATTATACACCGTCAACGCACATTCCTCCTGGAGATTGCACCTTATAAAAAAAAAAACTCAATTTCCAGCAACTCAAGCGTGGAACGGAGTGGGGAGGACAATCATGCCAGCCAGCCAGCGTGTCAGTCCTCTGGTCTGACACTTGCTTACCCAGTCAACGATTCGGACAAAAATCATCAGGCTAGGCAGCAAATTAACCAAAAAGTACAGTCCACGTAGGCAGCCAGCCATCGAGCCATTCACGCTATATAAGGTATAACATACTTGCTCCAGTTTGTTAGGTTCAAGTGTATCAACTGTAAGTACACTATCAAGTATACTTTAATACGTGTAAGAGGGCATACAAATCTGAATATGCACAGTCGTATACACCTCTCAATGGATATACAATATCATGTGTGATCCAATTTAAAACACAAGCCCGTTGTCTATGTCAGGGAGCGTTGGCCTTCACCACAAACCACAATAACCTACAATGAGCTTTCTTTCACCGAGTTTCTTGGTCAGTAGCAACCATATGAGTCACTCACGCCGCAGACTATCATCAACGGGAACATTTACCTGTTAAAGTTGGTAACTATGATTGTTAAGAGTCGGGAAATGTCCACGAGTATAATTGTCTGGTCACAGCTGAAGACAAGGTTGGCTGAAGCTAGGTCACCGAGGCATTGGGGGAAGTTTCATAGCACGTTACAGATCCCTCAGAAATGTAACTGATAATGACTTATCATACAGGGCGACTTATTTTGAATGCAACACCCACTTGAACCAATAAACCCCGTATCTGACTACTTATGGCAAACAACTGATATATATGAAAAAGTTCATGGTTTAACTTTTTTCAGCAACATTCAGTAGTTGTCAGAGAACTGTGCAAGTATACGACGTCTTATTATCTTAATGAAGTTCTATAATTTTAATCTCCCACATTATCTCGGGACTTATCTGAGAGAACTATGGTCCCTTTTTATTTTGCTGGAGATGCACTAACATCAGTTATTAACACTGATCAATCATGGGCTCCTTCACCTGATGTAAGAAAGGACCCAGCCAGTCCACTCCACAATTTGGTGACGCTTCTATAATTAACACACATTGAGAGCTAAACTTGCTAAGTACAGCCATGCTGATCATTAATGATCAGTGTGTTTGACCAGTTATCTCTTTAAATTAAAGACATTTACTGGATTTTGGTCTGCTGGGATAGCATGAACATTCAAGTTGTGAACTGCGTCTGCCATCCTCCACTTTCTCGTCTATTTCGTTCCACGTCTCTACCAACCTGACGTAAAGAAATACTTTTTACCATCATTACTTCCACCAGTGGTCCCCTACCTGTCTATCCCATCTATTTAAATCCGTCTGCCAGTCAACTGCTGTTCAGAGTGTATACGCCCTATTCATTTTTTTCCTAATCAGAGTTAGTTCCAAGTCTATTCCTTATAATGTACTACTTTCAACTTCACAAGTTCAGTTGCAAACACTTGGATCTTCAAGTTATTGCACTTTTATTTGAAGGCGAGGTTCCACGCTAAGGCTGCATACTCTATGATGAACCTGACATGTATATATCATTTATTATATATTTAACCCTTTAAACTACGCAAAGGGGGGGGGACAAACAACCTGGTCGATCAGACCAGCAGCCGAGAGTCCTGGTCTGGGACCGAGCTGCGAGAGAGGTAACCTCCGAAATAGACTTCAAACCGACTTCCCCAATATGAAATCACGTTTATCTGTGGCCGCAATAAAAAAAACACTACAAGGTAAAGACTTTCACAGTAGACCACGTGAACAAGATGCCGTCGAGCTGCCCATTCCCCAACACAGTCTTCTCAAGTAGCTATTGCTACCTGCAGCCTTCAGCCCTACATGGCTATCACAACCAGCTAATTCGGCACTTTCTGCACGAACTGATCCAGTTTTCTCTAACATTTTTACATTTGATCCAGCAATATATATATATATATATATATATATATATAATATATATATATATATATATATATAAATATATATATATATATATATATATATATATTATATTTTATATATGTAGGATCCCCAGTAAGTTCTAAAGGTGGTAACCTCCTATATAATATATATTAATATATTGTTAGGTTGAAGATTCTTGGACCTCTGTTGTTGACGTATGTTATCTAATTGTATTTATAATGCCTTTACTTTTCATTGGGTTTATTCTACATTTTTCCCACATGTCTCACTCCAGTACGGTGTTATTTTCCTAAGCAGGTCACCACTGTCAGACAACTAGACAAGCTGTCGGAGGTTTCATTAATGAACAAGCATAATCCCGCACCCTCTGTACCACAAACATGCATCCCACACAATCAACAGTTACATTAACACAATAAAACGCTACCACCACAGCCTTACCGGGGCCCCGACTAAGCGCGCCCCTCTACACCTTCCTGTGCCCTACAGACGTAGCTATCAGGACAACACAATACACCAACATTACGCCCATCTTCCATGCTAAACACAAATTAAATACAGCCACAATAGAATGTAGGCAAAACACATCAAGATGAAGTATTAAAGAAAGTGTCAAACCAGGATGAGGTGAGGAGGTCACGAGTGACGACACTATCAGTACCAGCAGTGATGTGATATATGATATGATTGTTTTATTATGTAACTCACAGCCACCCCTTGTACCTCGTTGAAAAGATTACTAAGGCACATAATGGCTCCAGAGGCTTGGTCTAACGATTGCTTGGTTAAGCAAGCTATAGTAGAGCTACAATGTAAAATTATAAACGAATATTTTCCATAACATCTTTATTTAAATTTTATACAATACATCCTGTGGGAAACAGTCAACAGAACACTGTCGACAATCGGTTGAGTGTGTCAGCCAAAAGCGCACTCATATCATAGACAGATGTAATCCACAGCACTGTTATCCTTTGCAGACGATACTAGGATTTGCATGAGACTGTCATCTATTGAGGACAAGGTTAACCTCCAAGAAGATATAAACCAAGTTTTCCAATGAGCAACGGAAAACAATATGATGTTCAATGAAGACAAATTCCAACTACTCCGTTATGGAAAACTGGAAGAGATAATAACTAGAACTGAGTATACTACAAACTTCTGATCATACAATAGAACGGAAAAAATAATGTGCGGAACCTGGGAGTGGTAATGTCTGAGGATCTCACTTTCAAGGATCACAACAGTGCCACGATCACAACTGCAAAGAAAATGATAGGATGGATAATGAGAACGTTCAAAACAAGAGATGCCAAGCCAATGTTCTCTCTAGGTTAGAATATTGCTGTACATTAACATCTCCATTCAAAGCAGGTGAAATTGTAAATCTAGAGACTGTACAGAGAACCTTTACTGCACATGTAAGTTCTATCAAACACCTCAACTACTGGGAACGCTTGGAAGCACTTGACTTGTACTCGCTGGAACGAAGGCACGAGAGATATATCATAATCTACACTTGGAAAATTCTAGAAGGAATGGTCCCGAATCTGCACACAATCACTCCCACAAAGTAAAAGACTGGGCAGGCGGTGCAAAATACTCCCAATGAAAAGTAGGGGCGCCATTGGTACACTAGAGAAAACACCATAAGTGTCCGGGGCCCA
Source organism: Cherax destructor (assembly GCA_009830355.1). Classification (NCBI taxonomy): domain Eukaryota; kingdom Metazoa; phylum Arthropoda; class Malacostraca; order Decapoda; family Parastacidae; genus Cherax; species Cherax destructor. The sequence goes on along the minus strand of WNWK01001077.1, from coordinate 150,563 downwards.
AGACTGTACAACAGCCTCCCACAATGCACAAGGGAAATTACAAATAGGCCCCTGGCTGCCTTTAAGAGGGAGCTGGACAGATAATTAAAGTCCGTGCCGGATCAGCCGGGCTGTGGTTCGTACGTTGGACTACGTGCGGCCAGCAGTAACAGCCTGGTTGATCAGGCCCTGATCCACCGGGAGGCCTGGTGTGGACCGGGCCGCGGGGGCGTTGATCCCCGAAATACCCTCCAGGTAGACTCCAGGTAGGTAATAGTTAAAAAGTTAGTGATAATAAATTATTTACAGTAAGGAAGTTAAGGTATATTGCTATTTTTTTTTTTGTCATTATAGATGAAATGTATTATTATTTTGTAAGGGTACAGTCGCCACCCGGCTGGCCCGAGTTCCAGCCCAATGATGATTCATTTACACAGTTTAACGTATGTGAAGGACTTCAATTGTTGGGATTTCTTCGCATTTAAAAACATAATGCAGCAGAATATAAGAATACTTTTGCTTACAAAATGTACGTAGCATTAGGTTCACATCAGCAGGTGGAACAAACACAGACATACGTAGCC
>WNWK01001077.1:0-145000 GCA_009830355.1 Cherax destructor | reverse complement strand
TGACAACAGACGTACTGGGTACTTCTAGGGTACGTACTAGGGTATCCTGTGTTCACCGAGAGGATACCCTAGATAATTTGCAACAAAAAGTGCGAGATCAGGTGATGAGAAAAAACACACGATTCCTCCAGTTCAGTAAGGTGTACATACAAGAGTACCTGCCACCAGACAGACATCAAGCAAGAGTACCTATCACTAAACAAGGGGTGCCACACAATAGGACCTGTCATCATTTAATAACATTTAACAATGAAAATATAAAAGGGGAAAGAGGTCGTGTTTCCTAGACAGGTCGACCATTCCAACTGGACATGGGAGTGAGCAGGAGTATGCTAATAAGTACCCGACTGCCAAAACCAACAAGACTAACTCCCTAATCTCTCAACCCACACACGTCATATCACTTCCTACTTCAATCTCCGTACATTCCCCACCTCTCCAACTTTCTCACCAACTAGCTTTCGTTGCCACTGTGTCGCTACCTGGAGTCTACTACCTGGAGGGTATTCCGGGGATCAACGTGTCGACAGCCTATGCTCCCTGTTAGTTTCATATCTCGCGGCACTCCAGTGCTGCCTTCACCGGCAACCTCCTAGGATCAAGTACTGCCCGTGTGAACCTACACAATAAAGCAAGTCTAGTCCACGGTCGTCTCAATTCAACCCACGCTACCTTCTTCAGCACTATACCTGCAGACAACAGGTAAAACTAGAAATAACAGTGGTGGCAGCGGCCCGGTCCATGACCAGGCTCCTGGTGGATCAGGGCCTGATCAACCAGGCTGTTACTGCTGGCCGCACGTAGTCCAGCGTACGAACCACAGCCCGGCTGATCGGGCACTGACTTTAGGTATCTGTTCAGCTCCCTATTGAAGACAACCAGGGGTCTATTGGTAATTCCCCTTATGGCTGGTGGGAGGCTGTTGAACAGTCTTGGGCCCCGGACACAGTGTTTTCTCTTAGTTTAATAATGGCGCCCCTACTTTTCACTGGGAGTATGTTGCATCGCCTGCCAAGTCTTTTGCTTTTATTGGGAGTGATTTTTGTGAGCAGATTGGGGATCAGTCCCACCAAGATCTTCCAGGTGTAGATTATGATGTATTTCTCTCGTCTGCGCTCCAGTGAGTACAAGTACTTTCAAGCGTTCCCAGTAGTTAAGGTGTTTGATGGAACTTATGTGCAGTAAAGGTTCTCTGTACATTCTCTAGATCTGCAATTTCACCTGCCTTGAATGGAGATGTTATGTACAGCAATATTCCAGCCTAGAGAGAACAAGTGATTTAAAAAGGATCATCATTGGCTTGGCATCTTGTCTTGAATGTTCTCATTATCCATCCTATCAGTTTCCTCGAGATGTGATAGTGGCATTGTTGTGATCCTTGGTGAGATCCTCAGACATTACCACTCCCAGGTCCTTCACATTACTTTTCCGCTCTACAGTGCTAGTCACGGCATTATGCCGGGTGAGTGTCCCTGCATAATGCCGTGACGAAAATCAAAGGCCTGCCATACAGGGGGTATTCTTTCGTCAGTGCATTATGCCGGGTAGCAGCCGTTGGCCTGCCGACTCAGTGACTCTTCAGTGCTCACGTGGCTGCCATGGCGAGAGGAAGTGTTGCACTTTTGTCTCTCATCTGCCCCATCTTTTGTCCGGTGTTCCCTTTGGTTTTGGGATTATACATGTTTGATTATGGGTAAAAGGAAGTCTTAACACCTGAAACTATAGCTCAATCATAGGATTTCACAAAGCTGGGCACCAGACGAAAGAAATAGTGGAGAATGTTGGTGTGTGAGAGTTCAGTGAGGAACTGGGTGCAGCGTTTCAAGGCTGGTGGCGGTGTAGAGTTACAGTCTGCCAAACCTCGGCCTGGCCCCTCGAAGAAGACATCTGTTTGTAACTTAACTGTGTTAAAGAAGCAGTTCGAGAGTTCACCTAAGAACTAGAGAACTGAAAGAAAAGAACCCACATCTTTTCTCAGAGGTGTCTGTAAGAACTGTTAACAGACGTGTGTCAGAACTGGGCTACAGTAGTCACCGCCAGGTTAAGAAACCGATCCTCTCCAAGCCACAGAAGAAACGTAGGCTGGATTATGCAAAGAAATATCTTCACTGGAATCCTCAACAGTGGTCTGATGTACTTTGGAGTGATGAAGCAACCTTCACCGTCACCTGTAACCATGGGGGACATGTGTACCGGCCCAGAGGTAGTGACCCGCTAGACCCACACTACACCTGTGGGACCACCAAACCAAGACTCGCTCATGGTTTGAGGGTGTTTCAGTGCTCAGTGTTGGTAAACTCATTGTGCTTCCCAAAAACCAGTATATAAACCAGTGTAATTACCTGGAGTTATTGTGTGACAATTTACCTGAGGCGTTTGACAAGTGTGGGGCTACGGTTTTTATGCAGGTAGGTGCACTGTGTCATACCGCCAAATCTGTAGGTGAATTTCTTATTGTTGAAGTTGAATTTGGTGAAGGCACCCTCATAGCTGTATGCATTGTGCTGATCAGGACCCTGTGCATGTAAGTCTGGACTTCGATTAGATGTGATCAGAATTAGTTGTTTTTTATATTGTTATGTTTCTTACCAGGTCATCATTATTTGTGAAAATAAGGTCAAGTGTGTTCTCCAGTCTTGTTGGCTCCACTATCTGCTGACTTAGGGTGTTTATTGCAGAAATTCAGCTATCATAAAAAATATAGCAGCAGCACAATGCTGATGTACTGACAGCACAGAACTCCACATCACCAGCCATTCCTTCACACCAGTGTAAAGAGCCAATATTGTTCCTGATGTCTGAATAACCTACCAGAGGTCCTGAGAGTCAGCTTATAGATGTGAAACTGAGAATATGAACAGCAGAGAATAGAGACGGCCTCCATGGAAACTTTACAAAAGTCGATGAAGAATTAAACACATGTGTAATACGTGGGTATCTTAATTTGTAGACGTTGATAAAGCCATCCAGTGCCTTTATCAATAAAAAATCAAGGACATAATAGGAAGACTACAGAACTGTATACAAAGACGAGTAATCAGTCCCTCAGCCTTGGAGTTGGTTCTCATCAACTCCATGGCTGAGGAAATGATTACCTCGTCTTTTGTGTATAGTTCTACAGTCATGTACAACTTTCCAAAAGTCGTAGGATAGGTCACTTATATATGGCTGCTGGATTTCAATCAGAACATGTGGAAGGTCATTCAGTTCGGAAGAGAGGAAAGACCGAAGGTTGAGTACTGAATGCATTGACTGAGGAACGCATCTGTATTAGGGATGTATCGGATGTGAAAAATTTAGATATCCGGTATGCGGATGTGTATACGGATGTCTTACTTACTCATTTTACGGATGCGGATGTAAGAAATTGTGCGGATGTTCCGGGGATTTCGGATGCGGATGCAAGAAATTGTGCGGATGTTCCGGGGATTTCGGATGCGGATGCAAGAAATTGTGCGGATGTTCCGCGGATGTTGATGCGGATGTATATGCGGATGCGGATACGGATGTAAGAAATTGTGCGGATGTTCCGCAGATGCGGATGCGAATATCCGATACATCACTAATCTGTATGACGTCGGCATTAGATACAAAAATGGGAAATTTCTGAATATGCTTCTGGAACCACAACGCAAAATGCTTCAGAAGTGAATGCAACGTATATCAGCCCCAAATGTATAATTTTTCAATGTCAGGGTAGTGGGAAAGTGGAACGACCTTGACGCAGAGGTGATGCAGGCAAATTCTATACAGTTATAAGAGTTAGTATGATTGGTCTCAAAAGGCCAGAACCAGCAATGCTGGTCGACAAAGCTTAAGAGGTGGGACCCGGATCAAACACTGCCCCCATAACCAAACCCGAGGAGAACAAGAGTAACCACACTATAACCTGGCGAGATCGCGCGCACACGCGCACCCTCCCCTCATCCCACCTCCCCTACACACATTCATTTCTCAAGCTTCCTCTTCCGCTCATTCCTCGTCGTTTTCTCTGCCTCGTCTAGCATTCGTCCCCAGGCCTCAAGGACAAATTCTCCTTTCACCTCATTTGTTTCTCCATTTCATCAATCCTACGGTGTTAAGGCCCGAGGCCAAAAATTAGTGATGCCAATCAAGGTGGTCAAGGAAGCAAGGCTAGGAGCCGAGTATCGACCCCCGGAAACAATCCCGCGAGTACACATGGACCACAATACCTGCTAACTAGACGCGTGTTAGTATTCATAGTGCTGTGCTCTTGCTGTAAATGGCAGATTACGTTTATTCATTTTGACTAATATGTCAAAACTCAGATATAATTACTCAGGATATTTCTCGTGCCGGTTAGGTGAGCGAGATCTTGCGCGCTCGTTGTCTCAGATATGCCAGTTGCTGATATTATTCCTGAGACTATGGATGTACCAGAGAGGAACAACACAGTAACAACTTAAAATATAGTAAAGGGACGTAAAGCTGTGTTAGTATTAGTGTATACCATTATATAATAACTAATAAAGTAGTAGTAAAGGTTTAGTAGTACAATGGCATTAGTATAGACGTACTATAGGTGCACAAATGGACGGCTAGTGGTACGGGTTTGCTAAAGGGGGCATCATACATAGATGCTTTAAAGATCAAGCATAACCTAATGCCCACCAAGGTTAGAAAACAGAGGTGGTAGGCTGATTGATACATCCTGTGATGGCTGTCAACAAAGAGAACCCTTGGGGCACTTCCTCCAAGTGTGTCCACGGTTACACGGACAACGAGTACGGCGCCACGACGAGGTGGTAGATGCTATTGCTGCTGATTGTCTGACCAAGAAACATGCAATAATTAAAGAGCCTCACATACCAACAGTGGAAGGAATACGTAAGCCGGACTTGCTAATTTGCGACATTGGAAACAGGAAGGCTTACGTATCTATGAACGAACAATACCACCAGAAGACCAGGTACTCTGACACTGGACCTATACGGAAAGGGGCTGGCAGATGGGCGACACAGCAAATACACATTGCTGGGAGCCAAGAAACTTCGGAGGCCAGACCCATAGATCCCGGTGGGATAGTGCTTGGTGCCGTCATTATCACATGGAGGGGAGCAATGTCACCAAAATCGTACCATATTATCAACAAAGAACTGAGAATTAGTGCGTCAAAAATGGAGCTTTACTCTGTTAAGGCACTGGAGGGCTCTATCCTGCAGTGGAAGATGCACAGCCAGTGGGGTGGCTTGAGAGCCGTGTAGCGCCACTAGGTTGTGGTACATAAGACACAGCGGGGAAGGGGGGGTTGTTAGCCGTTTAACCCCCCTGGAAAAGTACCTACTACAGGGATGGAGAACAATAAATGGTCAGCCGTCCGTGCCATATATAAGACACAGGTCATCAACGGCTAAAAGGTGGAAAAAAATGCAACAATAAGCACAGTAGCAGAAGTATAGTAGTAGTAGTTATACAGAGGTATTCAACGAACGTAGAATATGTAGTAATAGTAATAATAGTATAGTCGTAGCAGCATAGTCGTAGCATAATAGTCGTAGTAGTAATAGTACAGTAGTAATATTGCGGCTGCGGAAAACAGCGAATACATTATCAGAGAGCATAACAATGGTAATAGCAGACCTAGTTAAAAGCAAGGGTTTACCCGAGCCTTCCCCTTCACAACTAATACTCGAAACCACTACACAAACCAGCCAACCAACCACAGTCATCCATTCAATCACACCAAGCCAAACATCAAACCAACCACATACACATCCAGTCACCCATACCACCAAACGAAGCCATCCAAAAGAAAATCAAATGTCAACCCAGGCTCACTTTCAACTGAACTGGCTAACCAATCAATCCGTCAAGTATAGATAATACTCAGTAACACAGTTGTGCTTATTACTGTTTCTTACGAACACCGAACACAACTGTTATAGTAAGTCACAGAGCAGGTAAAAGTACACAGATGCAGCTAATGTGACACTTTTATATGGCAACGTTTCACTCTCCAGGAGCTCTGTCAAGCCGTTATTGCTTGAAAGCTCCTGGAGAGCGAAACGTTGCCACAATAAAATATCACATTAGTTTCATCTGTGTACTTTTGCCTAACATTTTGTCGGTAATTCTATTACTAAACGTACTAACTCAAGAGCTTAAGTGGGTTGCATGAGAAGATACTCGAGATTAGAGGACGCAGTTTGTTGCAAACCTTGCTAATAGATACCGACAAATTGGTTTAGAATGACACGTAACCAAACACTAGGACATATTTATTAGAAAACATTTCGGCCCTGGGACCTTGATCACTTCTGAAAAGTGATCAAGGTCCCAGGGCCGAAATGTTTTATAATAAACATGTCCTAGTGTTAGCTCACGTGTCTTTCTAAACCAAGAAAGCAGTTTATAGATACAGAAAGGTGTGTATGCACTGAAAAGTGAGTATCAGTATGTAGATGCCGAGGTGTGCATCTCCCATTGTGCATAGTTAAAAACTATTATTTTAGAAGTTAAAATAGTTTTGACAGACGAATTGTAGCCTTAATAACCCACGAGGACTCAGTGGGTTTTAAGCATACCCTCAACTTTATTCCTAGAATGCCTCTAGTAAATCTTCAAGTTTAAGTAACTTTTACACTGGGAAGTGTTTGTTCACTCAATAATGAGAAGTAACTTTTAAAGCAACAATGGGCCACAGCTAGATAAACAAAAAATAAATAAAATATCTATCTCACACACACAGTCAGGAGCTGTGACTAGACCCCTGTGACAAATAGGCGAGTACGTACGAATTAAAGCGCGTAATTTGTCCAAATGCCCTCACAGGTTACAAGAAAGTTAAGGTGCAGAGGGAATACTTACATACTTAACCGCAGTCGTCCTCTTCCTTTCAAGAGTGTTGAAGACCTCACCCTGAAGCACCACCACTCCGCTGGAAAGCAACAAGAAAAATCAATATTACAACGTGAACGTGGGAGTTCATTCAACCTTTGTAGTGATGGGAGATATTACTTTTAAAGTCGCACACGAATGTAAGTTAAATATTTCATCTTGAGAATGTATTAAGACGAATAACACGAACTATCATGCAGGTGCAAGCATACTCCCTTCAGCACCGACAGCCCGAGTATCCCTCCAGTAGTGTAAGAGAGCAACGCTCCAGCAGAGTGCGCTGGAGGGATGGGTTTCGTCCATCAGCTTCAGGGGCCGCCCCCACAATCCTCCCACACACCTGCTCTTGCTCCACCTTTATCTTGTAACTAGTGATAGTGTTGCTGCCGATTCTTATCGTAGCGCCTGTGTTGTGTGAAGCTGCTAGTATTGATGCCGCTACTAATACTGCTACTGATTATACCACTGATACTGTTATAGCTCCTGCTGTTTATGCTACTGATATTGATATCGCTCCTGCTGATTATGTTACTACTGATGTTATTTCTAATGCTACTGCCAATGATGCAACTCCTGCTGCTGCTGCTGCTGCTGCTGCTTACCGATACACTACTAGTGTTCCTGTTGCTTTATGCGTCATTCCGGAGACTAATATATATAACGTACCTACTTGCCTCTCACGCACAGTGACATGCACGTGTACTGTGCAGGAGATTGATGGGCAGTGATATCAGAATGGAAGGGAATAGGTGGAAATAGTGTTAAGGAGATGGTGGAATAGAGCATGCACAGTGGGTGGTGACTGGTTAGCATCGTTCACGGGTAAATGAAATGAGGAAGGGGCAGGTGAATGGATCATGAAGGGGTAGTGTTTGGGTTGGCTGCACGATGTGGGATGTACCGTGGGGATGGCAGTGGCCTGAGTGGGTTATGCTACCAGGGATTAGGGATGCATACATTTTTGTTGTTATTGTCCGGTTCTCTTTGTTCTCTTTTTTTAAGCATGTTTATCATTTATTTTTAATTTTCCCAATGCCTCAATTTAAAAAGACATTAATATTTGTCTTCATTATAATGTTGGTAAGTGTCTGGTTGTGAACTACCTCGATATCACAACAATATTTACGGTTAAGCGCTAAGCCGGTAAAGGTCATACAAGACACTACCCCACTAAAGGGAACACTACCCTGAAAGCTTGTTTGTACTCAGGCGTCTATACATCTGCCTTAATCTTACAAGTGATACTCTCCGCATTTAACTTTCATTTCTGGTTTGGACAACACGCTTTCTACTGTTACCATGCACGTTTCTCTCATATACCTTTGAAGAGTTTCGAGAGTATCTACTCTCTGAGCCCGGCCATGGGCCAGGCTCGTCTGGTGCTTGCCTGGTCAACCAGGCTGTTGCTGCTGGAGGCCCGCTGCCCCACATATCCATCACAGCCTGGTTGATCTGGCACCTGGTGAAGATATTTGTCCAGTTTCCTCTTGATTTTTTCTACACTGGTTCCAGCCGTGTTTCGGATATCTTCTGGTAAGATGTTGAATAGTCTGGAACCCCGGATGTTAATACAGTGCTCCGTATTGTCCCACCACGCACCCCTGCTCCTCACTGGGTTTATTTTACACTTTCTCCCATATCTCTCACTCCAGTATGTTGTTATGGCAGTGTGCAGATTTGGGACCAGGCCCTCAAGTACTTTCCATGTATATATTATCATGTATCTCTCTCTCCTCCGCTCATCTCAAGGTATCCCCTGTAGGTCTGCAATCCCAAATGAAACTATGGTTCTGTTTCCAAATACAATTTATTTTTAAAAATTCTGATTCATCTTGTCCCCACTGCAAAAGACTCGGCAGACGATGTAACATTCCCCCAATGAAAAGCAGGGATACCACTAGCACGTTGAGAGACAACACCATAAGTGTCAGGGGCCCAAGACTGTTCAACTGCCTCCCAGCGTACATAAGGGGGATTACCAATAGACTCCCGGCTGTCTTCAAGTAGGCACTGGACAGGCACCTAAAGTCGGTACCTGACCAGCCGGGCTGTGGTTCGTACGTCGGACTGCGTGCGGCCAGCAGTAACAGCCTGGTTGATCAGGCTCTGATCCACCATGAGGCCTGGTCACAGACCGGGCCGCGGGGGCGTTGACCCCCGGAACTCTCTCCAGGTAAACTGCTTCAAGCGTTACTTCTCTGATAGCTTGCTGGATTCCCATGACATCCCTATTGATAACAGCAAAAAATCCTGTCTTCATTGCTCAGTTACCTCTACCCTTTCATGCGTATCACCTTTCTTGTTAAGCCAGCCCTTCCCAGCTTTCCTACAAGAGAGGGATGCACACTCGGAGGCGTCCTTGAGTAACCCAGTTCTCATTTTACAATTTTTTTGACAAGTTCAACGTCTGCTTCTTAACGCTTCCTCAAAAAGCTTATTTTTAATTAGTTAAATCTTATTTGGGTTACATAACCCTACGAAAACGTATATTTAACCACAAATATGCAAATTACAAAAAACAGGCCGAGATATGTCTAGCAATGAGGAGGCAAGGGGAAAAATATGGAATATTGAATTCTGAATGTGCATCCCTCATGGTGCGAGAATGGGCTGGTGTAGCACAAGCGCCGCCCCGGAAGTGAAACAGTGGTACATCGCTGCTATATTAGGCAAGCCATTTATAAATCAACTCCAGATTTAAAAGTGTTGAGCTCCAGCTGTTGGCCTGGTGACCACAAATTATACTTCTAATTAATATTGTACAATGTCACACTTATTTTGATGTTCTTTGTATAGCCATACTTAATATCCTCACCAGCCTGTGTACTAATTATAGTTTCTTTGGAATAACATAAAATTCAACAATGACTAAGGCAACAACAACTAGGGACTAACCTCCAGTCACCCGACCAGCAAATATACCACGTTAATGTATAGCAGAAACTGTCTCCTAAGAAGTTTGGTCTTGGAAGAAACCTGCACGTGTCTTGGAGGAAGACTGGCACGAAGTTAGGACGACGACATTAGTCTTGGAGGAAGACTGGCACGGGTCAAGACGACACGGGAAACAACTCTAGAGGGTAAAACTTGGCTAAAGGCTACCTCTTCCCTCACCAATCACTACCTAGGAGGCCTGGTCACAGACCGGGCCGCGGGGGCGTTGACCCCCGGAATTCTCTCCAGGTAAACCCATGAGATGAGAAACATTACACTTCAACACACACACACACACACACACACACACAAGAACATAAGAAAGAAGGAACACTGCAGCAGGCCTACTGGCCCATGCGAGGCAGGTCCAAGTCTCCCACCAGCTTAAGCCAATGCCCCGACCCAGCCAGGTCAGGTTACATTCACTTAAGGAAGGAGCACGGCATCTGACCTAGTAGCACAAACTAGTCAGGTACAACTCACACCCACCCGCACCCACTCATATATTTATCTAGCCTATTTTTAAAACTACACAACGTTTTAGCCTCTATAACTGTACTCGGGAGTTTGTTCCACTCATCGACAACTCTATTACCAAACCAATGCTTTCCTATATCCCTTCTGAATCTGAATTTATCCAACTTAAAGCCATTGCTTCGAGTCCTGTCAATACAAGATATTTTTAGCACGCTATTTACATCCCTTTATTTATTCCTGTTTTCCATTTATACACCTCAATCATATCCCCCCTAATTCTACGCCTTTCTAGAGAGTGCAGATTCAGGGCCCTTAGTCTATCCTCATAGGGAAGATTTCTGATACATGGAATCAACTTAGTCATCCTCCTTTGTACGTTTTCCAGAGCATTTATATCCATTCTGTAATACGGTGACCAAAACTGTGCAGCATAATCTAGATGAGGCCTAACCAAGGATATATAGAGTTGAAGAACAACCTGAGGACTCCTATTATTTATGCTTCTTGATATGAAGCCAAGGATTCTGTTTGCTTTATTGCGAACACTTATGCACTGCTGTCTTGGTTTTAGATTACTGCTAACCAGAACTCCTAAATCCTTTTCGCAATCAGTAGTATTAAGATCTACATTATTTAGTTTATATGTGGCATACCTTTACCTTTACCTTTGAAGAGTTTCGAGAGTATCTACTCTCTGAGCCCGGCCATGGGCCAGGCTCGTCTGGTGCTTGCCTGGTCAACCAGGCTGTTGCTGCTGGAGGCCCGCTGCCCCACATATCCGTCACAGCCTGGTTGATCTGGCACCTGGTGAAGATATTTGTCCAGTTTCCTCTTGAAGGCTTCTACACTGGTTCCAGCCGTGTTTCGGATATCTTCTGGTAAGATGTTGAATAGTCTGGGACATTGTTATTGTCCTGTCCAATATTTAGAACTTTGCATTTATCTATATTAAACTGCATCTGCCACTTCTCCGACCACTGCATCAGTCTATTCAAATCTTCCTGGAGTGCTCTAATGTCCTCATTTGAATGAATTGGACGGCCTATTTTGGTGTCATCGGCAAACTTGCTTATGTCGCTATTTATTCCCTGAAGAGGCGGGGCCAGGAGCTATGACTCGACCCCTGCACCACAAATAGGTGAGTACACACTTACACAAACACACACACACACACACTCCTGACCGTTATGGGGTTCCGCATAAGATTAAGTTTCAGAATTCCTTATAAAAACAATTTGCAACTATACATGTGATCCTACTTCACTGTCTTTCGAAGCCTGATCCTCAACAATAGGTTTATGAAATTGAAGTCTAAGCTATACGATATTTATGATTAAATAACATACTTATAAGTACATGATAAAGCAGGAGCCAAAGCTATCATTTTCACATTATTTTTTTCTAACCTCTATCTATTTTGAAAACAAATTAAAAGTAAAAAGTCAGGCTAGGGATGAGTGATCGATAATCAAGTGATGTCCTTCATAAAAATACAGTCGGATTAAGAGGTTGATGGTGGTTGCCCGTCTTGTGGTATAGTACTTTCCTGTGTTTTTTTGTTTTTGTAGTTTTAATTTGTTACATTAGTATGAAACACTGAGCCCGTGTGGTGACGTTCAGCCCAAGGAGTGGCTGAACACTCACAATCCACCTCGCTGATACACTCACAATCCCCCTCGTTATCCATTTTTGATGATTTACAATACCGACAAATTGATGTGATACCCAAGTGTCGCACATGTGTCTTACTCATCAACACCTAGTTATGTTTTTCTGTAGACATAAGAACGCTTTAGTGACAGCTGATCTAAGATTATATTACGTAGCGTTACATTTAAGTTGTGAGAGATGTTTGGTAGGTGTTTACGAGGTTGTGGCAGGTGCCGGGGGTGGGGAGAGAATGACCTAGAGAGCACTGGACTTGTGAAACAAATATCACGTAGAGCACAGTCTTTATTACACCAGTTTTCGCCTTAAATTATGAAGTCTTAAGTCTTGATAAAGCCCGTGTTAAGGGTGAAACGTTGTTTAATAATAATAAAAAAGGTTGTCTGTGCTACGTGCTTGACACTCCTCGTTTGTGGGCTACTCATTATTCACTATAATACTGACCTTGTACCTAACTGTAAAGTAGCACGTGTTTCCCATGTTTAAAATTTAATATCGAGCTACCAACCTTGCTTACCGTCTATGTGAATGCAATATCTTGCATTATGGTGCAACCAAACTTTCTCTCTCTCTCTCTCTCTACATAGGTGGAGAGATAATACGGGTATGAGCACTGAGTTCACTGCTTCCCCATGACATAGGGCTCTTCTCTTACATAATAAGGGTGGAGTGCATCATACACAATGTGTATGGTAGTTCTGGGAGGCTCTGCCATCAGCGTCCTCTGTAACGCGTCCTCATCCGTTCGTTTTCAAACACGTTTACATGCGTCTATTTATTGACGATTTATGCAGCTGCATAAATCTTTACGTTCATGACTCACGAATTCGTAATAACACGATTACAAGCAAATCACGGAACGGGTGGGGCTTGAATCCACGAGTTCTAACCCCACCTGTTCCGTGATTTGATTACATTCATCTTAGAAATTTAAAGTTAGGCTACGGAAAATTAACATTATAAATGTATACATATTCTTCTACCAATATTCATAACAAAAATACGCTGAAAACAAAACTTTTATGTAGAAATACTAGGATGAGCTGCCCTCAACGCAAATCTCTCGCATAACTGCAAGGGGTGCACCATAATGATGGCAAAGGGCTCTAGATTCGAGGAATTGGAAGTAACTTTAAATAGGGTAATCTCACATTCCTAAGGATATTACACTTCTAAATAATAATAATAATAATAATAATAATAATAATAATAATAATAATGACTCCTTCAGTAGTAATTCTGATATTTACGAAACACTTCGTGCGCTTGCCTTTGCTGTGCTAGCCACACGCAGGCGGTGTTAAAAACTTTTACATCCACTAACAGGAATACACACAGTGGCCACTTTATTAGGTACACCCTTCTAGTACTTGGTAAGGGCCCCCTTTAATCCCAGAACAGCCTGAATTCTTCGTGGCGTGGATTCAACAAGGTGCTGGAAATATTCCTTATAGATTTTGGTCCATGTTGACAGGATAGCATTACGCACTTACCGCAATTTGCTGGCTGCACATTCATGTTGAGAATTTCCCATTCCACCACATCCCAAAGTTTTACGCCAAATTCTGACCCTACCATTTGTACGTCACAAAAGAAATCACTATTTGTCAGACCAGCGACGTTTTTCCAATCTTCAACTGTCCAGTTTTGGTGAGCCTGTGCCCACTTCAGCTTCCTGTTTTTAGCTGACAAATGAATCCCAATGTGACCTTTCCACTTCAAAGTTCGACATGTTGTGCGTTCAGAGATGCTCTCGTGCACACCAATATTGTAACGTGTGGTTATTTGAGTTACTGTCAACTTCCTTTTAGCTTGAACAAGTTTGGCTATTCTCGTCTGAGATCTCTCAGTTTCAGGGCGTTTTCGCCTACACAACTGCCGCTCACTGTATGTTGTTGTTTTTTCACACCGATTCTCTGTACACTCAAGAGAATGTTGTGCGTGAATATCCCAGGAGATCAGCAGTTTCTGAGATACTCAAACCAGCCTGTCTGGCACCTACTACCATTCCACTTAGATCATATTTCTTCCCCATTCTGATGCTTGGCTTGAACAACTGAACCTATTAACAATATCTGCACTGAGGTGCTGCCACATGATTGGCTGATTCTATATTTACATTAACGAGGTGTACAGGTGTATCTAATGAAGTGTCCACTGAGTGTATATCGTTATATATCCTATAAAAATATAATGATTATCCTGATTATGGGGACAATAAGGGAACACTGTATCAACATTCGGTGTCCCAGATTATTCAACATCTTACCAGAAGATATCAGAAACATGGCTGGAACAAGTGTAGAAGTTTTCAAGAGAAAACTGGACAAGTATCTTCACTAGGTGCCAAATCAACCAGGCTGTGATGGATATGTGAGACAGCGGGCCTCCAGCAGCAACAGCTTGGTTGACCAGGCAAGCACCAGACGAGCCTGGCTCATCGGGCTCCGAGAGTAATGAAACTCTCGAAACTCTTCAAAAGGTATATACAGATATATCTAATCATTTACTGGAAGAGGGAAAGGAAGGAGAGAGGGAAAGGAAGGAGAGAGCGAGAAGAGGAGAGAGAAGAAAGCGAGAGTGAGAGCCAGAGACCGACTCCCTCCTCACCTGTGACATCACTGCAGATATATAGCAGAATCAAGGAGGGAGGGAGGGTGAGAAGACTGGGAGAAAGGTGTTGGGAGGGGGAGGAGGTTGCAGTGTTAGCCTTGGAGCAGAAGTAAGCAGCAGCAGCAGCAGCACGCGTGATTAACACAAGTGTCAGCACCTTAACGTGTGCATGAACAAAGATATAACGTTGTAAAGTGACAGATCAAGAAGAGAGAAAACAAAAGCCGTGACATCTGATCCATCATAACCTAAGCTTATCAACATTACATGCCATAATGAACGAGATAAAAGATAAGGCTCAGCCCAATTCATAAAGCTTCATATTTTTTTTTACTATTGTGCAATAATCGCGAACAAGCGATACAAGATGCGAAACAACCACGAGGGGGGTTGAAGGACAACTCTGGGCCTTTCGTGTTGCAATCAAAACATCTTCAGGAGCTTGCAGTTTTAGAGAAATGAATAGGAAGTCCAGGTAGATTCGTTCACAGGGAACGACTCCAACTAGCTAGTCATCATTCAACTCCACCCCCCCCTTCCCCATGGTTGTTTTGCATTGGGTACTATTGTGAGATATAACAAGGATGAATATTTGTGAAACAAATATACAAAACATCAGGGTTTTTAAGGGGGCTAAAAGCTGGATCAATATCAGTTAAAAGAAACTAATTCTCAGGTGAAAAAAAAGAATGTAGTGATTATAATGATGGGGAAGCAGCTTAAACCCGTGTGGGTCATACGAGACCTGAGGAATAAGAGGTAATTAGGTTTGATCCAGGAAAAGGTAATTCCAATGCCTCGAATCAAGATCCCTTGATCCTCATGAAGGATGGTCAAGGGATCTTGATGGGAGGAATAAGGTGGAACTAACATCTCCCAGGCGAGGGAGGATGTAGACTTACATAATTTATCTAAGAGTGAAAAAAACAAAAAGAACAAAAAGGCACAATACGGTGACTGGAACAATTTATAAATAACCTGCACGTAGGTCAATGACACTTAAGACATTTCGCTTCGTCTTGGACACCATTAACTAGTCAGTTACGCAGAAGAGCGCCAGTATATACGCGACAGGGGGCCGCGGGGGCGGGGCGGGGCCAGTCCAAGTCGGATCGAACCATCTCCATAAGTTTCATTCTATATGCGGTCTATTTGTGTACTGCAAAAACGAAGAAAATTGTAGGCTATTTAGCGATTTAAATATTTAAAGAAACTTTTGCTTCTACCGATGTAATTAAAGACACTTGTCCAAAAGTTTGAATCTTCCCAGTGAAATTAAACACCAATTTAAGTGAAAAAGAATGGGTTCAAAAGCATGTGTAATATGGACGAAAATATCAGGTTTAATTCTATAAAAATTATCGTCAGGGTTGTGACCAATAAATGAGTAAACTAAAAAATTATCGTCAGGATTATGACCAATAAATGAGTAAACTAAAAAATTATCTCTAGGATTATGACCAATAAATGAGTAAACTATTTCAAACTGAAAGATAAGAAAAGTTGTCTTGAGAGTAAATTCATAGGATGAACTACCCCGTTCACCAAGGCTATGACTAGTAGACTCAACACGGTGTTACATCCTCCTCCTCCCTGGATGCGAAGAACGTAAAATATTAGGTCAAAAAGTATCCATGGTTAGCAATAAAGATAATATATTCTAGAAAATCACAAGGATGGGGATTGTGTAGTGACACCTTGGAGAGAAGTATGGCCACGATATTTCTTAGAATTCAAAGGTAAGTGCAAACTCCTAGCTGGCACAAACATCGCACACAGGTGTGCTATTTCGCACAAAGGTGTTAAGGATTAGCCTTTGCTTAAAAAACAATTCCATACTGGCATGGGGAAACTGAGGACGAGGAAGGATAGAGGAATTGTAGGGAGAGAGATAAATAGAGGCGGCGAAGACAGGAAGGGAAATGAGAGAAATGGAGGGGGAGATGAATGAAAGGGAGGGGAGGAGGGAGGGATGGAAGGGAAAGAAAGAAGGGAAGGGAGGGAGGGAGGGATGGAAGGGAAAGAAAGAAGGGATGGAAGGGAAAGAAAGAAGGGGATGGAAGGGAAAGAAAGAAGGGGATGGAAAGAGAGGGAGGGGAATGAAAAAAAGGAGAGGATGAAAGGAAGGAGAATGAGAGGGATGAAAAGAAGGTGAATGACAGGGAAGAAAGGAAAATATGTTGAATGGTAGGAACGTTAAAGGAAAAAAAAAGTGGGTGGTGGTTTGCACAGGAAGACGTTCCTTCTGTCGTCAAGCACTGGACATGGGAAAGGTGTGGGAGTGGACAAGGTTAGCCCAAATCCACAACATCGGTGTACCCCGCTATCCTGGCATCACCTCGCTTACCTTTATCAACTCTGTCAAGCACACGCTAAACGACTCTTTGTGCAAGAAGGCCCGGGTAATTCAAACGCATAAAGGAGCTGGGCAGTGGCCAGCAACTCCATGCAAGTGTAACTGATGGATCAGGGTATTGTGTTAGGGAGAAGTGGGAAATTTTCTCCTTGACACGGAAAGTCTCATGCTGACCCACCCTGGGTAGAGCTTTGAAGGTTATTTTAAGAGGCTTCCCGCTGGCTGGCCGGCTCACCCAGTAAAACACAAACCTACGAGTAATTCATATTTCTCATCAATTACAAATGAAGAACTTTTTAAATATAATGTCAATAGCTGCCCCAGTTTTAAAAGATATTCTCGCCAAATAAAGTGAAAGCTGACAAATCAATTATTTTGATAAATACAATAAAAGCTTTAATCATCTCATTTCAGTTTTACAAAAACTGACTAAATGAAAACTCTTAAAAAATATCTTATGTTTTTCTTACAAAGAACGTCCAATAATCTTGTTTTACCGTGGGAGAGAAAACTCCTCATTCTGTTGTTGCAAGCGCAAGAAGTAAAATAAGTTTGCTTTGGAAGGCTGAAAACACTGGTGCGTGAAGGTCAAAGCAACAGTTTACCCATGATAACAGTGAGCCGCCACACATTCTAACATTCGCTACAGCCTCCACAACCTTTGGTCAACACCACCACCTGCTGCAGCTGGCTCCACCAATCCCTCGTATGGTTTCACAGCAAAGATAATTATGCTTTCACATGTTCCTATGTACAGAGCTAAACTCGTATGGGTCACTCGGCTCAAGGACTCGGGGGGGGTAATCATGAACCCAGAGAGCTTGTTGGTAATTTTTAAACAAGAGTATTTATAAAATTAACTGAACAGAGGTCGGGTCGCCATTAGTGGACGGAGTATGGAGCCACAACTATTTGCGTGAATGACCCGCACGGGTTTACCGCTTCAAGTCTAGTTCGGAGAAAGACTGGCGACATCTGTGTGAAAATGTTGCAAAAACCTAACCATAACACTACCTCCTCAACACAAACATTTACAACACAAACATCGACACTTAAAAAGGAGAAACATTTCTTGAACTATTCTGAAATACTTAAGCTTGTGAACGACTGTTATATGGTTATTAACATTTAACCCAAAGTAGAGTTGTTAACGTCTCAAATGTCTAATATAATATAATATATATATTATATATATATATATTTTATATATATATATATTTATATATTTTATATATATGGAGCGCTAAACCCTTAGGGATTATACAGTGCCTGGAGGTGGGATGGATGGCATTCAGGTTCAATTCGGGGAACTGGAGCACATATCCAATCCCCCTAGATCAAGAGCCCCTCAGCAGCGTCAAGGCGGGGTATATTTTGGATAACACTGGGGAAAATGTGCTTCCCATACTGCATCTACTTATACTGTTTGTAGAACTCTTAACATACAGAAAATTGCACACCAGTGAAGTGGAGGGGGCCCATAGTTTTAAGAATAGGTATGATATGGCGGAAAGGCTGGGCCAGGAGCTGAGAATCGACTCTTGCTACCACAATTAGGCGAGAACATTTGACAAGACTGTGTATTCTTATATATATATTTTTTTTTTTTTAAATACTCTAATTATACAGTACGTACTACGCCATCATACACGTTAAGCAGTGTCACCTAAATACGAAGCAGGGAATAGGCTATCAGAAGCGTTAATAAGTCTTACTTAAATACCAAGGAATTAGGACACAAGTGATAATTAGTGAGTTATCTAATTACCAACTGAAGACTAGCCCACCAAACATGCGTTAACAAGTGTTACCTAAATACCAAGTCCAGACTAGGATACCAAACAAGCACTAACCTGTGCTCTATTAAATTACCATGTACGCAATAGACCACCAAACAGGCATTAAATCAGTGCATTACCTAACGTCCAAGTAAGACCTAGAACACTAAATAAACGTTAACAAGTGCGTTACCCAACAGGGACTGACAAAATATGCGTTAACCAGAAACTACGCCACCAAACGACTGGTGGAAAACAAGTACTGGCGGCAAGTTGAGCAAGGACACGTCAGGTCCAGTAACTGTTTCCACTCTCACACGTCACACACTATTACAACTGATCCACCTGCTATCAAGGTGACTTCGAATTGCACTTGCTAGTAATGAGTCCGATAATACACCCGCTATGGAGGTGAGGCTGATAAGGCACGGGCAATAATTTGAAGGACTCCTCCAGTTACGTACAGTGGAGACAACTCTCAAAGTTTCGAACCGTCCTGGCTTAATAATGGTCCAGGACTAACAAAAACCTTTGAAATTTCATCTCCAAATTGTGGGTTAATTTTAAATGGGTAATAATAATGACCATCCTCAATCTCTGCACGGTACTATTTCCAAAAGTTTCCCAAACTTTTATTTGAGAACCATGTAACTCTTAGTTCCCTCTCCCCTAGGTCCTCTACACTTATTTCTTTATTGAATTTATATGTGAAAATAGACATTAAGAGGATTGCAAGCGCACTCAGCTCACACAATGAGGTCCGGGATTCGATCCCCGGTACGGGTGGAAACATTAGAACGTGTTTCCTCAAGACAACTGCTTTCCCTGTTCATCTAGCAGTAAAACAGGTACCTGGGTGTTAGTCAACTGGTGAGGGTAGCATCCCGGGGATAAAACTGACCCAATTTGCCCGAAGTGTTCTGCATAACAAGGGGTTTCCTATACAGTATTACGTATGTCATTGATGTCAGCTAGGCCTTTCGGACTGGTCTTTGGGTGATATCTGTTAATGGTTCCCGTTATAGTCTCCGCGGCCCGGTCTCAGATCAAGTCTTTTCTGCTGCAAATGATACATTATAGGAATAAGAACAATTAAGAAACGCACATGAAAGTAAAGGTTAGTATGTAATAAACGTAGGTAAAAGTCAGGCTTTCGTTCCACACTTATGGCAGGACGGTAATACCTCGGTGGTAAGATGAGATGGTGTGTATGTACTAACACAGGAATCTGATGTGTGAATGTGGAATGGTGGGTGATTCAGTTAACAATATTAGACAGTTCCAGGATAGACCCAGACAAGCAAGTTTGAATGGACTGTTGATGTGCTCCAGATATATATTCAGTGTGATGTTTACTCCTAGAAACTTTTCTTTCCGTTTTTGTCTCTCCTCCCAGTCTGTACTGTCTCCATCCTTCCCTAATATGCATGGCCTGCTTATTAGCTGAACTCCAGCAGCCACAATTTCACGTCATCTGCAAATACCAATGCATTAGAAATAGTAGTGGCCCAGACAGTGATCCTTGATAAGTATCTCGCTTTTTTTTTTAACCTCGACACTGTTTTCCGTATTTCAGATACTGAAAGTACTGAAAACTGGAGTACTTTCCCTCTCCATGTTATTCTATGTCGTGGCTTATTCTCAGGTGGAAGACATGTCAACTGTGTTCTTACTGGCTACCTATATAAGTATCTTATGTTTTGTATTATTTATGAATTCTGTCTCAGAACTCCAGTAGACTTAAAGAGCCCATTTGCCTTATCTTAAAATTTATATTATTTTGAACAAGATGCATGTCAAGAGTCCATTAAATCAGTGCCTCTTTTATGTTCCACTGTTCAAATGGGAGGATACATTAGCCATCTTCCAGCTATCCTGTATTAACAGTCTACAGTGAACTCAAGATCTTCGTTAAAGGTGCATATAGTGATTCTGCTTTTCTCAGTACTAACGGAGGTATGCTGTCTGGTCCAATGACTTTTGCATTTCTTCAGTTCCTTCTGTTGTACGGAGGTCTTCAAGCAGGCACTGGACAGGCACCTAAAGTCGGTGCCTGACCAGCCAGGCTGTGGTTCGTACGTTGGACTGCGTGCGGCCAGCAGTAACAGCCTGGTTGATCAGGCTCTGATCCAACATGAGGCCTGGTCACAGACCGGGCCGCAGGGGCGTTGACCCCTGGAACTCTCTCCAGGTAAACACCAGGTAGACTCTAGTATTTCCATGGCTTGGCTCCCAGTGTTCCCTCCTGCTGTTTCTTTTATCTCGATACCTCCCTGAATTTTTGTTTAGTCCCTCGGATACCTCCACTCATAAGCGTTCCTCCATCCTTATTAAATCTTATAATTTAGTCCTTTAGTAATTTTCTTATGTGGAAATGAAGCAGTTTTGGATCTTTTTGACCATTTCTACGAAATTATCTTTAAACTGTCCCTGCTTTCCTTCATATCCTTATATATTCGTTCCTGGCTATATTCCTTGCTTTCCTGTTCTTCAACGGGCTTTTGCTTTCGCCTCCCTTCAACCAGTCTAAACCACAAGCTCTCTCTTTTCACTTTGTCTGGTACAAATCTTTCTTTTTCAACCACATATTTATTTCTCGTCTTTCTACCATAATGGGCGAACAATTCATCTCTAACCCAACCCTACTCATCAGAACATAACTGAGGAGCATCTTAAAAGGTCTACTGGCCCATGGTAAACAGAACCTTTTAATATCCACCCCTCAAGAGGGTTCCTTGATGCTGGTGAGGGGGATCTTTATCCTTTCCAGTTCTTTACCACCGAATTTACTAGTTTTGCGCTGAAATTTACAACCCTTCACCCCCATTACCATCTGTTTGTTCATATTACGGCCTCTACCTTACTTACATGTCATTAGTAGTAGTAGTAGTAGATTTAGGAGCAGCACAATACAAAGAATAGATGGTAAGCCATCATTTATTCATTGAAAGCAGCAGGTCCAGTTTCTTGTATTAAGAACCTCTCACCAACAAAGGAATCTCCCTTGAGGTGTTACTAAGAGGAAGCTTTGGACTGTTGCTGAACTTTACAGGTACCCATTTGATATTTTATTTTAAAATAGTTTGACATTTTTCCTTATAAAATATCTTAATTACTGTACGGTATATATATATCTGTTGTGAAAGGCTTCAATATTTAATTACTGATGCATCTTACGAGAAAGCATGATACATTTATATAAAAGCGTAGTACCAAATTATCAATTTACTAACATTATTAAACTTTGAACTCTTGAAATCTGTGTGAAAACTCAATAATGAATTTTCTGGTCAACATCAAACTTTTAGTGCTGGTGTGATTTTTCTCAAAGAAAGCTTCATTGATTTTGGGTTGAGTAGGTTTTAAATGCCAGTTTTACTAAAACTGATTTCCACCTGGAGAATGCCTCTTCTGAGAGGCTTCAAGACTCATGCCGATGTATCATACTTAAATGTTTAATTGTATTACAAATTGATGCTGCACTGCACAATTCCCTTGGGTGCATTGAGGCAAAATAAACGGGGTTTATACTCATACCGATACCTTTCTTGGATGGAACAGCAGTCAAAATGCAGTTATCCCAGAAATTGTCTCAGTGAAGGCTACGTGTCTGGGTGTTCCAATGTTATTGTCTTTTAGTTTAATATTTTTAGATTAATGACAGTCTTCACTTGTGGCATAAATTTAGTTTTCTGCTTCTTGTCATTAGCTTGATTTTGAGAGTTACTGCGTATTATTGTGTGGGAGATGGAGAAGTTGGGGGTTAGTAGACCAGTGGATAGGTAGTAGTAGTAATACAAGGAAATGTTTTCAGCTGTACGGAAACTTCCACGATCATAAATTAAGGGAAGATATGCACACCAGTGTGGATACATGATGAGTGGGATAAGGTAGTAGGGTAAGTAGGGCAGGGACAAGAACTGTTGGAAGATGGGAATGAAAGAAGAGCTCAATTGGAGGCTAATTAAAATGGTAAAATGGAGGGTCGGAGTTACGGACAACGGATGAAGACTAGGGGAGGGATGGAGAATGGATTGATAATGCTTATGAACTCGTGGGATTGGTGAGGGTTTCAAGGTGATGATAGACAGGCAATGGAGTGGTGCGAGTGTGTGCATGTTTATATAACACAGGACATGAGTATACCTGAAGCCGAACCATGTGGTGTTGACAAACCACAGCGATCCGTACAGACACTGCATGGTGCAAACAAGCTCAGTGCAACTCAACACGATAAGACACTGAGAAAACAACTTACAGTGCAAGATAACTCCCACAGTATTTACGCTGCTTATCTTGGCGTCAAGGTAAAAATATTATTCTTTACATGATAATTAGAAAATACCTTATAATATTTATAAATTATTTTTTTTACTGTTATCATTACCAATTTTCAATCATAAATTATAAAAATACCAATTTGTTTATATCGTCACTAATTTCCTGTCGTATTACAGAGAACAATCTCAATACAAGCTATTTTAAATCCATTAGTTGCATTCTAAACCACATAATGTGCTCAATGTCCTAGTCCATAAATTATTGCAAACTTTAACGAAAAATGGGTTGCTGGATTGTTTAGTCAGCCCACCATGGTAGTGTGACCTAGTATCATGGTCACTCTGTTAACGTGTTACCACGGTACAAACCATTAATAGAAAGTATGCACAGGCCTGACAAAGGGCCTGAGATTTTTTGAAGGCTCTCACTACAAATTAGAACTAAATTCGTATCTTTTAAGACCTCTTAGCTTTACATTTATATTTTTAATTCGAGATACTTCAAAATGTCTAAATAATTTGTCTGAATGTTTATGGGCTATTCTAGCAATGGGTCTTGGAGCTTCACAGCTTAGGCATAAGAAATTTCATAAACGATATACTACAGCTATTACTGTAGGGATGATGGGTGGTACTTCGGGAAATAAATATTATGAAGAAAGTCAGTAATACTAAGCATGCCTCTTGTAAGTTTATATACAAGAAAACAGGAGAAAACCTTTAAAAACTAGCACCAAGAAGAACAAGAGGGCGCAATCTGAAATTACAAAAGCGTGTATAAAAAAAGTATTGCTATTGAAATAAAAGAGAAGAATATGCTCTAAGATGAAGATTATGTACACTAACTATTGCAAAACTGGAAAATAATTCTGACGAAGCCATTATAATAACTTTTTATTTTTAATCACAAATAGGTCCTTACGAATAAGTCAAGCGGACCAAAAATTCAACATCCGTAGCCTTAAAATGTTTAACTAGTTCCAACAATTTCTGCCTTCAAGGGATGAGTCTTGATGCCAATGAAGGGCTCTTGATGCAAGGAATTGGGTATACCCCTAGATTTCCCAATAGGTGCATGACTCCCTACATATTTAAGCGCTCAGCCTTGAAAGCATGGCAAAAGATGTAATAGGCCGACATGCAAACAAAATTATAAGTCTCTCTTAGATAAGCTAAGCTTTTGTTAATGAATGCAATCTGGATGACGTCACTAAACGGCGAGGCTGTAAAATCTTGTAACAAATCAATTAACAGAGTTGATAGAATACCAAGTAACATTGGCCTATAGCACAAGTCTGTAACGAAACAAAGCATTATGAAGTAAGAGAAAGACTAAAAATCTACACTAGATCCGGGTGTCAGTCGCATAACCAATCATAGCCTCAAGGATGAAGCATTCTGACATTCACTCAGCAACGATGAAATGCTAACCTTGGTGATCAAAAAAAGAAAATTTCCTAAATTTTATCACCAATTAAGAATATATTTAACCCTTTGCCAGTGCTTTTCTATTAAATATCGTAATGTCATACTTTCCTATGGAACGCAACCCATCTATAAAACATTATGGGGAGAGTTCATCATTCATTTTACCCCAAATGTATATTCGTACAAGAAAAGCGATCCAGGCATTTTAAATCATTCTGTTTTCATTCGTCATATCAAAATCGAAAAATAAATGACAGTTTCTTATCGTAGTTGGTACGGTTTTGGAATCCTAACCGATTACAGGAAGTGCAATTCTCATGTAGACAATCCAACCCGTTATGGTCATTAGTCTGAAAATGAGCGTTAAAAGTAGACATACTTCGAAATTAAAAAAAAACAACGAACGAGCTTCTCCAGTCAAAAGCTAGAGATGAGGTCGGATTTACAGGGTCCACACCACAACAAGTATCCGTAGGTACCTAATATTCAGTTTTTCGTAAATATTCGATGCTTTATGACACGCTAAATTAACTAAATATCCTGCAGGGAGGTCATAAAATTTTAATGCAGCAAAATATATGTATTATAATAATAATAATAATAATAATAATAATAATAATAATAATAATAATCTTTATTTCTACAAGTACATGTACAAGGTATACAGGTTTAGCTGACATCAATGACATACTACTATAGAAAGCCGCTTGTTATGCAGAGCATTTAGGGCAAATTAGGCTATTTTTGTCACAGGATGTGACCCACACCAGTCGACTAACACCCAGATACCCATTTTACTGATGGGGAGAACATAGACAACTGGTGTAAAGAAACACGCCCAATGTTTCTACCCTCGCCGGGAATCGAACCCGGACACACCAGACCACAGTGCCTGGTATGTATGTGATTATGCAAGTTTTCGCAAATGTGTGCATGTATGTATTCCTGCATGTATCCATGTATGTATATAGACTTATGTATGTATGCATGTTCATAGATATGCATATTCATATGTATTGTGTGTACGAGTGTGCGCATATGTCAAGAATGAAATAGCTGGAGATCATGCTTGAGACTCGATTGGTATGCCCGGCTTCAGGAATAACATGGCGACCACAGCTGCGTAGCCTTACAGACACCAAGCTGATTACTTGTCCCGAGACTCGGTATTGCAATAGAGGAAATGTCTGGAGTTATATATACTGCTGGATCTACGTAAGAGTCAACTGGCAGGGCTGCAACTGCTCTTGCTGCCACCTCCCTAGTTAAGAACGATAGAAACTTTGTTGAGCTAGGCATAAGAATTAACAACTGGGCGATAACACTGCAAACTAAATTGTTTCCCATCCTAATGACGCTAAAGTTAACTTATGACACTGAGCTTGAGTGATTATTACTGATTCTATGTCATCAATGAAGGCTCTTGGCTCGCAAAATGATTAACAACATACTCACTAGAGAAGCCAGATATAGATACGTATTCAAAAACTCGGGAAAAATGCATTAATGTACAATTGTTATGGATCCCTTCACGCATTGGATTACACCATGATAAAGTTGATACGTTAGCTAAGAAAAAAAAATACCCTGAAGGAAAATACAGAATATAACTTTGGTGTATCTGTGTCTAACATTAGGAATAATATTGAGAGAGACGTAAATAGTAAAGCTGAATGTTATAAGAATGGAGCTAGAAGCCTGAGTAGATCTAGAACTACCCACTATAACATGAACCTACGTCTATGAAGCAACAAGCAAGGTGAACAGACTGACTTATGTTGTAGCAGCCAGGCTAAGGCTTGGCTTGGCTAAATGCATTTCTGGCAGTTTGGCAGACATGATCAGACCTGACCAGCCGGGCTGTGGTTCGTACGTTGGACTGCGTGCGGCCAGCAGTAACAGCCTGGTTGATCAAGCCCTGATCCACCATGAGGCCTGGTCACAGACCGGGCTGCGGGGGCGTTGACCCCCAGAACTCTCTCCATGTAAACTCCAGGTAAAGTATATGGCCAGCCCTATGGTCACTATCTTGAACACCATCTGCTTAATTGTCCACTTATTGAAGAATACAGAAATAGACAGTATAATAACCTGTGGTATATCAAGATATCTTATTAATGAAAATAAGATACGAGATATATTAAGCAAATCCTGATGTACTAAGTAAACCCTCTTAGGGGCCTAGTCCCTAGGTCTTTTGTGTATCCATATGATCTTGCGCTACCCCCACATGGATGGGGGAAGCGCAAGAGCACTAGTACCATTGGTGATGTACTACCTGGTATGGCCCCTGGTGTACATACCCCTGATTTCACCAGTATTGATTGTGAACTCGTCTGTTGTATATTTGACCCTGTCATGTGCACGAGACTTAGTCTATAAGGGTCGATCTCAGCTCCTGACCCAGTTTCTTCACTGGTTGTTACTAGATTTCCTTTCTCCTGGTTGCGTAAGCCCTATCATACCTATTCTTAAAACTATGTATAAATCCTGCATCTACCACTTCACTGTCATTTCACTTCCTGACCACTTTAAAGACTAAAAAAAGTATTCCTAACATACCTGCAATTCATGTGTGTGTGTGTGTGTGTGTGTAAAAATAACTTCCAACTGTGCCCTCGTGTACCTGATTCCTGCCTCTCTAACAAGTCTGTCCCAATCCATCTTATCATTTCCTCAAGGTATTTTGTACATCATCATCATGTTACCTCTAGTCTTTTTGTTGTCTAATGTCATCAGGTTTAGTTCCTTTAGTCTCTCCTCGTAGATAATTTCCCTAGCCCCAGGACTAGTTTTGTTGCAAACCTCTACAATGTCCCCATCTTGGGATGCTTTATCATGTGTGGGTTTCATAGTGCCTATTGGTGCTGCAGACGCCAAGATGCATTGGGCATACGCCATATATAGTGTCGTAAATGACCCTTTAAGGTTCCTGAACGCCACCTGTAAATTTGTCAGATGCTCATTTCCTGAAAAGGTTGTTCAACTGATTTGCACCTCAGGAAATAAGCCCAGAAATATCCTCACTCAGAGGTCCTTCTTCCTGAGGAAGTTTGCAGCCTCTGTCCCCAAAGCCTGAACTCTGTTTCTGGTCTTTTTTCAAATTCCATAAGGAGACAACAGATCACCTTGAATCAACATAAAAAAAGCATTACGGAAAACTATGAATGGCAGTATAATAATGTGACCATGCATCAATGAAGCATAGTAATGACACTTAATTTGGGAGGTACCTAATGCATCAACACGAATCAGGGAACAGCTCATGATGTAATACTGGTATGCAGTAGCTAGCACCCATGAGGAATTACTTAATAGGAGATAACCTGCCAGAAGGATTAGTGTAAATTTATTAAACACATCCTGCATTTAAAACTGGATAAAGGTCAATAGTACACAAAATAAATTTTACGCAATTGTGTTGGTCTGAATTTTTGTGGGTGTATTGTGTTATGCTAGAATTCAGTACAGGGCAAATACAGTGCATCATACAGGGTAATTTCTAAACCTATAAATGGTAGAAAAATTACTCAAGGCAATTTTTTTTTACTTTCATTGTGAACTTGACATGTTGGAGCTACTACATTGAATCTCTTTAAATGGAAATTTTACGAATCATTTTCTGATATAATGTTGAATTATTAGATTCTTTTATGTCTTTTTTGTTCTTTCCTGGATTTAGGAGGTTAGGTAAGGTTTGTCAGGAAACAGGACAAATGTTTACTGACTTAGGCCTTATGCTGGCTTACCAGTCCACCCCTTTAAAAATTATGGTCATAGTTATAACCATTTATTTGAATTGGATTTAGGAGTTAATAAAACTGAAGCTTGTCAACCCTCAACTCGTTTTCCATATAGGTCAGTTTCACACATGGCCTAAGTAGAGTACTCTACCTCTGTACCAAAGACATTAACGTTAAGAATATAACCACAGATTACATGCAGTTACTTTCTCAGAGTGACGGGTGGGGGCAGGAGTTTGTTTACAATTTTATCCATGAAAAAGCTTTAAATGCATTAGTCATACAGCACAAATTTTAACAAATAGAGAAATATCCTGGCCATTTAACTCAAGAACATACAAGGTGCTTCTTTAAAGAAATGCCTGGGAAACAATATTACTTTCCCGCCCCTACAACATCAAATTGTTTTATCAATTATTAATCAAAACTAAGCGCTAAACCACCGAGGTCATACAGCTACTTTATCATTAAATGCACCCACTGTGAGGATATCCTAAAGGTTATCCAGCATAAATAGGAAGGAACTGTACATAAAAGCTTCGCAACATGTGAATGTAACATTCTATGGACGCCTTTAATGAACGTAGGAAATACATCACAGTTGCTGATAAAATCATGCAAGTAATTTGCCACAATATGTAAAACGGTAATATTTACAAGACAAATATTTTTATGGGATCGTTAATACAAACTATAATAACCAATTATGTAAAAATCTTATTTTAGTTTTATATTACCAGTTGCAGTACTGTATATATTACAAATTTAAAACACTGTACATAATTGAAGTATATTTTTCTATAAAAAAAATGCCCACTAAAATGTAGCAACACCTGGTTTCCTCCTGAGAAGATGCAGCAGCAGCAAGTAGGTAGATAGGTAATTATTAAATCTGAAGAGGACTCTGTGCAAGTCATTAGTGCTCTTACCTGTGATCTGCCTGTGACTTTAGTTTTCCTAGTCCAGTGGCCCGGCCTGTGGCCAGGCCTCTGTTGATTGCATGGTCAACCAGGCTGTTGCCACTGGCCACATATCCATTATAGCCTGGTCAATCTGGCACTCCAAGGAGGTAATGATCCAATACTCTCTTCAACACTTCTATTCTTGTTCCAGCAATATTTCTGATATCTACTGGCACCAGCTTGAGGCCCATAAATGTTGATACACTGTTTTCCTATTGTGCTTGCATCTTCCCTGATTTTTTGCTGAGTCTACTGTACACTTCCTTTCATATCTCTCAGCAATAAAAAATACAATCAAAAGACAAAACAAACAAAACACTGGAGTATACCTGGAGAGAGTTCCAGGGGTCAATGCCTCTGTGACCAGGCCTCATGGTGGATCAGAGCCTGATCAACCAGGCTGTTACTGCTGGCCGCACGCAGTCCAACGTACGAACCACAGCCTGGCTGGTCAGGTACTACTACTACTAATACATAAAACACGAAACACAAATACTACTATCACGCCAAGTTAAAATAACCAGCATCAGATAAAAAAAATACACATTACACTATTAATATTGAAAAACTTCTAAAATTTCATCGAGATCCCTACAGGCACTCTGGTAAGAATAAAAATCCCAATGAAAGCAAACTGTTGAAGACATGGAAAATTAAAATATGTTCCAGAGTTAGACATATGCCACAAGCTAAACAGCAAGGAAGGAGATCCTGCAAACAGGTGTTTATGCGTGAGATAATGTGCCTAATTCTCAACTGGCAGAAATTATTCTTTATGAGGATTCCTGCTGAAAGAGGAAAGCCAAAAACACATCCTGTCAAAGCCTGGATAACTTGCTTTTCATCTGTGAGGCCAACCAGGCCTTCCATTTCCCAAGGACATGCCTTTATATGTGGCCAATTAAGCCACTGCAAGGCTATATATACGTATGTCTTATCACCTTGGGACAGAATTGTGCAACCCTTCAGCAAATGTGATTCCAGTATACTACAAGAAGAGAAATAGAGAGTAAGCACATAACTACGTACTGACTTGCATAATGGCAACTGTAGTGTATAGCGCATGAGGAATGGGAAGCAATTGGGTTTGATCCAAGGAATTGGAAGGTGGCTCCAAATCCTTGGATCAAGAACCCTTTACCAACATCAAGACACCCTCATGAAGGAAAAGAAGAGTTAAGCACCTTGAAGCAAAGAAATACATAAACAATCTATATAAAGCAAATGTCTCATAAATCTCCTAGTTTTATGAGTAACAAAAATAAAGAAAAAAAAAGATTGGGTAGACTATCTTACATGAATGCAAGAAAGCACCTGACACAGTACCATGCAAGAGGCTGCTATACAAACTGGAAGAACAAGCATGGGGTAACCACTTAGGTACTCTAGTGGATACAGAAAAACCTGTGTAGTGAATAGAAGGCAGAGGTAATAGTGGAAAGGAGTTGAAGTGGGTTCATATGTCAAGTGGAGTTCAAAGAATCAGTGCTTGAACCTGTTACTATTAATGCATGTCAATGACCTGCCAAAGGAAACTGAATCATATTTACAGTGATAATGTTTAAAGATGATGTAAAATTAAAAAGCAAGATTACAATAAAAGAGAACAAGGAGAGGAACCAAGAAGATTTGAACAAGATGCAAACCTGGTCAAGAAGGACACTACTTTAATTCTATCCTCAACTGCAATGTAATGAAAATTAGAGAGTGAGACGCCTGGACACCAAATACAACCTGGGAAGACACTCGACAAACACAAGCACATCCCTAGAAGTTCATGTAAATAAAATAACTAGTGGCATACTACTTTGGAATCCAAAACTAGTTAATCTAGGAATGACTTACAGTAATAGGAACAAGGCTTCAATTAGGAAATTATACAAAAAGTATGTTAAACCTGTCATGGAGTATATGGTGCCAGCACAGAGCCCCCACCTGATCAAGCAAACTAAGGAAAGATTCACAAGATTTGTACTGGAACTGAGAATGATGGACAGATAGAAACCGGGAATAACATGACAAAAAATACAAGAAGACTTTACAGTGGATAGAGGAACATACTGTATATGGTTGGTGCAATTTAACTTGTGGAGCCAACCAGATACAGACTATTCATAGGGATGTTAAGAAATCCTTTTTATTATTCAAGGAGCAACTAGAACTTGCTAGAAGACATGGTGGTAGAGGCAAACACTATACAGTGGACCCTCGGTTAACAAAAAAAATTCATTGCAGAAGCCTGCTCATGCCATACGACAATTTCGTCCTTAGAAATAATGTCATGTAGGTTAGTCTATTTCAGACCCCAAAACTACACTTCCACAGAACTTACAAAATTATACTTACATAATTGCACGATTCCCGGGGTATTCGTTAACCGAGGGTCCACTGTACACAATTTCAAGAGCAGGTAAAATCAGGTCCTGAGAGCCAATAATCAGTAAATCCAGCCAATAAGAGCTAAGAAGCCAAGATCAGGAGCTATGATTCAACCCTTGAAAACATAACCAAGTACATACTATATGTACATTAATCCTTAGAGTAATAGGAAGTACACTGTAAATGCAGTGTATACAATGAGATACTTCTACGTGTATGTGTATATATAGGCGGGCCCCACTTATAGAGCAGGTTAGGTTCCAGGCCACTGCTGTAAAGTGAAACATTTTTCACCTTTCAAATGCATATAAAAACCTGATATGTTTACAATGTCATACATTAAGCAAGCAATAGATCTAGGCCTAAAAAATGCATACAAATATAGTACACACATTACTTACCTTAAAATATTTTTGCCCTTTGCTTATAGCAAGTGGTGAATATGTTTAACATAGGAAGTCTGAATAAATGAAGAATGTACTATGTATATAACTTAAAACACCACTGCATTAGCGAAATGCTGTAAAGTGAAGCGCTGTAGAGCGAGGACCTCCTGTATTCTCGTCAGAGAGACCTGGTAAGAGAACATCAGAAGTGATGTCCTCTTACTAGGAACCATCACTATTCTTCTTTAAAGAGACTACTGACAGTGGGAATTATTAATTAACAAGCATGATGAATGAAGCGGTTTTTTACCTTTTGAACTTCTCCCAAAGTAATGTTTTTTGTTAATGCTTTTTATATTATTACATTCATGGGGAAGAGCTAAACCCACAGGGGGTCATATAGCACTGAGAAAGGGAGACATACAGGTTTGATCCAAGACAAGCACACGTTCAATTCCTTAGACCAAGAGTGCCTCACAAGCATCAAGAAACCTTCCTGAGGGGCTATTTGTTTAATTTTTTATAGGAATTTGTTATGGTAGAAGTGCACTAAATTATAGTACATGAAAAATCTAGATTGATAAAAAAAAAAAGGCCTTTTGCAACAGGAAGTGAAGACTCAATTTCTTAGTTTTCATGCTATTATCTGGAAACGAGAGATTATCTTTCATTCTTCATTATCATGTCTACTTTACATTATCTGCTCAAGTACCTGATACAAAACTAATCTGAAATAACTCATTAAGAGTACAGTATTTCCTTCCTTGTAATCAGATGCCACCTACTATATGACAAGTTTTGTAATACAGCCTTTTAAATTAAAATTAACAACTTCCAATAATTTATGAAAGTGGATATTAGTTCAATACTGGTGAATTATAAATACATAATGATGTGTTTAAATAAAATTTGTGGGCTATTTACTGTCTCCATGGAAATTTTGGGAGGGTGTTGATACACCACCAGAAATAACTGGTAGTGATACTGATGCTAGTACAGGTAATGCAGATAGTGTGGGGAGTCAGGAAAAACTGCAGTAGGGAACCCAGTCACAAAAAATACTGGCAAACATAAATCAAATCTGTGTAAATTCTATGCCTTAGGTATCTGTAGGCATGGAATATCTGAGAAAACAGGTGTGATGTGCACTTTTGACAATCCAAAAATTGCAACCACTTGACTCAAAGGAGCATGCAATTCTTATAAATTATTTCACCCTGAAATGTGTTATTCCTCAGTCCATGAAAGAAAATGTTACAACGCATACTGTCAGGCACATCAATTAAAAGGGACAAGAAGGTACAGATCACCCAGACCTTGGGAAACAAACCAGGGTAGTTAAAACCACTACAGAGAAAGATTTTTTAGTGCCAGGAAGAAAACGAAACTGGCCTCCACCCCAGAACAAGGTATTAGTGCCAACAAATAAAGCCCCCTACATACCATCATTACATTTATTTTTGCAAATATACAGGGGTTTAAAGCCATCAACAAAACACCTTTCATCAATGAACTGCTTAAGAGTCAAATGCAATTTTTGCGGCTTACACAGACCCCACACAAAGGATCACTTTGACAACAAAATATGGATCCCAGGATATAACTTATTCAGAGGCAACAGAAAAAACAGGCAACAACAGGGGGTTGGCCTGTATGCCACAGTCGCTCATTTACTCGGAATTACTAAACACCACAAATGATGTAGAGGTTTTGGTAGTAAAAACTGAAAACCAAAACCTTGTTATTGTGGTTTATACAAGTCTCCAGATACAACTTCCCAACAATTCAAGGAACAGCTTTAGAAAATTGACTTGTCTGAAAAATCTCCCAACTCCTTGCTGCTAGGTGATTTCAACTTAAGACTCCTAAAATGGAGGAATGTAGCAAATACAGGCACTCCTGACTTAACAACCAAGTTCCATTCCTGCGACTAGGTCGTTAAGCGAATTGGTCAATAAGCGAGAAGCATCGTCGGAGTTATCAACAGGGTTATCAGAAGCTGTAGAGGGCCTGGGTAAGGAAGATGATGGTGAGGAAATGGAAGGACTTGTAGGGGTAGATGTCCGGGAAGAATCCCATTAGTGTGGTCTGTTTTGTAATTTTCCTTTTTTCTTCATAAATTTCATGACAGCATCGTGAAAGCTCATTCATTTGAGTTCCACTTAGGTAAACCGTTCAACATTTGGGTCCATACCCTCTAGTTCTAATATAGCTGCATTCACTTTCGAGAATACTTCTTTTGTACTTCTTCCATTTTTTCCTCTTCCAAGCGCTGCTTCACTTCCAACTAGATTAAATCTTCGTTAGTTAGCTCTCCCTCGACATATTCCACTAATTCTTCAATATCTTTCACTTAAACATCTAAATTAAGCAAGTTAGCAAGTTTCCACGACCAAAGTTCTTGTGCAGTGTTCAATACTGACTGGTTGGAGAGCTGGTCGTAAGTCCACACGGTCATTAAACAGGTAGGTCATTAAGTGAGGAGTGTCTGTAATGTTTCAGCAGAGATAAACCCAGGAGGCAGCTCATATGAAAATTCACACACACACGAGCTATTAAATTTCTGCAAACCTATGATGATTCTCTTCAAATCACTTTTTCTTTCTAGGCTGGAATATTGCTGTACACTAATGGCCCCTTTCAAGGCAGGCAAAATGGCAGACCAGGAGAATATGCAGAGAACTTTCATGGCATGCATAAGTACGATAAAGCACCTAAATTACTGGGAACAGTTGAAGTTCCCTGGAATGCTGGCAAGAAAGACACCTGTTAATAAACACTCAGAAAATCCTAGAGGGACTAGTCCCAAATCTGCACACAAAAACCACTCCCTATGAATCCAAGACTTGGTACGAGATGCAACATTCCCCCAATGAAAAACGGGCACCACAAGTATGCTAAGAGACAACACACTAAATGTCAGGGGGCCCAAAACTGTTCAGCTGCCTCCCAGCATACATAAGGGGGATTACCAATAGACCCCTGGCTGTCTTCAAGGAGCTAAACAGGCACCTAAAGCCAGCCTGACCAGCCAGGCTGTGGTTCATATGTTGGTTTACGTGCGGCCAGCAGTGATAGCTTGGTTAATCAAGCCCTGATCCACCAAGAGTCCTGGTCACAGACTAGGCTGTGGGGGTGACCCCCTCCCCCCAAAAATATATAAAGTTTTATTATAGTGACTCAATGCATACTGAACTTAGAAGTACGTAACTACAATCTGCAGTTGTACAGTGTTTAGAGGTATCTAGAGTATACAGTGTTTAATTATGATTCAATGTAAGCTACTATAGCTTTTGAAACAGATGGGTTTAAATCCTTTCAAAGAATTTTAGGGATATTTGGGTTATCACAAAAGGTCACGTTTGTGTATCTATGACTATCATAGACGCAATACAGCCTGTCCTCACTTAACGATGGAGTTCCATTCCTAAGACCACGTCGATAAACGAATTCATCACTAAGCAAGGAGCATACTATAATGGTAGTGGGTTTGTGTCAACCCTCTTTGATATTATTTTAATGTCACCTCTACACCATTTATAATATTTTTAGTATACTAGTTTTAAATGTTTATACAGTAGTGTACTGTATACAGTGGTACCCCGAGTTTCGTACAGCTCCCAACTCGAACAACTATACAAGTGTATTATTTTTGGGTCTGAAACGGACTAATCTAATTTACATTATTCCTTATGAGAACAAATTCGTTCGGTAATGGCACTCAAACAGCCTTCCGGAACGAATTATGGCCGAAACTCGGGGTACCACTGTATTTTAATAAACAGAATAGCAGAAATCAGCTCTAATATGCATTATTAGGTATGCATACGTACTGGTCAGAGAGCTCGTCCTAAGTCTGAGTTCTCAGTAAATGAGTACGTCGCTAAGTGAGGAGAGACTATTATAAATTTTCAATTCCAATGACAACTTTATACAGTGGAACCTCAGTTTTCGA
The DNA here is from genome assembly GCA_009830355.1 of Cherax destructor. NCBI lineage: Eukaryota > Metazoa > Arthropoda > Malacostraca > Decapoda > Parastacidae > Cherax > Cherax destructor. The sequence continues at coordinate 109,183 of WNWK01001077.1, read as the reverse complement.
ATTTAATTCGTTCCAGATGTTAATTCGACAATCAAAATCAACAACAACCAAAGCAATTTTTCTCAAAGAATAATGTAAACAGAATTACGTAATCCGTTCCAGATCCCAAATGACAATATAATAATACAGTGGACCCTCGCTATTCGAACACTCCGAAACTCACCCTTTTATGCAAGTTTATTATTTTAAGTGCTTTTTTAAGTGTATTTTTGGGGGTCTGAAATGGACTCTCATCTAATTTACATCATTCCTTATGGGAATAAATTCGTTTGGTAACAGCACTTGAATAGCATTCTGGAATGAGGGTGAGTTTTGGAGTGTTCGAATAGCGAAGGTCCACTGTATATTAATAATGTACTATCTACTACATAAAATAATGTACTATAAAATAATACAGCACGGAAACTAAAAATGAATACTAAATGAAAATTTAACCCTTTCAGTTATGGTCGTACAAGTACGTCTTACACACTGTGGTTATTGACGTACTAGTACGTATAAATTCTAGCACCTTCAAATTAAGCGTGAAATGGCTGGTAGGCCTAGTGGTGAGAGAATGGGTCTGCGTGGTCAGTGTGCGCAGTAGGAAAAAAATTGGGGACCCAGTGGTGCATTGTGGGAACGCTATGTTAGTACACCCTGATCACCATGCCTGGCAGTAAGAAACTCCTCACTCCTCGGCGAATTGGAACACTTTTGTTCCTCAGTGACAGTTCTAACACTGATGGGAGTGTCAGTGATGATGAGTTTCAAGGTTTTGAGGAGGTTGTGACCGAAACTAATGACCATAATACCAGTAATATTGAGGAAAACCCAGACGACCCTCAGCCGTCTACCTCCGGTGTTGTGGCATCTTGTTCATGCTCAATTGTTCCAGGACGAAAGAGGAAACTGTTATTTACTCATATCCCAGACTGATGTGAGCAATGGTGATGATAGTGATAGTGAATATGAACTCCAAGCTCTTCAAAACAGTTCCAGTAGCGAGAGTGGAGCAGAATATTCTCCAGTGAAGCGTCAGTATATACAACGGTATATGTGCTCTGGTAGCGTGCCATATGCTGTTCCAAGGGGAAGGAGTACATCTCGGAGTACATCCCGTGGGCGTACAACAGGAAGTGATAGTGAAAATGAAGATGATAGTGTTGCAATTGGCATGAGAAATGTGCATGCAACTGGTGGTGGTGGTGGTAGTGGAGGATGCCGCAGGCACCAGCAGTGACCATGCTGGCACCGACGCCGCTGAGTCAGCTCAGCTACAACAAAGCCAACCCTCACCCACCCACCTTCAGCTAACCAGTTTCCCTAAATTCCTTCATAAATGTTACTTTGCTCACACTCCAACAGCATATCAAGTCATAAAAACCATTTGACTCCACTCACTCCTATCTAACATGCTCATGCATACTTACTGGAAGTCTAAGCCCCTAGCACGGTGGCCCATGGCCTGGTAGGCAACTCTCACTTCACACACCGAGTGTGGTGTTCAATCCCCAGCAAGGGTGCGAACATTGGGCATGTTACTTTACAACTGTTGTCCCGTTCATCTAGCAAGCAAGTAGGTACCTGTTAAGTAAAAGGACACAAATGCAACTATTGTGACATTTTATTGTGGCAACGTTTCGCTCTCCAGGAGCATTCCTGGGCCTATTGTGTATCCATATGCTCTTGCACTACCGTCCACAGGATGGATATGGGGTGCACAATAAGCTAGCCACTTCGGCGGCAATCTCCAGGAGCTTTATCAAGACGTTCCTGGAGAGCAAAACGTTGCCACAATAAAATGTCACATTAGTTGCATTTGTGTCCTTTTACTTAACAAATTGTCGGTAATTCTACCAATAATAATAGTACAGTGGACCCTCGCTTATTGGCTGTTCCTGTTATCAGCCAACTCGCTTATAGGCCGGTTTTTCGGCTTCAGTTATCAGCCGTTTTTTTGCTTATCGGCCGTATGGGATGCGTCAACCTGCCAGTGACGCCACTTCCTCATGTGTATCACACTCAGTCTGCGTCTCTCTTTCTCGTTGAGTAAGAAATACTCTGCATGTTCATCCGTTCATTTTGGTGCTTGTTTATTGATTGTGACTGTGAAATAAGCCACCATGGGGCCAAAGAAAGTTCCAGCCCTTTGGTAAAGGGCTGAGAGGGGAGAATGTGCCTTCTTCAGTGATTCTACGATATGTACGATACTAAAGCAGCAGGAGTCGATAAAGGCTATAGCGCCAGCCAGCAATAAAGTGTAGCATTAACAGTGTAGCAAGTAAGTTAAGCGATTAAGCGATAGAAAAATGACGACAGGAAACTTAACTCCTTCATTGTTGTTTGAGGTATATAGGGTGACTGACAACACCGCCACCTCTGCTGCCACCTTCACCACCACTATGTAAGGCTTATTCTCTCAGTGGCCCTTATAGTACACTCAACAACAACAAAAACACAACTCGTGACATACGTAATGACATTTTATTCATTCTAGAGTATATGTCATGTTTCTATGTTGTTAATATTGTTTATTATGTCATATTAGATGAATTGTGATAGATAAATAAGCTGTAGTGTTGATATTAGTGTCATATTGAATGACTATCTTGTCCTGTCTCCAAACAAACTCCTGCCGCCGCCACCACTAGCCACATACATACTAACAACATTTTATTCATTCTAGAGTGTATATGAGGTTTCTATGTTATTTATATCGTTGATTATGTCATATCAGATGAATTGTGATAGATAAATAAGCCATATAGAGTTGATATTAGCATCATATTGAAGGAGTATTTTGTCCTGTCTCCAAACAATACTCTCCTCCTGCCTTCAATAAAGGTATGTAATAGTGATTTAAATGTTCATTTATCCATTTCTTTAGTCATTTTATTTAGTTCACATTGTTTTGTGTATGTAAAACTATAGTTAATCTTAAAAAATATTTTGTTGATATTTTTGTCTGGAACGGATTAATTGTATTTACATTAATTCTTATGGGAAATATTATTTCGCTTTTAGGCCGAGCTTCTGGGACTGATTACGGCCGATAAGCAAGGGTCCACTGTACAAGTGTTAGTCGAGTGCTGTGGGTCGTATCCTGGGGAACAAGACTGAGGACCAAAATGGAAATAAGACAGAGTCCCTGGATGACACACTGCCTTTCTTGGGTTATCCTGGGTGGCTAACCCTTCAGGGTTAAAAATCCAAACAAAATCTTATCACACAAAACTTCATTTACCCTCTCCTTTCAACCTTTCCCAGGACAACCCCTACCCTACCTTCCTTCCACTACAGATTTATATACCCTCAGTCATTCTACTTTGTTCCATCCTTTCTAACTGTCTGAACCACCTTAACAACCCCTCCTCAGCCCTCTGGATAATACTTTTAGAAACCCTACACCTCCTCCTAATCTCCAAGCAATGGATTCTCTGCATAATATTCACACCGCACATTGCCCTTAGACATTACATCTCCACCGACTCCAGCCTTCTCCTTGTTGCAACATTTCCCCCCTCTTTGTTTCCATGGATAACGTTCTTTGTCTCCACAGACTCCTCAGTACACCACTCGCCTTTTTCCTCCTCATCAATTCTATGATTCACCTCATTTTTCATAGACCCATCTGCTGACAAGTCCACTCAGAATTATTTGAATAGATTCACTTCGTCCATACTCTCTCCCTCCAATCTGATATCCAATCTTCATTACCTAAATTTTTTATCCTCATCACCATGCTCTTTCCTATGTTCACTTTTAATTTCCTTTAATAAACAGCAAAGTCAAATGGTATTTTATGGTAGAATTTGGAAACTAAAAAAAAAAAAAATTGAGAGGGGGACCTAAATTACAAAAATATTGAAGTACTGAATGTGTTGGAGTATAGTACAGGTCTTCAAACTCACAAAAATAACTTAGAAGTAACTAAATTCTTTATTTCTGCCAGTACAACTTAGAAGTGAAAGAGGAAAGAATTTTCAAACTATTTTGGATCACACTATGGTTGATGTTTTTTCTATAGTTAAGATTGATGCCTTTATGAAAGTTAAATATCTTAACATAAAAACAAGCCTCATTCTTACCTCACAATCACACTGAATATTCTTGCAATCATTTTAAAGACTATCACAAATTTGCAATTATTTGAGAATATACATGAAAACTTACCCTTAAAGACTCATGGAAATAATCTGCATTGGTGGACTAGTAGTTTTTACTAGCATAATCTACATAATGTGCTATATATGTATGCCTACATTTACATGCACTAAGCTATTGTACAAATGTAGACTACTGTCTTAAGGTAATTTGCATATTTCCTAAATAAAGCTTATCTTGCCTTTCCACAAACAAAAATGATTTCCAGTTATGGGTTAACTAGTATAACAAACAATACTTATACTTTCAAATCATATATGCCATCAACCAACCATATAATGGTACTTTTACTCTTTCGCTTAATTATATCCATGTAAATTTTAGTTACGATAAAGACAAGACGTGTTAAGGCAGGTTAATTAAGAATTTGCATATAGCTTTGTAGTTGTTATTAATGTGTAGGACTAAGTCTCTGGCTCCAGATGTATATTATTGGGCTTACCTTTAAATAATACTGTACTTATTACTATGCATATACAAAGAGCAGCAACAAGAGTAGTTTTCATGCCAGCTCATGGCTTTGAAAGTTTATTTAGGCACAGGTACACACAAGTATAATTATCATACATAGTGTCAATTACCTAGGATAACCCCCCCCCAAAAAAAAAAAAAAATACTGTACACACTTTAAAACTGTGGATAGTACGAGAATACTGACGAGTTATAGAAACACAAAATCACAAGATTGTGTTCAGATTTTTAAATCCGGTGGGTTAGCCACCCAGGATAACCCAAAAAAGTCAGTGCGTCATTGGGAACAGTTTCCCTTATTTCCACTGAGGTCCTTATAGTCTTGTGCCCCAGGATGCGACCCACACCAGTCAATTAACACCCCTGGTACCTACTTACTGTTAGGTGAACAGGGGCAGCAGGTGTATGGAAACATGTCCAATGTTTCACCCTCGCCAGGGATCAATCCTGGGCAATTAGAGACATGACGCTATGTTCCTAATAGCTCCTACCGGTACTATAGGCAGCAAGTGTACACAAACATAAGTATTGAACAGAGGAGCACTTCAGCACGTCAACGACCTACGTCTTGAGAGCCAAAAGCTCCCAAAATTTGAATTTGAATACTGAATTTACCGCTTTCACGCCTTTATCATGCACATTACGCTACCTACACCAGAAACCAATCTCATAAACAGGTGAAATCCACTATTTATGTATTGGTAAAGGTTTGCTAGACGATAAAAAAAAATATAGCGTGCACCTCCTCCTTGACCTGTCATAATTAGGTTACGACAATCAATTATTCACTAGCAAGAGAATGTACATACCATACACACTTATGCAGAAATTAATAACACACGTTCATTACACATGCATTACTGTGGAAGGAGTCCACAATATGTTGCACAGTCAAGCCAAACAACTTTTCCAGCATCTAAAAACTTGGAGAACCTCCACCATGCCATGTTTCTCTCCGGTTGTACACCGTATTTCCACTATTTATCCAAAATTAACGCATGTAACAGGGAAAACACACTGACCTGCTATTATAATACAATGTACTGGTGAAAAGGGAAGCTCCCATGCGCCAGGTAACACAAAAGAGAGTGGGCTGCAGCAACAACACTCTCACTCACAGGGCTCACCAGCAACACTGAACACACCAGCTGCAGCACTACGTAGCTTCACCCACACACTCACATGCCAAGTAGCGGGTTTTTCACGAATCTAACCCAAAAAAATATACACAAAAAATGCGTAAAACAATCACCGAACATTCGCTTACCATGAATAAGGGTCTTAACGATGGTTTCATCATCTTAAATATCATAATTGCGATAACGCTCTTTAGAAAAATCTTAGAGAAATGACTTTCACCAGAATGTTGCCAATTTTATGGACTATTTTTCAATACCCTTAGCCCATTTTCCAATGTATTTTCAATTTGTGACCGAGCAAACACGATAGCCCGTAATGTAGCCTTGTGTGGGACAATTGTGTTAACAGGTAAGATAAGATAAGATTTCGTTCGGATTTTTTAACCCCGGAGGGTTAGCCACCCAGGATAACCCAGGAGAGTCAGTGCGTCATCGAGGACTGTGTCTTATTTCCATTGGGGTCTTCAATCTTCTCCCCCATGATGCGACCTACATCAGTCGACTAACACTCAGGTACCTATTTGCTGCTAGGTGAACGGGACAACAGGTGTAAGGGACGCGTCGAAATGTTTCCACCCCGCCGGGAATCGAACCCGGGCCCTCCGTGTGTGAAGCAAGAGTTTTGCCAGCCAGGCCACGGTATTGTGCAGTATTGTGTAGTGAAGTGTTATGTAACCTAAACTACACAACACTTCTCTACACTACACAACACAACTACACCACACAACACAAACACTACACAACACAATACACTACACAACACAACACACACACACAATACACACACAACACAATACACACAACACAACACTACACAACACAAACACACACAACACAATACACACACAACACAACACACACACAACACAACACCACACAACACAAACACACACAACACAAACACACACAACACAATACACTACACAACACACAACACACACACTACACAACACAACAACACACACACTACACAACACAACAACACACACCCCTACACAACAACAACACACACACTACACAACAACACACACACTACACAACACAACAACACACTACACACACAACACAACAAACACACTACACTACACAACACAACAACACACACACTACACAACACAACAACACACACACTACACAACACAACAACACACACACTACACAACACAACAACACACACACTACACAACACAACAACACACACACTACACAACACAACAACACACACACTACACAACAACACACACACTACACAACACAACAACACACTACACTACACAACACAACAACACACACACTACACAACACAACAACACACACACTACACAACACAACAACACACACACTACACAACACAACAACACACACACTACACAACACAACAACACACACACACCAACAACACACACAGTACACAACACAACAACACACTACACTACACAACACAACAACACACACACTACACAACACAACAACACACACACTACACAACACAACAACACACACACTACACAACACAGCAACACTGTCTTTTTTTGTTGTTACACTAGGTAATTTACACATGTTACTATGTATTTATGTTAATTTGTGCAACTGTATTTGTATGTACCTGTATCTAAATAAACTTACACAATAAAATATGCTAAACAACACAATATAATGCACATTAAAATCAATTACATATTATGAAAACTACGTTACATTTTATGACATTATACTAAATATAACTACACTACTGTTATTACACTTCACTGTACAACACTTCATTGTACCACGCTATAATAATAATAATAATAATAATAATAATAATAATAATAATAATAATAATTTATTCCTCCGAGCCATACAAGGAAGGTAGATGCATGATGCGGTGGCCCGTGGCCTGGTGGTGAAATCTCTCGCTTCACACGGTGAGTGTCCGGATTCGATTCCCGGCAAAGGGTGGAAAAAATTGGGTGTGCTTCCTTACACCGGTTGTCTATGTTCACCTATTAGTAAAAATGGGTACCTGGGTGTTAGTCGACTGGTGTGGGTCGCATCCTGGGACAAAATTGACCTAATTTGCGGGAAATGCTCAGCATAACAAGGGGCTTTCTATATAGTAGTATGTCATTGATGTCAGCTAGGACTGTATACCTTGTACATGTACTTGTAGAAATAAAGATGTTACTGTTAATATAAGTTAGCACAAAAGTAGGCACAAAAGAAAGCCACTAATAATGTGATGCACTCTGGGCATCTAATACAAAGGCTTACACACTACTGAAGAACTAGATATATCATATTATGTAAGACTTCTCATGTACTTAAGTACAATCATAAGTACAATAAGAAAGGATACAAATGGTCAGTTACAAAAAAAAATTACATATTTACAATGATTGAATACTCTTCACTTTTTTTTTGGAGTGATTGAAGAGAGATTACAATACAAATAGGAACAATACATATGTGCTACTAATTATATATGGGAGTTGAATGAAGGCTATTAGAAAAACAGGGACAGAACTGAATGAAAACAGGTTTTATTTGACATAGATTTTTGCTGTCAAGATTACATTAAGGAGGTAAGGTGTTTTTAACATCAGCTTTGACTCGATTGGCAGATAGTAGACCTTTAGAAAATTCAGGCAGGGAATTCCAAGTTTTAGGGTCTTTTATGCGCATTGAGTGTTTACACAGGACGCTATTCACTAAACTACACCAGACTACACTGCACACCTACAATACACCAAACTAAACTAACCCTTACTACACTACTCAAATATACACCAAACAATATTACTACACTACTCTTCCCTACACTACAGTTCACTACAGTACACAACACGTTACACAACACCCTACATTACACAAAACTGCAGTATATTACGTAAAACAAATTACACTTCACTACGATGAAAACATTATCCTACACAAAACTGCACTGCGTTTCATTACACAAAACATAAATATACTACACCAAGCAACACCACACTACACCAAAACTTCACCATACCACACTATACTGTGCTACACAATACACTTTGCTACATTACACTGCTAAATTACACTACACCACCACCTCACACTTCGTAATTAACTAAAATATATCTCAGTATACTGCACTGCACCACACTACACTAAACAACACCACACTACACTAAACAACACCACACTACACTAAACAACACCACACTACACTAAACAACACTACACTAAACAACACTACACTAAACAACACCACACTACACTAAACAACACTACACTAAACAACACCACACTACACTAAACACAACACTACACTAAACAACACCACACTACACTAAACAACACCACACTACACTAAACAACACCACACTACACTAAACAACACCACACTACACTAAACACCACACTACACTAAACAACACCACACTACACTAAACAACACCACACTACACTAAACACCACACTACACTAAACACCACACTACACTAAACAACACCACACTACACTAAACAACACCACACTACACTAAACAACACCACACTACACTAAACAACACCACACTACACTAAACAACACCACACTACACTAAACAACACCACACTACACTAAACAAAACACTACACTAAACAAAACCACACTACACTAAACAACACTACACTACACTAAACAACACTACACTAAACAACACTACACTAAACAACACTACACTACACTAAACAACACTACACTACACTAAACAACACTACACTAAACAACACCACACTACACTAAACAACACCACACTACACTAAACAACACTACACTAAACAACACTACACTAAACAACACTACACTAAACAACACCACACTACACTAAACAACACTACACTACACTAAACAACACTACACTAAACAACACCACACTACACTAAACAACACTACACTAAACAACACCACACTACACTAAACACCACACTACACTAAACAACACTACACTAAACAACACCACACTACACTAAACACAACACTACACTAAACAACACCACACTACACTAAACAACACTACACTAAACAACACCACACTACACTAAACAACACTACACTAAACAACACCACACTACACTAAACAACACTACACTAAACAACACTACACTAAACAACACCACACTACACTAAACAACACTACACTAAACAACACCACACTACACTAAACACAACACTACACTAAACAACACCACACTACACTAAACAACACCACACTACACTAAACAACACCACACTACAATAAACAACACCACACTACACTAAACAACACTACACTAAACAACACCACACTACACTAAACAACACCACACTACACTAAACAACACCACACTACAATAAACAACACCACACTACAATAAACAACACAACACTACACTAAACAACACCACACTACAATAAACAACACCACACTACACTAAACAACACCACACTACAATAAACAACACCACACTACACTAAACACCACACTACACTAAACAACACCACACTACAATAAACAACACCACACTACAATAAACAACACCACACTACACTAAACAACACCACACTACACCACTTTACATTATGCTTTATAATATAACACCTCACGACACTACACCCAACCACGGTATACTTCTCAAGCATACATACGAGTATGTTTTTTATCATGATTATACGGGAATCAAAATTTCATACAATTTTACTGATAAAATGGTCAGATTTGCACTAATACTTGAATTTTTAATGTTTAATTAAAGCTATACCGCTCAGGGCTTAGCGAGTTATCCTAGTTATTCCAAGGTGCTGGGAATGAGCTCAGTAAATGTGGTCACAGGGCACCTGCATGTGTCATTTGTTCCTAAAATGTGGTACTCGTTACTGTAAACAAGATTTCAAAATCTGAATTCGATCGGATGAGGGGTTCTTGAGTTATGAGAGAAAGAAAATCGAGAACCACACGGTAGAAAGTCTGGCGTGTAGGACTTAGGAGTTATAATGTCAGAGGATCTTACCTTCAAGGATAACACCAGTGGCATTATCACAACAACGTAGAAAATTATAGAATGGATAATGAGAACCTTCAAAACAAGGGATGCCAAGCCAATGATGATCCTCTTCAAGTCATTTGTTTTCTCTAGGCCGGAACACTGCTGTCCACTAACAGCTTATATCAAGGCAGGCGAAACTGCATATCTGGAGATTGTACAGACAACCTTCACTGCACTCCCAAGTTCAGTCAAGCACCTTAATTACTGGGAACGTTTAATGTCCCTTGACCTGTACTCCTTAAAATGCAAGCGAAAAAGATACATCATAATTTACTCCTGGAAAATCTTAGAAGGACTGGTCCTAAATCTACATGCAGAAATTGCTCTATACGAAAGCAAAAGATTCGGCAGAAGGTGCAACATACGCCCTAAGAAAATTAAGGGTGGCGTGAGTACAGTGAGAGAAAACAATAAATGTCAGAGGCCCCAGACTGTTCAACAGCTTTCCATCATATATAAAAGGGGTTACCAATAGATCCCTAGCTATTTTCAGAAGGGAAATAGATAGATTCTCAAAGTCAGTAACTGGCCAATCGGGTTGTGGTTCATACGTAGGATTGCATATGGCCAGCAGTAACAGCCTGGTTGATCAGGCCCTGATCCACCGGGAGGCCTGATCAAGGACTGGGCCGCGGGGGCGCTAACCCACGGAACACCCTCCAGGTAGGTAAAGACACTGCTGGTGCTGTCTCAGTGTCGTCGTAAACTCTACCAACCTGGGGGTCGTTCATGGGGTCAACGCCCCAGTCCTTGACCAGGCCTCCCAGTGGGTCAGGGCCTGATCAACCAGGCTGCTACTGCTCTCACATTTTCAGTAAATAAATAACCTACAATGTAACACAATATGCTTTTTAATTAGTTAATTAAAAAAAATTCTTGTTTTATTACTTTTAACCGTTAATAAAGACGTGCAGTCGTCCTTCTATTCCATATGTTTTGACTGTAAATATTAATAATATAAATAAACCAAGGCAAACAGTTTTTAAATAAAAACTAACAGTAAACATCACTTTATTCCAATATCTTACAACAAAATATAAATTCTAATACGTCATTGATGCTGGCGCACTATGAAATACTGACGTGATGATCGTCGAACTTAAACGAAAATGAGAAATTTGCGTAATTATTTTTTTTTGTCATTTCATAGTTTGAAATTCGCGCGTGCTTGGTGCTGCCACCTAGTGGAGGCTTGGTGAAGCTGTTGTCATGGTAACGTCCCCCCTACATGTCAACAAACAACTCACCAGCTGGCGAGGAATACTCGTGAATTTACTTTGCTTCAAAGTTTTCGGAGTAAATAAAGCTACAAGGCAGACCCCACATGAACATGAACGGTGATGCTAGCAGCGATTACAAGAAATAATGTTCTGAACACCAGCCATACTGCCTCATAATGTCTCGTGCACAATTTTTTTTTTTCGCAGCGTTGAATTAAATCATAACAGGTGAGTAAATCGTATAAATATTTATTTGCTAGTTTTTTTTTACGGAGTAATTTGGTTAAGTAATGAGTAACAAGTTTACTTGCAATATCCGATATTATATTACCCTTCACTCCTGTTTCATAAGAATAGAGTTCTCAAATTCAAAATACAAGAATAAATATATATTTTTTTAAAGAATAAATATAGGATTTCTTTCATTGTTAAATTTCACAATGGATAGAACTTTGCCCGTTATATATGTTTCCATATTCTTATAAAGTATTATTAATATTTAGCACACAGGATAATCCAAATTTTGACGTTAATGACTGATTCCTAAATTTTGGTGTATTCACATTTCAAACTACATTAGCATTATTTCAGACTTAAAAATGATGTATGATGTATATTTTATTCAGATCGCGTGGGTATGAAATATGTATTTTTTGAATAAAAGAAAAAATCTCATGTGGTAACGAATGATGGGAAGTGTAATGGGAAGTGTAATGGTAAGTGTAATGGGAAGTGTAATGGGAAGTGTAATGGGAAGTGTAATGGTAAGTGTAATGGGAAGTGTAATGGGAAGTGTAATGGGAAGTGTAATGAGAAGTGTAATGAGAAGTGTAATGGGAAGTGTAATGGGAAGTGTAATGGGAAGTGTAATGGGAAGTGTAATGGGAAGTGTAATGAGAAGTATAATGGGAAGTGTAATGGGAAGTGTAATGAGAAGTGTAATGGGAAGTGTAATGGGAAGTGTAATGGGAAGTGCTTGAGGGTAACGAAGTGGAACATGTTGGATATAATGAATGGAAAGTAGTTTCCAGAAGTGGGAGAAGGATGAGATTGAAGAAGGTTGAAGCCGGGTTAAAGAACGGGACTTACTTTGCAGTTACTAACAGGGTTAGGTTAGTTAAGATTCGTCAGGAAACAAGTGTTCCTGACGAGGGTCTTAAGTCACATGATGACCCGCCACTGGATCTTTTTGTTGACAGAAAACAAGACGAATGCCTTAACGTGTGAAAAAAACAGGACTTACATATTGTTGAAGACTCTCGAATTAGATATACATATCGAGCATTCTGTGTTTCCTTGAAACAGGTGTGGGTGATGTTAACAGGTTAGAAAAAAATCATATCAGGTAATGGGCTGAACGTTATTATCCGTCTCAGTGTTGGAGGTAATGATGTTGGGAAATGAACGAGAGAAAAGTTGCTGGCAAAGTACAAGGCAGCTATTGATTTAATTAGGTCAGAGGAAGGGATTCCAATCATATGTAATATTTTACACGTGAGTGGACAGTTCCCTCCAGGGAGGTGCCCTGATATTGATGAGGGATTCTTGATCCAAGGAAATGTTTCCTCTAATAAATGTCCTGAACTGTACATACCTGGAGAGGGTTTCGGGGGTCAACGCCCCCGCGGCCCGGTCTGTGACCAGGCCTCATGGTGGATCAAGGCCTGATCAACCAGGCTGTTACATAAGAGAATATAAAATTAGGATTGCGAGAGAATCGAAGACCAACACATTGGCTTCCTTCGGATACATAGGAATAAGATTAGGGAAAATATGGGTTCATTTAAATTACTGTTAATGAAAGAAATGTGTACCTTTTAATATATATTTTCTCTCTGTTTTTGCACATGAGGATATAAATGAAATTCCAGAAATAAATAATTATACAGGTCAGGACGAGAGTAAATTGCATAGTTCTCAGACAACTAGATAGATTTAAACCAAAAATGTTACTCGTCCCTGATGAGCAAGTAAGTTTCTTTGACTGCTACCCAAATCAGCATGGGCATGGAGGCGTACACTGTGGTGGGGAGGATTGGTGAGGGTGCCCACGGGGTGGTGGTGCGAGCTAGACACAACCTGACAGGGCAGATGGTGGCACTAAAGAAGATCCCACTGAGGAGGCTGGACCAAGGTATGCCAACCACGGCACTCAGGGAGATCAAGGCACTACAGGAGATCAACTCCAAACACGTAAGACATTATTATTATTATTGTTATTATTATTATTATTATTAATCATCTACTTATTCTGTAGTAAAAAAAAAAAAAAGACCGTGGCCAGGTCTGAGACCAGGCCTCATGGTGGATCAGGGTCTGATCAACCAGGCTGTTACTGCCGGCCGCACGCAAACTGACGTACGAACCACAGCCCGGTTGGTCAGGTACTGACTTTAGGTTGGTAGACAACAATCACCCAGGGAGGTACTACTGTCCTGCCGAGTGTGAAACGGAAACCTGTAATTGTTTTACATGATGGTAGGATTGCTGGTGTTTTTTCTGTCTCATAAACACGCGGAATGACAGGTATATCTTGCTACTTCTAATTACACTTAGGTCACACTAAACACGTATGTACACACGCATATATTTACATACCCATCTGAATTTTCTTCTATTTTCTTAATAGTTCTTGTTCTTTATTTCCTTTTATTTCCATGGAAAACGGAAAAGAATTCTTCCTCCATACGCCATGTGTGTCGTAAGAGGCGATTAAAATGCTGGTAGCAATGGGCTAGTTACCCCTTCTCCTGTATATATTATTAAAATTACTAAATTTAAAATTAAAATTTTTCGTTTTTAGGTCACCCTGCCTCGGTGGGATATACGGCCGGTTCGTCGAATAAATAAATAAATTATATATATATATATATATATATATATATATATATATATATATATATATATATATATATAAACACTGATCTCTGGCCGACGGAGACTCGAACCTACGAACCTCATGACAAGGTACGCAGTGCTTTACCGACCGTACCACACTGGTCCAATACCTTGGCATCCAGCTTTCGCTAGACGTTATTCCAAGGCAGCCAGCTTTCAGGCAGGAAGGCTTACAGCTTTTCATCTCATCCCCTGCATGCATCGACACAACTAGAGATTTTTACAATGCTAGGAATTCGCAAGAGCAGGCGAAATATTCACAAACACTGATCTCTGGCCGACGGAGACTCGAACCTACGAACCTCATAGGTTCGAGTCTCCGTCGGCCAGAGATCATGTTGTGAATATTCGCCTTTAGCATATATATATATATATATATATATATTATTGACTCACGAACGAGTGGTATTGAATCAATAACAACACTGCGACTAGCCGAGGATTCGAACCCATGTCGTTTTGGCCCGCCTTATGGTAAACGAAAATCACACATGACGCTTTAACCCACAGGCCCACGCAATCCTACACCATTAGGCGGGCCAAAACGACATGGGTTTGAATCCTCGGCTAGTCGCAGTGTTGTTATTGATTCAATACCACTCGTTCGTGGTTACAATAATATAAAATACTGGTCGTGGAGGCTAGTACACCAAAACAGGGAGGAGAATGAAATTAGCTCAGAGGAACTCAATATACGTATATACGTATTTTGATTAGATCAATTTCCTCGTGATTAATATATAAACGCTGATGGTTCTTTGAAACAAAAAAAAACACACAAATACTATAAGACTGACTCAATTAGGATAATTAATACACATAATTAGGAGCCATTTGAAGTAATTATCATGTATAAGATTACTCTCCTTGATTGATAACTTGAATAGGAAGAGTGTGTGAGTTGTGTGAGGGTGGAGGGGATCAGTGGAGGGTGGAGGGGATCAGAGGAGAGGAGGGTGGAGGGTGGAGGGATCAGTGGAGAGGAGGGTGGAGGGATCAGTGGAGGGTGGAGGGGATCGGTGGTGGAGTGGAGGGATCAGTGGAGGGTGGAGGGGATCAGTGGAGGGTGGAGGGATCGGTGGTGGAGTGGAGGGGGATCGGTGGTGGAGTAGAGGGTGGAAAGGGATCGGTGGTGGAGTGGATGGTGGACTTGAGAGATGGGAGGATGAAGAATCATCCACTACCCACTGCACCGCACCCACCTCCTCCTTCACCTGTTCTTCCTTCACCTCTTCCTCCTTCACCACCTCCTCCTCCTCCTTCACCTTTACCAGCACCACCACCTCCTCCTCCTCCTCCTCCTCCTTCACCTCCTCCTCCTTCACCTCCTCCTCCTCCTCCTTCACCTCCTCCTCCTTCACCTCCTCCTCCTCCTCCTTCACCTCCCTCCTCATCCTTCACCTCCTCCTCCTTCACCTCCTCCTTTACCTCCTCTTCCTCCTCCTTCACCTCCTTCTCCTTCACCTCCTCCTCCTTCACCTCCTCCTCCTCCTCCTCCTTCACCTCCTCCTCCTCTTTCACCTCCTCCTCCTCCTCCTTCACCTCCTCCTCCTCCTTCACCTCCTCCTCCTTCACCTCCTCCTCCTCCTACTTCACCACCTCCTCCTCCTCCTCCTTCACCTTTACCAGCACCACCACCACCTCCTCCTCCTTCACCTCCTCCTCCTCCTTCACCTCCTCCTCCTCCTCCTCCTTCACCTCCTCCTCCTTCACCTCCTCCTCCTTCACCTCCTCCTCCTCCTCCTTCACCTCCTCCTCCTTCACCTCCTCCTCCTTCACCTCCTCCTCCTCCTCCTTCACCTCCTCCTCCTCCTTCACCTCCTCCTCCTTCACTACCTCCTCCTCCTTCACCTCCTCCTTCTTCACCTCCTCCTCCTCCTCCTTCAACTCCTCTTCCTCCTCCTTCACCTCCTCCTTCTCCTCCTCCTCCTTCACCTCCTCCTCCTCCTCCTTCACCTCCTCCTCCTCCTTCACCTCCTCCGCCTCCTCCTCCTTCACCTCCTCCGCCTCCTCCTCCTTCACCTCCTCCTCCTCCTCCTCCACCTCCTCCTCCTTCACCTCCTCCTCCTTCACCTCCTCCTCCTCCTTCACCTCCTCCTCCTCCACCTCCTCCTCCTCCTCCACCTCCTCCTCCTTCACCTCCTCCTTCTTCACCTCCTCCTCCTTCACCTCCTCCTCCTCCTCCTTCACCTCCTCCTTCACCTCCTCTTCCTCCTCCACTTCTACCTCCTCCTCCTTCATTCTTCTCCTCCTCCTTCACCTCCTCCTCCTTCACCTCCTCCTCCTTCACTTCCTCCTCCTCCTTCACCTCCTCCTCCTCCTCCTCCTCCACTTCCACCTCCTCCTCCTTCATTTCTCCTCCTCCTCCTTCACCTCCCTCCTCCTCCTCCTCTTCCTACTTCCCTCCTCATTCATCTTTCCCCTCAGTCACCAGATTATTCACCTAATAATGTTAATCAAACTCTTCTTTCAATAATACGCATATAATAACGACTACTAATAATAACACTCTATAATAAGCATATAAAATAATACGCACTACTATAATAACGCACTACTAACAATAATAACGCATCTAACTAATAACGCACTACATAATACGCACTACTATAATAACGCACTACTAACAATAATAACGCATACTAACAATAATAACGCACTACTATAATAACGCACTACTAACAATAATAACGCACTACTATAATAACGCATACTACATAAAACGCACTACTATAATAACGCACTACTAACAATATATACTAATACCATACTATAATAACGCACTACTAACATAATAACGCATACTATAATAACGCACTACTAACAATAATAACGCACTACTATAATAACGCTACTAACAATAATACGCACTACTAACAATAATAACGCACTACTAAAATAATAACATACTACTAATAATAACGCACTACTAACATAATAACGCACTACTAACAATAATAACGCATTACTATAATAACGCACTACTAACAATAATAACGCACTACTAACAATAATAACGCACTACTAACAATAATAACGCACTACTAACAATAATAACGACTACTAACAATAATAACGCACTACTAACAATAATAACGCACTACTAACAATAATAACATACTACTAACAATAATAACTACTACTAACAATAATAACGCACTACTAACAATAATAACGACTACTAACAATAATACGACTACTAACAATAATACATACTACTAACAATAATAACATGCACTACTAACAATAATAACGCACTACTAACAATAATAACGCACTACTAACAATAATAACGCACTACTACAATAATAACGCACTACTAACAATAATAACGCACTACTAACAATAATAACGCACTACTAACAATAATAACGCACTACTAACAATAATAAGCACTACTAACAATAATAACGCACTACTAACAATAATAACGCACTACTAACAATAATGCACTACTAACAATAATAACGCACTACTAACAATAATAACGACTACTAACAATAATAACATACTACTAACAATAATAACGCACTACTAACAATAATAACGCACTACTAACAATAATAACGCACTACTAACAATAATAACGCACTAACAATAATAACGCACTACTAACAATAATCGCACTACTATAATAACGCACTACTAACAATAATACGCACTACTAACAATAATAACGCACTACTAACAATAATAACGCACTACTATAATAACGCACTACTAACAATAATACGCACTACTATAATAACGCACTACTATAATAACGCACTACTAACAATAATAACGCACTACTAACAATAATAACGCACTACTATAATAACGCACTACTAACAATAATAACGCACTACTAACAATAATAACGCACTACTAACAATAATAACGCACTACTATAATAACGCACTACTAACAATAATAACGCACTACTAACAATAATAACGCACTACTAACAATAATAACGCACTACTAACAATAATAACGCACTACTAACAATAATAACGCACTACTAACAATAATAACGTACTACTAACAATAATAACGCACTACTAACAATAATAACGCACTACTAACAATAATAACGCACTACTAACAATAATAACGCACTACTAACAATAATAACGCACTACTAACAATAATAACGCACTACTAACAATAATAACATACTACTAACAATAATAACGCACTACTAACAATAATAACGCACTACTAACTATAATAACGCACTACTAACAATAATAACGCACTACTAACAATAATAACGCACTACTAACAATAATAACGCACTACTAACAATAATAACGCACTACTAACAATAATAACGCACTACTAACAATAATAACGCACTACTAACAATAATAACGCACTACTAACAATAATAACACACTACTAACAATAATAACGCACTACATAACACAACTCTTGTTATTTTCTGCTTGTTTACATTTCGTTACCCAGGTTGTGTTTCTCTACAAGGAGGGAGGGGGGAAATACCTTGATGCCGGCGACAGGCTCTTGATTCAAGGAACTGGAACTATCCTTCCCTTCCTTGTATCAGACCTGATTGCCTATTCCCCAGGTACTATATGACCCCAATGGGTTCACTGCTTCCCAGTGAAAATAATAGCTACATACCTGGAGTCTACCTGGAGAGAATTCCAGGGGTCAACGCCCCCGCGGCCCGGTCTGTGACCAGGCCTCCTGTTAAACCAGAGCCTGATCAACCAGGCTGTTACTGCTGGCCGCACGCAGTCCAACATACGAACCACAGCCCGGCTGGTCAGGTACCGACTTTAGGTGCCTGTCCAGTGCCTGCTTGAAGACAGCCAGGGGTTTGTTGGTAATCCCCCTGATGTATGCTGGGAGGCAGTTGAACAATCTTGGGCCCCTGACACTTATTGTGTTGTCCCTCAACGTGCTAGTGGCACCCCTGCTCTTCATTGGGGGGATGTTACATCGCCTGCCGAGTCTTTTGCTTTCGTACGGAGTGATTTTTGTGTGCAAGTTTGGTACTAAGCCCTCGAGAATTTTCCATGTGTATATAATAATGTATCTCTCCCGCCTGCGTTCTAGAGAGTACAGGTTTAGGAACTTCAAGCGTTCCCAGTAGTTGAGGTGGTTTATCGCACTTATGCGTGCGGTGAAGGTTCTCTGCACATTTTCAAGGTCAGCAATTTCACCCGCCTTGAAAGGTGCAGTTAGTGTGCAGCAATATTCCAGCCTAGATAGAACAAGCGATCTGTAAAGTGTCAACATGGGCTTGGCATCCCTGGTTTTGAAGGTTCTCATTATCCATCCTGTCATTTTTCGAGCAGATGCAATTGCTACTTTGTTATGGTCCTTGAAGGTGAGATCCTCTGACATGATCACTCCCAGGTCTTTGACATTAGTTTTTCGCTCTATTGTGTGGTTGGAATTAGTTTTGTACTCCGATGAGATTTTAATTTCTTCACGTTTTCCGTATCTGAGTAATTGAAATTTCTCATCATTGAACTTCATATTGTTTTCTGCAGCCCATTTAAAGATTTGGTTTATGTCTGCTTGGAGTCTTGCAGTGTCTTCAACGGTGGACACTGTCATACAGATTCGGGTGTCATCTGCAAAGGAAGACACAGCACTGTGGCTTATATCCCTGTCAATGTCTGATATGAGGATGAGGAATAGGATGGGAGCAAGTACTATGCCTTGTGGAACAGAGCTTTTCACAGTAGCTGCCTCAGACTTTACTCTGTTGACTACTACTCTTTGTGTTCTACATGTTAGGAAATTATAGATCCATCTACCAACTTTTCCTGTTATTCCTTTATCACGCATTTTGTGTGCTATTACACCATGGTCACACTTGTCAAAGGCTTTTGCAAAATCTGTGTATATAACATCTGCATTCTGTTTATCTTCTAGAGCATCCAGGACCAGTTGCTGCGCGATCGGAAAAAAATGTGACCCAGCATTCCATAAGACTATCCAATAAGTTTTTAATGCAGTTGTATACAATATTGAAGATTTTAAGTCAATCAGAAGAGGTACAAGGGCACGTGCAACTAATGCGACATTTCATTGTGGTAACGTTTTGTTCTCCAGGAGCTCTGTCAAGCCTTTTACTTAACATATTGTCGGTAATTCTAGCAACATTAATACAGTCAGAAGAGGCATTCACAAGTCACTGCTTGGAAACTAATATCGTAATTTCTACAACAAAAGTGGCAAAGCGGACCCTACCAAATGCAAAATCACATCGAACCTTCCACTAAGATACACCAGCTTTGTTAGGTTAGGTTAGGTAGGGTTGTTAGGAAACATAAGTGTTTCCTGACGCGGGTCTTAGTTATATGATAACACGCAGCTGGAGCTTTTGGTCATCTGACCGAGGTCTTCCGCTGGCTTATAATTACCAGTCCATGCCTTTAAAATTATGGTTATAGTTATAACCATTTTATTATGGCCCACTTTGTAAGTTTAAAGCTGATCATAAGTTGCATTGTCATGCTATCGGCATTGAAGGTTTAAAGCCGATCGTATAAGTCATTCACAAATTCATGAACAAAAATTACTGCCAATTTATTATTATAATCAAATAGAAGCGCTAAACCACAGGGGTTATACAGCGCTGCAGGAAATTACTGCCAAGCTTCCTTTGTGAACAAACACACCAGTGGCGAAGCTTTCTCCAGAATCCAGCAATTATACAAGTTCATTAACTTTTATAAGAGGCTTTCTCAAGTTATCTCAGGGATAACAAATCTGGGAATGATCAGTACATAATTGATCAGGGGGCTCCTGCGTATGGCAATAGCTACATGATTCTTTGTCTAGATACAGTACACGGGTATTGAAAATTTGAAGCCGATCAAATAAGGCATTCTCAAGTTAAAAACGTAAACATGTGAGGACAAAATAAATGCAGACAATATTTGAAAGTACATAAGTAATAATTTGTCACCTGTTGTTCATGTTTACCCTCCTGTTATTTTTGTACGTGAGCTCACCATAACTAGGTGTCGTTAGGTTATTACAACAGTATTCAGTGTGACTCTGCTGTATTTACAGATTTATAAATGTAAGCTTGGCTCTGTAACAAAAAAATCGTCATAAATTTTGTGTATCCTGAGTGGGAGAGGCCATGTTGAGAGATGGTAATATAAACCCCAGCTCTGCTGGAATGAAACCTTTGGGAGCTATTGTTGCTACTGGCTTAGTGCTTAGTGCAGTGTCATCCATCGAAGACACTGCAAGACTCCAAGCGGACATCAACCAAATCTTTAAATGGGCCGCAGAAAACAATATAAAGTTCAGTGAAGAGAAATTTCAACTACTCGGATATGGAAAACTTGAGGAAATTAAAACTTTATCAGAGTATAAAATAAATTCTAACCACACAATAGAGCGGAAAACTAATGTGAAAGATCTGAGAGTGATAATGTCAGAGGATCTCACCTTCAAAGACCACAACAATGTATCTACCTCATCTGCTAATAAAATGATAGGATGGATAATGAGAACCTTCAAAACTAGGGACGTTAAGCCCATGATGATTCTCTTCAAATCGCTTGTTCTCTCTAGGCTGGAATACTGCTGTACACTAACTGCCCCCTTCAAGGCAGGCGAAATTGCTGACCTGAATAATGTACAGAGAACCTTCACGGCACGCATAAGTACGATAAAGCACCTAAATTACTGGGAACGGTTGAAATCTCTTAATTTGTATTTCCTGGAACGCAGGCGAGAAAGATACATGATAATATGCACTTGGAAAATCCTAGAGGGATTAGTACCAAACTTGCACACAAAAATCACTCCCTACGAAAGCAAAAGACTCCACAGGAGATGCAACATTCCCCCAATGAGAAGCAGGAGGGGGGGGGGGCACGAGTACACTAGAGACAACACAGTAAGTGTCAGGGGCCCAAGAATGTTCAACTGCCTTTCAGCATACATAAGGGGGATTACAAATAGACCCCTGTCTGGCTTCAAGAAGGCGCTGGACAGACACCTCAAGTCAGTACCTGATCAGCCGGGCTCACACTAAGACTCAGAGTCTTAAAATTACTCACTCTGAGTGTCCCATGAACAAACACAGCAGTAACAGCCTGGTTGATCAGACCCTGATCCACCACGATGTCTGGTCTCAGACCGAGCCGCGGGGGCGTTGACCCCCGAAACCCTCTCCAGGTAAACTCCAGGTATGCTTGACAATCAGCCAATTCTCCCACCTAGAGCGATACACATCAACAGTTCGGTTAGGGTAGGTTCGTCAGGACACCGGACAGGTGTTTCCTGACGCGGGTCTTAGTCAGATGATGACCCGCCGTTGGAGCTTTTGGTCATCTGACCGAGGCCTTCCGCTGGCTTACCGGTCCACCCCACCGTTCCAGGCTATAGATCGGCTGACCATACACTTGTTGCCTTGCTAAGTCTTTCCACTCAAGCTTGATATACATCACCAATCTGTGTATGAAACCCTCCCTGAGTGATGGAATATTTAGCTTCTGTTTTGACTGTGTAACTATAATATAGAACAGGTTAGCAGCACACTGCATATGTATCTGATTTTACTTAAATTAAAAAATGGTCACTGTAGGTTAAAATGTGTGTTTACACAGAGATGTTGTGATGGGATTAATCGAGGTTGAGGGACCAGTGTACTTGGACCAACCTCGTCACCTTCCCTATCTCCTTTTTTTCCTTCCTTTCTCTCTGTCTCTCTTCCCCTACACTAATTATTTTTCTAGTAAGTTGTTTATTGAATAAAAACCTTTCTTTTGGTATGTTTAAATATATGTCGGATTGTATTTTAAATGAGAAATGGTTGGTCATCTTCAGAGAGGTCAAATCTTTAAGTGTATTGATGATATTATTTGAAATATTATAATCAATATTCTTATCTCTCCCGATTCACGGAGAGATGGAGGGACGTGGGAGGTGGACTCCCCACGTGGGAGATGCTGGGAGGTGTCCCTCTACTGACAGTCTTCACTAACTTATCACTTTCCCTGCTGTAACCTTTGTTAGGTCACCACCTTTATCCTGCTGTAACCTTTGTTAGGTCACCCCTTTACCCTGCTGTAACCTTCATTGGGTCACCACCTCTACCCTGCTGTAACCTTTGTTAGGTCACCACCTTTACCCTGCTCTAACATTTGTTACGTCACCACTTTTTCCCTGTTCTAACCTTTGTTAGGTCACCACCTTCATCCTGCGCTTACCTTTGTTAAGTCACCACGTAGGAGGGTTGTCAGGGATGCCGGACGATGCATTGCAGCGGTGAATTGCACCGATGTCACAGTCGTTAGGGTGTCACAGTATGGTCGTACACCATACTGTGACACCCTAACGACGGTACTTTCTCACTTACCTCAAAAAAAACAAGTTGCTTTAGTTAAATCATGAGCTTGCTTGTTATCAGTTCAGTGACCGGACGAAAGTCTCTCCAGACAATATGTAGAATCACTAAGGATGAATTTGATCTCGGAGTGTTAACTAGTTGGGCTATAATGTACTATATGGCAGTGTGTCTGCTCACAGGCTGAGTGGCGCTGTCTAATATACTTGCCCCCTGGTGGCATTATTTAATATGAAAAGTGATAGGGTGATACCGCTAAGATGTAGAAAAAGACATATATAAGTACAGTTCAGGACATTTATTAAAGGACACTTTTCCTCAAATAAATGCCTTGACCAAGCAAGGTAACATTTATGAAGGGATTCAGGGAAATGGCAGGCCGGACTCGAGTCCTGGAGATGGGAAGTACATGCCGGCACTATGAAGGAGGGTGTTAATGTTGCGCGGTTTTATAACTGTAGTGTAAGCATGCCTCTGGCAAGACAGTGATGGAGTGAATGATGATGAAAGTTTTTTTTTTCTGGCCACCCTACCTTGGTGGTAACGGCCAATGTGTTAAAAAAAATGCCTTGAAGTGTAAATAAGTGTCTTTTCCCACATTATTTAACATCTTTACTGTTGTGCAGGTGGTGCGTCTGCTGGACGTGTTCGCCGAGGGAGCCGGCTTCGTTCTGGCCTTCGAACTGATGTTGGGTGACCTGGGCGAGATGATCCGGGACGCCACACGACCTCTGACGCCCGCCCAGGTCAAGACGTACATGACGACGCTGCTCTCAGGCGTCGCCTTCCTACACCAACACAACATTATGCATAGGGTCGGTCCAACATGGCAGTCCATGGGGTCGGTCCAACATGGCAGTCCATGGGGTTGGTCCAACATGGCAGTCCATGGGGTCGGTCCAACATGGCAGTCCATGGGGTCCGGTCCAACATGGCAGTCCATGGGGTCGGTCCAACATGGCAGTCCATGGGGTCGGTCCAACATGGTCATGATTAGGGTCGGTCCTTTCGGCTACTAATTTTCCGCCTAAAATTTTCCTGCATTATTTCCACACATCTGTATCAAACAAACGTAAAAATAATATATGTTTAGCTCACAGTGAAAATAAGAGGTTTATAGTATTAACAATAAAAACCGTAAATATTTAAAAACAATGATGTTAGTATTAATAACGGTGCGGCCAGCAGTAACAGCCTAGTTGATCAGACCCTGATCCACCACGAGGCCTGGTCTCAAACCGAGCCGCGGGGGCGTTGACCCCCGAAACCCTCTCCAGGTAAACGGTGCCAGGGTGACTGGTTGATCCTCGGGTCAGCTGAACCTATGATGCGTGACTTACCCCCCGCTGCCAGTGTTCACCTAGCAGTAAACTTAACCCCCCGCTGCCAGTGTTCACCTAGCAGTAAACTTACACTCCCCCGCTGCCAGTGTTCACCTAGCAGTAAACTTACACTAACCCCCCGCTGCCAGTGTTCACCTAGCAGTAAACTTACACTCCCCGCTGCCAGTGTTCACCTAGCAGTAAACTTACACTCCCCGCTGCCAGTGTTCACCTAGCAGTAAACTTACACTCCCCGCTGCCAGTGTTCACCTAGCAGTAAACTTACACTCCCCCGCTGCCAGTGTTCACCTAGCAGTAAACTTACACTCCCCCGCTGCCAGTGTTCACCTAGCAGTAAACTTACACTCCCCGCTGCCAGTGTTCACCTAGCAGTAAACTTACACTCCCCCGCTGCCAGTGTTCACCTAGAGTAAACCTACACTCCCCCGCTGTCAGTGTTCACCTAGCAGTAAACTTACACTCCCCGCTGCCAGTGTTCACCTAGCAGTAAACTTACACTCCCCGCTGTCAGTGTTCACCTAGCAGTAAACTTACACTCCCCTGCTGCCAGTGTTCACCTAGCAGTAAACTTACACTCCCCTGCTGTCAGTGTTCACCTAGCAGTAAACTTACACTCCCCTGCTGCCAGTGTTCACCTAGCAGTAAACTTACACTCCCCGCTGCCAGTGTTCACCTAGCAGTAAACTTACACTCCCTGCTGTCAGTGTTCACCTAGCAGTAAACTTACACTCCCCTGCTGTCAGTGTTCACCTAGCAGTAAACTTACACTCCCCTGCTGCCAGTGTTCACCTAGCAGTAAACTTACACTCCCTGCTGTCAGTGTTCACCTAGCAGTAAACTTACACTCCCCTGCTGTCAGTGTTCACCTAGCAGTAAACTTACACTCCCCTGCTGCCAGTGTTCACCTAGCAGTAAACTTACACTCCCCCGCTGCCAGTGTTCACCTAGCAGTAAACTTACACTCCCTGCTGTCAGTGTTCACCTAGCAGTAAACCTACACTCCCCCGCTGTCAGTGTTCACCTAGCAGTAAACTTACACTCCCCTGCTGCCAGTGTTCACCTAGCAGTAAACTTACACTCCCCCGCTGTCAGTGTTCACCTAGCAGTAAACTTACACTCCCCTGCTGCTAGTGTTCACCTAGCAGTAAACTTACACTCCCTCTGCTGTCAGTGTTCACCTAGCAGTAAACTTACACTCCCCTGCCAGTGTTCACCTAGCAGTAAACTTACACTCCCCCGCTGCCAGTGTTCACCTAGCAGTAAACTTACACTCCCCGCTGCCAGTGTTCACCTAGCAGTAAACTTACACTCCCCGCTGCCAGTGTTCACCTAGCAGTAAACTTACACTCCCCGCTGCCAGTGTTCACCTAGCAGTAAACTTACACTCCCCGCTGCCAGTGTTCACCTAGCAGTAAACTTACACTCCCCTGCTGCCAGTGTTCACCTAGCAGTAAACTTACACTCCCCTGCTGCCAGTGTTCACCTAGCAGTAAACTTACACTCCCCTGCTGCCAGTGTTCACCTAGCAGTAAACTTACACTCCCCTGCTGCCAGTGTTCACCTAGCAGTAAACTTACACTCCCCTGCTGCCAGTGTTCACCTAGCAGTAAACTTAACTCCCCGCTGCCAGTGTTCACCTAGCAGTAAACTTACACTCCCCTGCTGCCAGTGTTCACCTAGCAGTAAACTTACACTCCCCCTGCTGCCAGTGTTCACCTAGCAGTAATTACACCCCCTGCTCAGTGTTCACCTAGCAGTAAACTTATACTCCCCGCTGTCAGTGTTCACCTAGCAGTAAACTTACACTCCCCCTCTGCCAGTGTTCACCTAGCAGTAAACTTACACTCCCCCTGCAAGTGTTCACCTAGCAGTAAACTTACACTCCCCTGCTGCCAGTGTTCACCTAGCAGTAAACTTACACTCCCTGCTGCCAGTGTTCACCTAGCAGTAAACTTACACTCCCTCTGCCAGTGTTCACCTAGCAGTAAACTTACACTCCCTGCTGCAGTGTTCACCTGGCAGTAAACTTACACTCCCTGCTGCCAGTGTTCACCTAGCAGTAAACTTACACTCCCTGCTGCAGTGTTCACCTAGCAGTAAACTTACACTCCCTGCTGCAGTGTTCACCTAGCAGTAAACTTACACTCCCTGCTGCAGTGTTCACCTAGCAGTAAACTTACACTCCCTGCTGTCCAGTGTTCACCTAGCAGTAAACTTTACCTCCTGCTGTCAGTGTTCACCTAGCAGTAAACTTCACTCCCTGCTGTCAGTGTTCACCTAGCAGTAAACTTACACTCCCTGTGTCAGTGTTCACCTAGCAGTAAACTTACACTCCCTGCTGTCAGTGTTCACCTAGCAGTAAACTTAACCCCCCTGCTGTCAGTGTTCACCTAGCAGTAAACTTACACTCCTGCTGCCCAGTGTTCACCTAGCAGTAAACTTACACTCCCCTGCTGCCAGTGTTCACCTAGCAGTAAACTTACACTCCCCTGCTGTCAGTGTTCACCTAGCAGTAAACTTACACTCCCTGCTGTCAGTGTTCACCTAGCAGTAAACTTACACTCCCTGCTGCCAGTGTTCACCTAGCAGTAAACTTACACTCCCTGCTGGCAGTGTTCACCTAGCAGTAAACTTACACTCCCTGGTGCCAGTGTTCACCTAGCAGTAAACTTAATCCCCTGCTGTCAGTGTTCACCTAGCAGTAAACTTTCACTCCCTGCTGTCAGTGTTCACCTAGCAGTAAACTTACACTCCCCTGCTGTCAGTGTTCACCTAGCAGTAAACTTACACTCCCCTGCTGTCAGTGTTCACCTAGCAGTAAACTTACACTCCCTGGTGTCAGTGTTCACCTAGCAGTAAACTTACACTCCCTGGTGCCAGTGTTCACCTAGCAGTAAACTTACACTCCCTGCTGCCAGTGTTCACCTAGCAGTAAACTTACACTCCCCTGCTGGCAGTGTTCACCTAGCAGTAAACTTACACTCCCTGGTGCCAGTGTTCACCTAGCAGTAAACTTACACTCCCTGGTGCCAGTGTTCACCTAGCAGTAAACTTACACTCCCTGGTGCCAGTGTTCACCTAGCAGTAAACTTACACTCCCTGCTGCCAGTGTTCACCTAGCAGTAAACTTACACTCCCTGCTGCAGTGTTCACCTAGCAGTAAACTTAACTCCCTGGTGCAGTGTTCACCTATCAGTAAACTTACACTCCCTGGGCAGTGTTCACCTAGCAGTAAACTTACACTCCCTGCTGCCAGTGTTCACCTAGCAGTAAACTTACACTCCCTGTGCAGTGTTCACCTAGCAGTAAACTTACACTCCCTGGTGCCAGTGTTCACCTAGCAGTAAACTTACACTCCCTGTGCCAGTGTTCACCTAGCAGTACACTCGTGTGCCTGGAGTTAACTCACTGCTATGGGTGAAATCCAAGGAAAAAATTAATACAAATGAGTTAGAAACACCAAGAGTGTTAAGTCTGCCTCAAGTTATACCCAGGGCACCATGTTAATGGTGCCCTGGTGAAGGGCTCTTGATGCAAGGAACTAGCAATATCCTCCCCTTCCTGGGATCAAATATTACATCTCAATCTTCAGTTGCTATATGGCCTTTTTGCTTCCATTTGAAGATAATAACAATCAGTAGAGAACAATTTAATTATTTTAATATATATTTTTTGGGGGAAAGAGGTTGGTTTAATTTGTATTAACGCCACACATAACATACATAATGTATATAAATGAGGCTTTACTTTAATTTCCAATTTTGGATTAGTCTTTATAATGTGTGGGTGAAGTGTAACGGTAATGGCCCATATTAATATCCCGTAGTTCGGTTGGTAGCGCACTTAGTTCACACATTAAGTGTCCGTGGTTCGATCCCCAGCACAGGTGGAAAGATTGGGCGTGTTTTCTTACACCGCTGTCCCTGTTCACCTAGCAGCAAGTAGGTACCTGGGTGTTAGCCGACGAGTGCGGGTGGCATCCTGGGGGACAAGATTAACCTAACTTGCCCGGAATGTTGTGCATTACCAGGGGCTTTCTATATTGTGTCATTGATGTCAGCTATGGTCTGTATAAGTTATATCATGTACTTATAAAAATATAGATTATCATTATTATATTATTATTATTATTATTATCTGTGACTAAAGTCGGACCGAAACGTCGTCAAGAGTTTGTTTGCTTCTCGTGTGTGTTATTTGTGTATTGTTCCAGTTACGTTGTGCCTTTTTATTCTTTCTTTATAGACTTAACAAATGATTACCTTATCACAGGACCTGAAACCTGCCAACCTGCTCATCAGCGAGACAGGTCAACTGAAGATCGCTGACCTGGGGCTGTGTCGCGTCTTTACCAAGCAGGGGAAGAGGCTCTACTCTCACCAGGTCAGGGACCTGTGCTTCACTGTATGGTGTGATACCTCTCACTGATCACTGACGACAGTGTACCTGTCACTGAACACTGATGACAGTGTACCTGTGAATAATTAGGTGGTGTACTGTAGGTGATAAGATGATGATGTTAGGTAACTTGGGATGGTGTTACCTGTGATTATTACTTGTAATGCTTGATATCTGATCAGTGTTTTGAGAAAAAAAAGGTAGATCAGTAACCCTCAGCAGTAGGTGAGTGGTAGTGTGAGGTCTCTGACTGGGATGGAGGGGGTGGTAACGTACCTTAGATCAGGGGTGGAGGGTGGGGGGGGGGAGTTCTTTATTTGAAATGAGGTAGGTTTCAGTTTCAGTTTAAAATATTATGCACCCCAAACGCATCCTATGATCCATGATACCATTTCTTAGCGTATACATTCAACGGTTTGAAAAAAAAAATGTTTAGAAGCATATAGAGAAGAGTGGTTCGGTGTTATGGTGGTGTGTCTGATTCAAATGGAGGATAACTTGAAGCTTTTACGTCTTTGAGAGAACACGCACTTGTTCTGAAAGTGTTGTATGACCCCTACGGTTTTAGGGTTCTTTAGTGAAAATAGCAGTAGAAATTACCTGCTCCGAAGAATGCCTGGAAAAGTTGTTGTGTAAGATATAAGTTGGATTTATTCGAGAATTTTAATGATAATAAATATTTTTCTTGTAGTGGCACGGACTCGATGTTGACACGATCAAGTGGTATATGAACTTCTTGTGATGATTCATTTGACCTCAGTCTGCATCTTTTTTAAGTTCTCATCATTGTCTTATGAACTGGAGCAAGCACAATGATGCATTATCAACCAAGGATCTAATGTATACCAAGATATCATGACGATTCTGACATACTTTACCATATCCTCATTGTCCTGAAGACTTCCTGCTCAGGCTGACTCATTTCATTACCCTATGTAAGAAACCTAACCTGTGTGGAGGAGAACATAGCTGGCTTTTTTGTCAGTGTATAACTATCACATTGAAAAGGCACTACCACACTGTTGATGTATCCAATTTTTCTAAACGTAAAATAATTGTACCTACCAGGAATGTTACCCTAACATAGCCCTCAGAGATCTAAGCCTCTACTTTTTATTTACCCTAGTTGATACTCATCATGTTATTACATCTTGTAGGTTACGTCTGGTAGCGAGGTGACCAAGAATAGCTTGGGAACGTTCAATTATGTACGCTTGTCACTAGTGGTGAGAGAATGGGCTGCCATCTGAGAGGGCGCCGATTTTGTGTACTAGTAGTCTCAGCTGAGATGATTACCTCAGTACCCCTCGAAGGAAGTCCCTTGATGCTGGTGATAGGCTCTTGATCTCCTTTCAAGGGTCGAAACTGACTGCCTCCCATTTCCCAGGCACTTCTCTCTAAATATGATAATAATAATAATAATAATAATAATAATAATAATAATAATAATAATAATAATAATAATAATATAAAATGTAGATTTTAATGCGAATTTAATAAATAGTTCAGGAAATGGTTGAGGTAATCAGTCCTTCAAGACTGAAGGACTGATAACATCGTCTTCCGTATATAATCTCTGTACAAGAGTGCAAAAGCCGTTGATTGGTGAAACTTTTAAAATACAGATACCCAGGTGTTGCACAAGTGTTGCTCATCAAGGATAGAGCTCAGATATCCTGTGATATACAAGATTGTATCATCAGCAAAGCTAATCATGTAATGACTGGGTTGCATGGCACAGTGCTCAGCAAAGCGGTGATTATGACATTAAATAAAGTGGCACTGAGGACGACACTTCCCTGCTGGATGCCTGGCTCAGGCTTGAGTTACACCTGTGTCTGTGAAATAGTACGAGTGACTTTGTTGAACCTTGGCAAACGCATTTAGCATGGCAAGCTAACAGAAAACACTTGTCCTGTTTCCTGACGAACCTTACCTAACCTGAACTAGCAGAATCAAAGGCAGCATTAAGATCAAGGAAGATGGCACTGTGATCAAGGAAGATGGCACTGATCAAGGAAGACAGCCTTGGAATCAAGGAAGATGTAAAGTGTCCTGTAGCTCTGTTGGTAGTGCACTCAGCTCACACACTGAGTGTCCATGGTTCGATTCTCGGAACGGGTGGAAACACTGGGCGTAATTCCTTACACCTGCTGTCCCTGTTCAGTAAGCAGGTACCCGAGTGGTAACCGACTAGTGTGGGTCACATCCTATGGGGCGGTAGTATACCTTAGATAGGGCTGGGTTTTGAAATGAGCTGAGGTAGAATAACATCTCTTAGCTTGTAAAATAAAATTTAAAAAAAAACCGCAGAGTGAGCACGGTAGTGGTGCATACTCGTTTGCAAGAAATCAACTTCGGAACAGAAAGGTTTTAATTCTTTCTAGAAGAGGCTTTAGGACCTGAGTGGTGAGGAAATTGAGTTAGGTGAAATGCGAGAGACCTAGCTGAGGTGTGACAGAAGCCAGTGAAGTGGGAGATTAGTATATGACTGAATTATGAAGTGAATAATGTATCAGGTGAGTGATGTAAGAGATGAGTGAGGTATCAGGTGATGCATTGAGTGAGGTATCAGGTGGGACCCCAATAGAAATAAGTAACATTGTACCACTTTATTGAGTTATCTACGCAGTCTATTTTATGTGCTCATAAAACTTGTATTCCCTCAAGACTATTAAAAACTATTTGCATACTATGTACACAAATCCTAATTAAAAACTGACCTAATTATTTACTGTCATGGTTGGGCACAGGTGGCAACACGGTGGTACCGGGCACCTGAACTCCTCTACGGTGCCCGTCACTACGACGAAGGGGTCGACCTGTGGGCTGTGGGATGTATCTTCGGTGAGATGATCAACAACTCTCCTGTCTTCCCGGTGTGTAATTACCTTTTTGTAGCTACAGGGGCAAAGTTATGCTCGTGGTGTCCCGTCTTCAATACTTTGTTCATCATATAATTTTGTTAAAATTCCATTGGTTGCAGCACTTATTAATTCCAATCTGTTCGAGAAGAAATTTTTCTATCCTTTCCACTCCACTTTTTCCTCAATTTGCAACAGTGACCTCTTGTTATCCACTTTTTTTTAAAGTTCTTCATTATGGTTAATCTGTGTAAATGTTATTATCAGTGGCCTATGCTTGTCTTTCTTTTATTTTCCAATAGGTCTATATGTCACAACATGCTCTTCAAAGCTGAAATCCACATCATTATTATTATAATCCACAGTGCATTTTGTCATATCATTTATGCATTGTTTTTCCTCTGATTCTTTCTATTCGTGATTTTATTTCCTTTTCAACACAACCAAAAACAATAACCTTTTCTATCAACAGCGTCCCTCAATAGCATAGAGTTATGTTATTTTATCTGCAATCTACTTTTAAATTTCTTGACTGATATTGGCTCTATTATTATTATAATCAAAGAAAGCGCTAGACCGACAAGGGTCATACAGCGAATATTGGCTCTAGCAGTGAATTCTTTAGATAATACCACCTGTTATTCAATCTCTGTCTTTTCTCGAGTGAATTTTGCAAAGCTATCTTCAGTCTTAGATTTATATTTTTCCAGATCTTTCCTCTCCGCTTTCAGAACTATCTTGTGCTAGCTGCGCTTGCTGCTGCTCTAATCCTGTCTTATGCTTAGCTATTCCTGCATAACTGTCTTCTAATCTAGATTTGTAGTCCACGAAACAATTCGCTTCTTCCTTCTCAATATTATCCTTGTTTATAGATAATTCCTGACCAATCACCATTCATCACCTCGGCTTGCTCACTTATTGTCTTCTGTATTTGTTGTAAGGAAGCTTTTACATCTTCAAGGACCCCAGTGGATTATTATTATAATCAAATAGAAGCGCTAAACCAAGGACCCCAGTGGAAATAAGTCATTCCGACTTTTTTTTGGTTATCTTTGGTAATTTATACAATGTATGATAATTGTACTTGTGTGTACCTGTACCTAAATAAACTTACCTGGAGTTTACCTGGAGAGAATTCCAGGGGTCAACGCCCCTGCGGCCCGGTCTGTGACAAGGCCTCATGTTGGACCAGAGCCTGATCAACCAGGCTGTTACTGCTGGCCGCACGCAGTCCAACGTACGAACCACAGCCTGGCTGGTCAGGTACCGCCTTTAGGTGCCTGTCCAGTGCCTGCTTGAAGACAGCTAGGGGTTTGTTGGTAATCCCCCTGATGTATGCTGGGAGGCAGTTGAACAATCTTGGGCCCCTCACACTTATTGTGTTGTCTCTCAACGTGCTAGTGGCACCCCTGCTTTTCATTGGGGGATGTTACATCGCCTGCCGACGAGTCTTTTGCTTTCGTAAGGAGTGATTTTCGTGTGTAAGTTTGGTACTAATCCCTCGAGAATTTTCCACGTGTATATAATAATGTATCTCTCCCGCCTGCGTTCTAGGGAGTACAGGTTTAGAAACTTCAAGCGTTCCCAGTAATTGAGGTGGTTTATCGCAGTTATACGTGCCGTGAAGGTTCTCTGCACATTTTCAAGGTCAGCAATTTCACCAGCCTTGAAAGGTGCAGTTAGTGTGCAGCAATATTCCAGCCTAGATAGAACAAGCGATTTTTAAAGTGTCAACATGGGCTTGGCATCCCTGGTTTTGAAGGTTCTCATTATCCATCCTGTCATTTTTCTAGCAGATGCGATTGCTACGGTGTTATGGTCCTTGAAGGTGAGATCCTCTGACTTACATCTATTTCTTTTTTAAAGTTATATTTTCCTTATTTAATTCATCTATTAATCCTTCTTGCCTTACCTGAATTTGTTCACTCTTAGTCATTCTAACCATCCACGCACTGGTGTTCTTGTCTGCAGGTATACAATCACAGCAGCAGTACTTAAACCAGGTCCTTGATGTATGTAAACAAATGGATCACTACTGTTGTGCTATCCTGTTTCTCCTTAATGTTACATACTTTATTCATACCCAAGAAAATGATCCATATTAATAATTTCCTTCTCTTTATGTAGACACCACTCACAAAACGTTCTACGACTTATTCATGTCTGCATAAATAACTCACTACGATTGTAACCAGATATGAACATGTAAACAGTTGTCACTGTAACTTGTTTAGCTATCAAAACTTTGGGGCCCAGTCCCTGGACCCATTATGTGCCTCTGTAATCTTTTGACTACCGCCCACACCATGGGTATGTGGTGCATATAACTCCATCACCACAAAACAGCCACAATCCTTTTTTCCAGGATACGGTAGCTAACGTCTGCTCTCCTCGACCGGGATGTGTACTCACCTAATTGTGATTGCAGGGGTCGAGACTCAGCTCCTGGCCCCGGCCCGGTGTGTGTACTCACCTAGTTGTGGTTGCAGGGGTCGATTCACAGCTCCTGGCCCCGCCTCTTCAGTGGCCGCTACTCTGTCACTCTCCCTGCACCATGAGCTTTATCATACCTCTTCTTAAAACTATGAATGGATCCTGCCTCCACTACATCGCTTCCCAGACTATTCCACTTCCTGACTACTCTGAATGAAGAAATACTTCCTAACATCCCTGTGATTCATCTGAGTCTTCAACTTCCAACTGTGTCCCCTTGTTGCTGTGTCCCATCTCTGGAACATTCTGTCTCTGCCCACCTTGTCAATTCCTCTCAGTATTTTATATGTCGTTATCATGTCCCCCCTATCTCTCTTGTCCTCCAGTGTCGTCACGTCGATTTTCCTTAACCTCTCCTCGTAGGACATACCCCTTAGCTCCGTGTGTGTGTGTTTGCTTTTTCTTTCTCGTGGAGTATTCCTGGAGGGTATTCCGGGGTCAACGCCCCCTCAGCCCGGTCCATGACCAGGCTTCATTTATTTTATCATCAGTAAACTTAGCTACATAGAGTGAATGTGATAATGCCAGCAATTTTATTATCATTGTCCCGCTCAATATGTTGGTACGCTCCCTTCCCGGCCTTACCAAGTGTGTAGCTATGGGTATCAACCTTGATAATTGATAGCAACAAGTAGCTTAAAAAGACACGTAATCAAACACTAGGACATATTTATGATCTTGATCACTAACATACTGTTATTCCTGACCTTTATATGTTAGAAGTGATCAAGATACCAAGACCGAAATGTTTCTAATTAATATCCTTGTGTTTGCTTATATGTCTCTGTAGTTGTAATTGTAGGGAGATGTTCATCCTAACTGTTGGTAGTGTAGGTGGAAAGTGGTGAGGTGTGTAAGATTAGTGTAGGTAGGGTGGTTGAAGGCTGGTGGGTTGGTGGTGGTGGGACAAGGTGGTGTGAGGAGTGATGTAGAATTTGTGGATGGGGAAAAGCTGGTACAGGTGGGAGGTAGTGTATTGGTAGGTGAGAATTGTTGATTGCGGAGTTGTGCATTAGGTTATGTCATACAGTGGTGGTTGTGGTTGCAGGGAGAGAGCGACATAGACCAGCTGTGTGTGGTGCTGCAGATCTTGGGAACACCTAGTGAAGCTACCTGGCCAGGCCTCTCCCGGCTCCCTGACTACAAGAAGATCACCTTTCCAGAGTCCAAGCCAGTTCCCCTTGAACAGGTTAGTTCATTATTTCATCACCAATCTCAGTTCGTAAACACTAAGTGACTTCATTCTTTCGTCAGGAATCAAATTCCTTAACTCTAGAGCAGGCAAGGTTGTTTATTAAATATGTTCCTAAGTCTATAATCGATAAGAGTAGGAATCATCATTTGGTCTCCTTAGGTAGATGAGTAATAAATAGTAAGATAAGATGCGTATACTTTCATCTCCGTCGTCCGGATCAGCAAGACAAGGTCAGGAAATAGAACAAGTGTTTCCCGACGCTGGTTTTAGTCAGATGATGACCCACCATTGGAGCTTTTGGTCAAATGACAGAGGCCTTCCGCTGGCTTACCGGTCCACACCTTTAAAAATTTTGGTCCTAGTTATAAGCATGTTTGTTAGCAAGTGAAGGCTTCCAAGCGAAGCACAGGCTTCCTGCAAGTACGATCAAACTAGCACTGTCTCATCAAGTGTTGCTTTTTACAACTAATTTCCTCGTAACAGTACGTCTTTATCAGGCTATAGAAAATAAGAATATTGAAGCATCAAATATACTTTTTAAGATTAACAAATCTTCAAGTAATCCTCGAATACAAAGTTAAAGACTCAATGACTTTTCCAGTATGGTAACTCAGAATAGGTAACATTTAGAGGAATACTATAGCCTAAATACATTCCTGTTAAATGTTTAACGATAGATTCTAAGGGTGCCATGATGGTCATAAAGGTCTTTTGTTCTAAGGAACTGGAGGTACCTTTCCTTTTCTCGGATTAAACCAGATTACTTTCAGTTATCCAGGCACTGGATGACCCCTTACGATTTTAGTGCATCCACGTGGATATATAATACAAAGAGGAAAATGCTATGTATGTAATATTAATGTTTTTTGAAGTTTATAATATAATTGTTGTATTTGTAATGTTAGTTACACTTAATGGCCACTCAGAGTCTACATGTTAGAACATTGTGGTGGCGTGTCTGAACACGTCAAGCAAGTCACGCTCTGACACATCAAGCAAGTCACGCTCTGACACATCAAGCAAGTCACGCTCTGACACATCAAGCAAGTCACGCTCTGACACATCAAGCGAGTCACGCTCTGACACATTAAGCGAGTCACGCTCTGACACATCAAGCGAGTCACGCTCTGACACATTAAGCGAGTCACGCTCTGACACATCAAGCAAGTCACGCTCTGACACATCAAGCAAGTCACGCTCTGACACATCAAGCAAGTCACGTTCTGACACATCAAGCGAGTCACGCTCTGACACATCAAGCAAGTCACGCTCTGACATCAAGCAAGTCACGCTCTGACACATCAAGCGAGTCACGCTCTGACACATCAAGCAAGTCACGCTCTGACACATCAAACGAGGAACAGTTTTGGACACAAACCAGGCGAGGCATGGCTCTGGATACAGACCAGGCGAGGCACAGGTTTGACACGGATCAAGCGAGGCACAGGTTTGACACGGATCAAGCGAGGCACAGGTCTGACACGGATCAAGCGAGGCACAGGTCGACACGGATCAAGCGAGGCACAGGTCTGACACGGATCAAGCGAGGCACAGGTCTGACACGGATCAAGCGAGGCACAGGTCCGACACGGATCAAGCGAGGCACAGGTCTGACACGGATCAAGCGAGGCACAGGTCTGACACGGATCAAGCGAGGCACAGGTCTGACACGGATCAAGCGGGCACAGGTCTGACACGGATCAAGCGAGGCACAGGTCGACACGGATCAAGCGAGGCACAGGTCTGACACGGATCAAGCGAGGCACAGGTCTGACACGGATCAAGCGAGGCACAGGTCTGACACGGATCAAGCGAGGCACAGGTCTGACACGGATCAAGCGAGGCACAGGTCTGACACGGATCAAGCGAGGCACAGGTCTGACACGGATCAAGCGAGGCACAGGTCTGACACAGATCAAGCGAGGCACAGGTCTGACACGGATCAAGCGAGGCACAGGTCTGACACGGATCAAGCGAGGCACAGGTCTGACACAGATCAAGCGAGGCACAGGTCTGACACAGATCAAGCAGGCACAGGTCTGACACAGATCAAGCGAGGCACAGGTCTGACACAGATCAAGCGAGGCACAGGTCTGACACGGATCAAGCGAGGCACAGGTCTGACACAGATCAAGCGAGGCACGGTCTGACACAGATCAAGCGAGGCACGGTCTGACACAGATCAAGCGAGGCACAGGTCTGACACAGATCAAGCGAGGCACAGGTCTGACACAGATCAAGCGAGGCACAGGTCTGACACAGATCAAGCGAGGCACAGGTCTGACACAGATCAAGCGAGGCACAGGTCTGACACGGATCAAGCGAGGCACAGGTCTGACACAGATCAAGCGAGGCACAGGTCTGACACGGATCAAGCGAGGCACAGGGCTGACACGGATCAAGCGAGGCACAGGTCTGACACGGATCAAGCGAGGCACAGGTCTGACACAGATCAAGCGAGGCACAGGTCTGACACGGATCAAGCGAGGCACAGGTCTGACACAGATCAAGCGAGGCACAGGTCTGACACAGATCAAGCGAGGCACAGGTCTGACACAGATCAAGCGAGGCACAGGTCTGACACAGATCAAGCGAGGCACAGGTCTGACACAGATCAAGCGAGGCACAGGTCTGACACAGATCAAGCGAGGCACAGGTCTGACACGGATCAAGCGAGGAGCAGCGTAAACATGACCTTGACCCTAATTAAATTCATAGGCAGGCGATAAACCTGTAGGAGTCATACGGCAGTTATAAGGTAGGAGATAATCGGGGGGGTTTGAAACACGGGATTGTAGCTCCATTTCATTGGATCAAGAAACCTTCACGGGCATCAAGGCATTTATCTGTAAGGGCCATTAGGGCAGATTAGTCAGTGAACATATTACATCAATAATTTTTTTATGTTTATGCTTATTCTTTGAAAGACTGCCATTAAAGTTTCACCTCCCATATTGAGGCTACATAGCACACAGGTAACACAAGTGAGGGTTCATCTGGCCAACAATAACGTCAGTTAGCGCCTTTTATGTCCCAACAATAGTTAGGTTCAATTAACAGTCATTATTTCTACAGTCATTAATCTTTATATTTTTGTTATACTGTTTGAATTCTGTTTTGTCAGACAAGTTAATTGAACGTTGGAGAAATGACGTGCATTAATGGTAAGTTTTTGTAAGTTTACGCTGTTTTGTTGGAGTAAATATACGAGTTGAGCACATTATGCTAGGTCCTTGGAAAACTGTGTTGGTGCAGGTGATTGTATGGTGGTAATATCTGACTACGTTGATTCTGCCAGTCACTCTTCCTCTCTCACTCACTAGCCAAAGGGAAAGACACACTTAAAGAAGTAAGTAAAGCAGCACGTGACTTGTGAATTATAAGTAACTCAGCTGTGAGACACAAGGCGGAAGTCAAATTCCACACACACACAGGATAGAGAGAGATACTGGTAAATTGCATTTTCTTTGACTGTACAAAGGCTTTTGACAGAGTACCGCACAAGAGACTATTACAAAACTAGAGCAGGCAGGAATAACAGGAAAAGTGCTGCAATGGATCAAGGAATACCCGAGGAAGGATACAAAGAGTGATGGTCCGTGTCGAGTTGTCGGAATGGGTACATGTGACGAGTGGGGGTTCCACTAGGATCAGTCTTAGGGCTGGTGCTGTTTTTTTGTATACGTAAATGACATGACAGAGGGGATAGTCAGAGGTATCCCTGTTCGCAGACGACGTGAGACTGAGACGACTACAAGTAGACGAGGATCAAGCAAGGCTACCAAGGGCTGGATAGGCTACAAGCCTGACAAATGGTCTGACAAATGGCTCCTGAGTTAACACAATGCAATCGAAGTTTGGAAGGACAAAGACTGCAGACGGAGTACAAGCTCCAAACCTCACTCAACGAAGACCTTGGGATGAGTATCATACCGAGCATATCCCCTGGGGCTCACATTTACCAAATAACTGCTGCCAGCAGATGAGTATATGGCAAATCTAAGAAGAGTGTTTCTACATCTAAATAAGGAGTCATTCACGACACTGTACACCGTGTACGTCAGGTCCATCTTGGAGTACGCAGCACCAGTATGGAACCCACACCTGGTCAAGCACTTCAAAATTGGAGAAAGTGCAGAGGTTTGCAACAAGACTAGTCCCGGAGCTAAGAGATATGTCCTGTGAGGAGAGGTTACGGGAACTCAATCTGATGACACTGGAGGACAGGAAGAATAGGGAGGATATGATAACGATGTATAAAATACTGAGAGGAACTGACAAGGTGGATAGGGCTAGAATGTTTCAAAGATGGGAAATAGGAACAAGAGGGTACAGCTGGATGTTGAAAACTCAGATGAGATGTCAGGAAGTATTTCTTCAGCTTTAGAGTTATCAGGAAGTGGAACAATCTGAAGAGTAAAGTTGTATAGGTGGGGGTCCATACATAGCTTTAAGAAGAGGTACGACAGGGCTTGTAAAGCCAGGAGTGGACCTAGTAGTGACCAGCGAAGAGGCGGGGGCAGGAATTGTGAATCGACCCCCTGTAACCACATACTGGCTGAGCACAGAGGAGGTACCAATAATAAACCAGATTACAGAAGAGGGGACTATACAGGGATTAGAAATTTTTAAAGCAAATTCAGCAGACAAACCACGAGATGTTAAGTAAAAGCACTACGTGCAAATAATGAGACATCTTGACTTAACAAAGCTCATGGAGAGCGAAACATTGCTGCAATACCATGTCTCATTAGCTGCACGTGTTCTTTTACCTAACCTATTGTTAGTAATTCTATTATTATAACCGACGAGATGGAGGGTCTCGCCAGAAAATGCCTGGAGGCAGTAGTAAAGATTTGCACCTAACAGGAAGTGAGAGAAGTCAAGATACAGAGCCCTGGGTTTAATCAGGGATGCAAAGATGCCAAAGGAAGGTGCAAAAGTGCATGGAAAAATTACAGACAACAGAAGACGACAGAGTAGGAAGGCCAGCAGAATAGTGAGGAATGACTATGCAAGGATGAGAAGAGAAGAAGAACGTCAGTTTGAGGATGACTTAGCAGCAGCAAAGTTGATACCAAATCAGCGTCGATGGAGGGAGAGAGGAAGGGGGGGGGGATCACAGAAAACGATAGACATATTTGCGAGGAATTAAGATTATTTTAAGGAAGTATTCACTGAAGAAACATGAATGGTGCCAGAATGCAAGGTTGCAAGGGCTAATCAGCATATGTTAGATAGAATTCTTTAATAAAGAATGAAGTAATGAAATACTGAATGAGTTAGACACATCAAAAATTTTGAGGCCTGATGACATTATCATTATGGATAATAAAAGGAGTGAAATAATTGTAAGAACCTATAGCAATGATTTGCAGCATGTCCCAAAGACGGGAAGCCTACAGGACAGCTAGAAAACTGCAAACGTGATCCCAGTATACAGCAGGGGACAGACAAGCGCTGAATTACAGTCCCGTATCACTGATATGTTATTGTCCAAAGTATTAGAAAGGATAATCTGGAAAAGGTTGAACACTTAGAAAGATGGGATTTTTAAGAAAACCAGCACGGATTACCAGGTCTCACCTCACTAACCTGCTGGAGTTCTATAACAGAATAATGGAAATAAAGCAAAACAAGAATGGGTCGACTGCATATTTTTGGATTATATTAAAGCATTTGACACTGTACCCACAATTAGAAAACATGATAAGTACACAAATGACATATCTGCAGCTTACGTAAGGGTTACTAACCTAAGAACTGCTTTCAGAAATATCAATAAAGATTCAGGACTATCTTCATGTTAGGGCGTTAGGCCCACCCCGGAGTATGCAACACCAGCATGGAACCCTCACTTGATGAAGCATGTATGAAAAATTAAAGGTCTTGAAGTTTGCAACATGACTAGTCCCAGAGCTGTTATGAAGAGAGACTAAGAGACCTGAACCTGACGACTGTAGAATAAAGAATTAGGGAAGACATGATTACGACACATGATTCTCAAGGGCTTTGACAGAGCATGTAGGGACTTTACTTTTTTTAAACAAGAGGCATAGAGGTGAGGCTTCAGATGGAAGCTAAAGACATAGAAGACCCATATTGGAGTAAAGAAAAGCTTTTTCAGTCTCATAGTGGTAAATAAACGAAACAAGGAAGCTTGAGGTAGAGAGAGAATCTCAGTACACAGTTTCAAGAGTAGGTAGGTATGATAGGGCCTATAAGACCAGGAACCAATAATATCGACGATTGTAATTTAGAAGGCAGAGACAGGAGCTGAGACGACCTCCTGGAGTTTACCTGGAGAGAGTTCCAGGGGTCAACGCCCCTGCGGCCCGGTTTGTGAACAGGCCTCATGTTGGATCAGAGCCTGATCAACCAGGCTGTTACTGCTGGCCGCACGCAGTCCAACGTACGAACCACAGCCTGGATGGTCAGGCACCGACTTTAGGTGCCTGTCCAGTGCCTGCTTGAAGACAGCCTGGAGTCTATTGGTAATCCCCCTTATGTATGCTGGGAGGCAGTTGAACAGTCTTGGGCCCCTGACACTTATTGTGTTGTCTCTCAACGTCCTAGTGGCACCCTTGCTTTTCATTGGGGGATGTTACATCGTCTGCAGAGTCTTTTGCTTTCGTAGGGAGTGACACTCGTGTGCAAGTTTGGTACTAATCCCTCTAGGATTTTCCAAGTGTATATAATAATGTATCTCTCCCGCCTGCGTTCCAGGGAGTACAGGTTTAGGAACTTCAAGCGTTTCCAGTAATTGAGGTGGTTTATTGCAGTTATGCGTGCCGAGAAGGTTCTCTGTACATTTTCTAGTTCAGCAAGTTCACCTGCCTTGAAAGGTGCAGTTAGTGTGCAGCAATATTCCAGCCTAGATAGAACAAGCGACCTGAAAAGTGTCAACATGGGCTTGGCATCCCTGGTTTTGAAGGTTCTCATTATCCATTCTGTCATTTTTCTGGCAGATGCGATTACTACAGTGTTATGGTCCTTGAAGGTGAGATTCTCTGTCATGATCACTCACAGGTCTTTGACATTAGTTTTTAGCTCTATTGTGTGGTTGGAATTTGTTTTATACTCTGATGAGATTTTAATTTCTTCACGTTTTCCATATCGGAGTAATTGAAATTTCTCATCATTGAACTTCATATTGTTTTCTGCAGCCCATTTAAAGATTTGGTTGATGTCTGCTTGGAGTCTTGCAGTGTCTTCAATGGTGGACACTGTCATGCAGATTCGGGTGTCATCTGCAAAGGAAGACACGGCACTGTGGCTTATATCCCTGTCTATGTTCGATATGAGGATGAGGAACAGGATGGGAGCAAGTACTGTGCCTTGTGGAACAACTTTTCACCGTAGCCGCCTCAGACTTTACTCTATTGACTACTACTCTTTGTGTTCTACTTGTTAGGAAATTATAGATCCATCTACCAACTTTTCCTGTTATTCCTTTATCACGCAGACTCAAGGTAACAGAAGCAGTGGTTTATAACCCCCACTGAACAAGAGGAAACCGAGGCAGGAGTACAAGAACATAACTACAATACAAATTCTAGAAAAAGCGGTACAGTGATAGAGTACGAGCAAATCAAAGCTACTGGTTGAAGGTGATTTCAGTCACAAT
The DNA here is from genome assembly GCA_009830355.1 of Cherax destructor. NCBI lineage: Eukaryota > Metazoa > Arthropoda > Malacostraca > Decapoda > Parastacidae > Cherax > Cherax destructor. Next base: position 65,037 of record WNWK01001077.1, on the reverse strand, counting down.
GGAGGATCAGAAACAGTAAAATTGACGATTGCATTAGTCAACATGTCAAAAAACAGAAGGTAGGAACGACATAGGTGAAATTAAAAACTGGCTACCACTATGGGCTAGTGACGATACTGTTCTTAACTTTAAATAGTAGAAGAAAGTAGGTGAGGAACTTTGCAGAAAATAAAAAAAAAATCACAGAATGAGGGGAGCTACATAAGTATATAGGTCCAACTGCAGACAATACGTCTCCTTGGGTACTAAGATAAGCAAAACCAGTGCGTGGTCCTACGACGAAGATATTCAACCATTGCTCGAGATGGGGAAGGTTCCAGATAATAGGAAAAGTGATGATTTAGGTTCTAAATAAAAACGGGAACAGACGAGTCTGATCATTGAACACATATTAGAGGAATATAAAATAAAAATAAAATATTTGTATACTCGTGTTTTCATACTCCCTTATATTGCCCTCTTATCCCCTTTTTCACTTACAGGATGTCGAGGTACAGTAAGTTGGATGAATTTCTAACTACTTTTCGTAGGGAGTCAATAAAATATTAGCTTATCTCTGGTATCTTACGAGTGCGCAATTATTAACAAAGAACTATGTACAAGACCCTTAAGCTTTCAGTTCCATTCACACGGAATAAAGTTACAAGTTATCACCGGGCAGTTTTCAGATCACCGGTGAATATATAAGACAATTGACAGTTTAATATCTGTATTATGCAAATCATACCCATCCTCCCGGACGTAATATACAGATAAGTCCCCCACGAACACCTTAACTATGATCTAAGGAAATACGACTCTGTTACAACAAAGGACTTCCAAGCAGTGCACCTTGGGCTGTAGATGGGCTGCTAGTGTCAACAGAGGGGTGACCTAACATAAGGTAGGTCACGTGACATACACAGACACTGGTTGTTACACTAGTGCTTCACACATCGCACTGTTACACCTAACAAATAAATTTACTATGTACACAAATTGACATGATTCCATTAAGTAATTTACATTGACCACAGCTATTATACAGTCGGACTTGCTTATTGTAGCCACTTAATAAGGAAGTTCGCAATATATTAAGTGATATCGGCTCAAAATAATGCACAAGTTGACCAGGCGTAACACTTACACCCGTGTTTCCACACGCCCTTACACCCGTGTTTCCACACTCCCTTACACCCGTGTTTCCACACGCCCTTACACCCGTGTTTCCACACGCCCTTACACCCGTGTTTCCACACGCCCTTACACCCGTCTTTCCACACGCCCTTACACCCGTCTTTCCACACGCCCTTACACCCGTCTTTCCACACGCCCTTACACCCGTCTTTCCACACGCCCTTACACCCGTCTTTCCACACGCCCTTACACCCGTCTTTCCACACGCCCTTACACCCTCTTCACGCCTACACCGCTTTCCACACGCCCTTACACCCGTCTTTCCACACGCCCTTACACCCGTCTTTCCACACGCCCTTACACCCGTCTTTCCACACGCCCTTACACCCGTCTTTCCACACGCCCTTACACCCGTCTTTCCACACGCCCTTACACCCGTCTTTCCACACGCCCTTACACCCGTCTTTCCACACGCCCTTACACCCGTCTTTCCACACGCCTTACACCCGTGTTTCCACACTCCCTTACACCCGTGTTTCCACACTCCCTTACACCCGTGTTTCCACACTCCCTTACACCCGTGTTTCCACACTCCCTTACACCCGTGTTTCCATACTCCCTTACACCCGTGTTTCCACACTCCCTTACACCCGTGTTTCCACACTCCCTTACACCCGTGTTTCCACACTCCCTTACACCCGTGTTTCCACACTCCCTTACACCCGTGTTTCCACACGCCCTTACACCCGTGTTTCCACACGCCCTTACACCCGTGTTTCCACACGCCCTTACACCCGTGTTTCCACACGCCCTTACACCCGTGTTTCCACACGCCCTTACACCCGTGTTTCCACACGCCCTTACACCCGTGTTTCCACACTCCCCTACACCCGTGTTTCCACACTCCCCTACACCCGTGTTTCACACGCCCTTACACCCGTGTTTCCACACTCCCTTACACCCGTGTTTCCACACTCCCTTACACCCGTGTTTCCACACTCCCTTACACCCGTGTTTCCACACTCCCTTACACCCGTGTTTCCACACTCCCTTACACCCGTGTTTCCACGCCCTTACACCCGTGTTTCCACACGCCCTTACACCCGTGTTTCCACACGCCCTTACACCCGTGTTTCCACACTCCCCTACACCCGTGTTTCCACACTCCCCTACACACACAACCCGCACATATAAAAGAGAGGAGCTTACGACGACGTTTCGGCCCGACTTGGACCATTTACAAAGTCACACTAACACACAGAGACAGAGGAAGGGTATTTATAGGCAGGCAGACAGGGGAGGGTACAAGAGAGTGGGGAAATGTAGGAGTAGTGGTAGTAGTAAAGGTAGTAGTAAAGGTAGTAGAGTAGACAGTCATATGGGAAGGAGCACTGCTATGAGGCTAGCGGCCCGCAAGGGGGGTACGAGAGGGAAGAAAAGCGAAAAAATGAAGGAAAATACAAGGCAAAAGAAAGAACAGAAAGAAAGGAAAACCCAAGGAGAAAAAGGAGAAGGGGAAGATAAGACAGGAAGGAATCAGGTTAAGTCACGGGTGTTCTGAAGTTTAGAGCATTTAACAATGTAATGAGAGAGGAAAGCATCAACAGAGACAAAGCCAGGGCTAAGATTCATACAGGGAAAGTTGTGTATAAGGGAGGATTCAACCAGGCGGCGACTATGAAAGTTAGACGTAGGGTAGACAGTTTTAGCAGAAGACCTCTCTTTTATATGTGCGGGTTGTGTGTGTATTGTTCCAGTCACGGTATTGTGCCTTTTTTGTTATTTATACACTCCCCTACACCCGTGTTTCCACACTCCCCTACACCCGTGTTTCCACACTCCCCTACACCCGTGTTTCCACACTCCCCTACACCCGTGTTTCCACACTCCCCTACACCCGTGTTTCCACACTCCCCTACACCCGTGTTTCCACACTCCCTTACACCCGTGTTTCCACACTCCCTACACCCGTGTTTCCACACTCCCCTACACCCGTGTTTCCACACTCCCTTACACCCGTGTTTCCACACTCCCTTACACCCGTGTTTTCATACTTACACCCGTGTTTCCATACTCCCTTACACCCGTGTTTTCATACTTACACTCGTGTTTTCATACTTACACCCGTGTTTTCATACTTACACTCGTGTTTTCATACTTACACCCGTGTTTTCATACTTACACCCGTGTTTTCATACTTACACCCGTGTTTTCATACTTACACCCGTGTTTTCATACTTACACCCGTGTTTTCATACTTACACCCGTGTTTTCATACTTACACCCGTGTTTTCATACTTACACCCGTGTTTTCATACTTACACCCGTGTTTTCATACTTACACTCGTGTTTTCATACTTACACCCGTGTTTTCATACTTACACCCGTGTTTTCATACTTACACCCGTGTTTTCATACTTACACCCGTGTTTCCATACTTACACCCGTGTTTTCATACTTACACCCGTGTTTTCATACACCCGTGTTTTCATACTTACACCCGTGTTTTCATACACCCGTGTTTTCATACTTACACCCGTGTTTTCATACTTACACCCGTGTGTTTGCCACAAACAATAATTTTAGAGCGTTATAGGTTAAATAATCTTAAAACAAAGAATCCTACAGGAGTTCAAACTTTTGCAGTTCAGTACAACACGTACACAATACCACGTTACCAAGGTACGTAAGTAGCAGAGGAACAAGAGTGAAAATGTAATATGAAACACCGTTTGGCCTAACCGAATTCCTGTTTTCTAAGCAGTTTGTTTTACTATGTTTACTAGTTCGTTGCAGTTCTTTCAATAATGACTATTATTGCCTATTATCATTGATGTTGAAATAATCATGTTTTTCAATGGATGGAAAGCTCAAACTAAATAATACTTGATTACACTTTGTTAGGTTCTACCAGATGCGCCGCCAGATGCTATTGACCTCATCAAGAAATTCCTCATCTACAGTACCAATAAAAGAATATCAGCAAAGAAGGTACAGTAGTGCATTACTTCACAAAGATTATATAACAGTGAATATTAATACATTCTAATATTATATAAAGTGTTAATATATCTACAATGTCGATACAAACTTGGCCTGGTGATTTTGTGCGTGTTCGTGTGTACGTACTCACGTATATGTGGTTGCAGGGGTCAGTTCACAGTTCCTGTGTGTGTGTGTACTCACCTAGTTGTGGTTGCAGGGGTCGATTCACAGCTCCTGGCCCCGCCTCTTCACTGGCCGCTACTCGGTCACTACCCGCTCCATGAGCTTTATCATACCTCTCCTTAAAGCTATGTATGGATCCTATCTCCACTACATCACTTCCCAGAATATTCCACTTCCTGACAACTCTGTGGCTGAAGAAATACTTCCTAACATCCCTGTGACTCATCTGAGTTTTTAACTTCCAGTTGTGTCCCCTTGTTGCTGTGTCCCATCTCTGAAACATCCTGTTAATATTCACCCTGTCAATTCCTCTCAGTATTTTATATGTCGTTATCATATCCCCCCTATCTCTCCTGTCTTCCAGTGTCGTCAGGTTGATTTCCCTTAAGCTGCCCTTAATGCCATGGCATGCCAGTGGCTCTCCTTGCACTTCAGTTAATGTTTGTAACTACAAATATCTCTGTACAATTTGCAATGAAATAAAATTTACTGTACTTTAAATACCAAGAAACAGCCAATAAAATCCATCCAAAAATACTCTTGCTATTTTAAACCAAGCACAAGGTCAGTTTTGCTTTTCCCATCATGCACCGCAACACAGGATTTTTGTTACACTGTACACTCACCGCAGACCCAGTCTCTCTTATCTAGGCCAAAATTTACCAGTCACAGCTTAACCGAGCGAACTAAACTCTGACCGCAGCATCAGTAACGTGACGGATAGCAAAGTCAGTTATGGGGTCCACCCGATAAAATTGGGAACTATTATTCACTTTATGTATGGGGGACTCTTGTCCCTCTTTCCCTTAGTCTGTTTTCCAAGGCCTGTGAGAAATAAAAATAATTTAACACGGGACCTAAGACACACGTTTGTCCCCTTCGAGCACCTTCTATTGTATTCTCAAAGGAACAGGGATCTGTTACAACAGAGTATCTCAAAGGAACAGGGATCTGTTACAACAGAGTATCTCAAAGGAACAGGGATCTGTTACAACAGAGTATCTCAAAGGAACAGGGATCTGTTACAACAGAGTATCTCAATGCACCTTGGGCTGAAGGTCAGCTGCTACTGCTTGGTATGTGGAGGGGCGACCTGACATGAGGTAGGTCACGTGACATTCTCAGAGGTAGGTCAGGGTTGAACCAGATTGGTCGTTACTCAAGTCTTAACAATCGCACTGTTACCCCTAACCTATGACATTAAGTCAAGTTACAATACACAATAATTGAACATGATTCCATTTAGTAAGATACTATGGCCCCAGATAACATTATATAGTCGGACTTTCTTATTTTAGCTATTAATAAGGAAGTTTGCAATATGATATTAAGTAATATTTCCGCCCAGAGTGATGTGAAAGGTGACAAGGCGTAACAATACGTACTTTCTTTTTCTCTGTATTGGATTCATGAAGGTCCTGGTGGGCAAAATGTCTTAAAAATGTATGTCTCACCTGCATACTTGTCTGTGTGGATCACCATTTGTAACCTCAAAACTGCTTCAACCTATTTAAAAAAAAATCCCACCCTACATATATACAATTTTACCCATTAATTACAATAGCCTGCCAAACTTGCAGAAAAATCCCTAAGCCAGTTATGCTTTATGCTTATCAGTTATTATTATCAGTTTTCTGCCATGTGAATATAAAATTTTGATATAATCTTCAACGATCCTACATAGCTTTTTGTTCACATTTTTGTTCATACATGTATTTTATTTGTATCATCAGCATACAGTACTTGCATCTCTCTGAGGTCAAAACATTTTGAACACATTAACAGTAAGGTAAACTTTCACCAGGCTCTGCTTCACCAGTACTTCTTCACGGCACCCCTGGCTGCTCCATTGCACCAGATGCCAGTGCCACTGCTGGAGAAGAAGCAGCCACCAGCCACTCAGGAGTACATGACAGACTTCCCACTTCACCACATCACTGATGCCATCCATAACCATTTGGACACACTCTACATGAAAGGATAACCATATCTTTTTTAATATCCACAATGGAAATGTCGAAATTAAATCTGAATATCAATACCCTGTAGATATTTTTTAACACAATGGTTGTCTTCCACCAATGCAGGGTGACCCAAAATAGAGGAAATATAAAGTTTTTCTTCTACTTTTAGTAATTTATAGTCGCCTCTTATGACATATATGGCTTATGGAGGAAGGATTTTTCTCCACTAACCCATGGAGATAGATAATTAATTATTATTATTATTATAATCATAACTAAATGTGAAGATAAATATAACATAAGGAAGCAACAACAGATAATATAAGAAATGTATAAAATGTGAAGAAAATATCTGATATTTATGCTCCTTATTCACTGTACAGTGTTCACAAAATGCATTTTCTGAAACAAGTCACTATTGCCTCTAGTTTCCTTGGTAACATTTTTAAAGCTCATGCCTTAAAGCCAACATAAACATGTTGGCAACACTGTTCTCTAATTCATTTCATTATTTTTCCTCCAATTATTATAATAAAAAAGTGCTAAACCCACAAAGGTCATGCAGTTTTTCCTCCAATGAAATGCTTGTTTTTACAAAGATGCTTCACCACTCCATGTATTATTATTATTATTATAATCATTACCTCTCATACAATCACTGAGCCAACACATTCACTATTTCTTGCCTCTCTATCTTCTAGGTACAATTTCTCTTGTTCCTCTTGTGGATGGGATTGGCTATCCCGAGTGATGCCAGTTCCCAATAATTATTATTGTAATCATAACTAAGCACTAAACCCATAAGTCATACAGCACTGCAGCCAGTTCCCAAGTGATAGTGCTAGCTATACTGGGATGAAACCTTGCACTACCTGAAGAACTCTTTCTAGAATGTTTGACAATTTTTTTCTCTACTTGAGTTTCCCAGCTCAGACAGATTTTAATACGTACCTTGCATGAGCCCCATACTGCGTGGTGGAATATGCCAGGGAAACAGCTCTTGTTCTCACAGTGTAATTATCATATAGAATCATAACTATGTGCTAAACCCACAAGGGTTATACAGCACTGCATCATATAGATTATTATAATCAAAGAAAGCGCTAAACCAACATGGGTCATACAGCCAGAACAGTCCTAATGTATCAAATTGTGTTAAATAAAAAGTTGATGGTAGTTGGGGCTACGTTCTTCTCTACCAGCCTTTCATTATCTTGGTAGATAGCCTTCCCATTCATACATTAATATTATTACCAGGAAATTAAACCTTCACCCAAGTAACCAGTTCACTTGACATAGCCTTGCCCAACGCGTCATTACCTCACCATCGTGAGGTAATGAAACTAAGAGGAAGGAAGGGTTGGGGTATTTAAATTTGATTGGAGGAAGGGAAGAGGAGGTTCAGTTCTTCAGATCGAATCCCTCTGTGGGGTGAACGTGTTATTGGTGTCAGAGTAGGACTGTGTTTTGGGGATGACACACTCTAATAAACCTCTTGGCTAAAATCTTGATACATAACTTGCATTAGAATGTGGGGTAAAAGTTTGTGGCTATAGGAGGGTGGGAGAAAGAGGAAAGAGGAGTGATTGGTGGGATGAAGTAAAGGGTGTGATAAAAGAGAAAAAAAGGTAGCTTATGAGAGGTTTTTACAAAACAGAAGTGTTGTAAGAAGAGCAGAGTATATGGAAAGTAAAAGAAAGGTGAAGAGAGTGCAGAAGGAGAGCAGATGAAAGAGTGGGAGAGGGACTGTCAAGAAATTTTGCAGAAAATAAGAAAAAGTTTTGGAGTGAGATAAACAAGTTAAGAAAGCCTAGGGGAATTAGTAGAGGGAGAACTGAGGTATTGGGTAGATGGCGGGAATATTTTGAGGAACTTTTAAATGTCAATGCAGAAAGGGAGGCAGTAATTTCATGCACGGATCAGGGAGGTATAACACCTTTTAGGAGGAAGAGCAGGATGTGAGTGTGGGGGAGGTGCGTGAGGCATTATGTAGAATGAAAGGGGGTAAAGCAGCAGGAACTGACGGGATCATGACAGAAATGTTAAAAGCATGGGGAGATATTGTGTTGGAGTGGTTGGTATTTTTGTTTAATAAATGTATGAAAGAGGGAAAGGTACCTAAGGATTGGTAGAGAGCATGTATATAAAGGGAAGGGTGACAAAAGAGATTGTAAAAATTATTGGGGAATAAGTTTACTGAGTATACCAGGTAAAGTGTACGGTAGGGTTATAATTGAAAGAATTAGAGGTAAGAAAGAGGGTAGGATCGCAGATGAGCAAGGAGGTTTTAGAGTGGGTAGGGGATGTGTAGATCAAGTGTTTACATTGAAGCATATATGTGAACAGTATTGGATAAAGGTAAGGAAGTTTTCATTGCATTTATGGATTTAGAAAAAAGCATATGATAGAATGGATAGGGGAGCAATTTGGCAGATGTTGCAAGTGTATGGAATAGGTAGTAAGTTACTGAATGCTGTAGAGTTTTTATGAGGATAGTGAGGCTCAGGTTAGGGTGTGTAGGAGAGAGGGAGATTACTTCCCGGTAAAAGTAGGTCTTAGACAGGGATGTGTGATGTCACCATAGTTGTTTAATATATTTATAGATGGGGTTGTAAAGAGGTGTGGGGTTAAAAGATAAAGAATTAAATACAAAGTGGGAGTTGTCACAGTTGCTTTTTGCTGATGACACTGTGCTTTTGGGAGATTCTGAAGAGAAGTTGCAGAGGTTGGTGGATGAATTTGGTAGGGTGTGTAAAAGAAGAAAATTGAAAGTGAATATAGGAAAGAGTAAGGTGATGAGGATAACAAAAAGATTAGGTAACGAAAGATTGGATATCAGATTGGAGGGAGAGAGTATGGAGGAGGTGAATGTATTCAGATATTTGGGAGTGGACATGTCAGCAGATGGGTCTATGAAGGATGAGGTGAATCATAGAATTGATGAGGGAAAAAGGGTGAGTGGAGCACTTGAGTCTGTGGAGACAAAGAACTTTGTCCATGGAAGTAAAGAAAGGAATGTATGAGAGTATAGTTATACCAACACTCTTATATGGGTGTGAAGCATGGGTGATGAATGTTGCAACGAGGAGAAGGCTGGAGGCAGTGGAGATGTCATGTCTGAGGTCAATGTGTGGTGTGAATATAATGCAGAGAATTCGGAGTTTGGAAATTAGGAGGAGGTGCGGGATTACCAAAACTATTATCCAGAGAGCTGAGGAGGGGTTGTTGAGGTGGTTCGGACATGTAGAGAGAATGGAATGAGACAGAATAACTTGAGTGTATAAATCTGTAGTGGAGGGAAGGCTGGGGTCGGCAGGTTGGAGGGAGGGGTAAAGGAAGTTTTATGTGCGAGGGGCTTGAACTTCCAGCAATCATGTGTGAGCATATTTGATAGGAGTGAATGGAGACAAATGGTTTTTAATACTTGATGTGCTGTTGGAGTGTGAGTAAAAGTAACATTTATGAAGGGATTCAGGGAAACCGGCAGGCCGGACTTGAGTCCTGGAGATGGGAAATAGTGTCTGCACTCTGAAGGAGGGGTGTTAATGTTGCAGTTTTATAACTGTAGTGTAAAGCACCCCTCTGGCAAGACAGTGATGGAGTGAATGATGATGAAAGTTTTTCTTTTTCGGGCCACCCTGCCTTGGTGGGAATCGGCCGATGTGTTAATAATAAAAATAAAAAAAAATGGGGTTGTAAAAGAAGTAAATGCTAGGGTGTTGGGGAGAGAAGTGGGATTAAATTGTGGGGAATCAAGTACAAAATGGGAGTTGACACAGTTAATTTTTGCTGATGATACTGTGCTTATAGGAAATTCTAAAGAAAAGTTGCTAAGGTTAGTGGACGAGTTTGGGAGAGTGTGTAAAGGTAGAAAGTTGAAAGTGAACAAAGATGAGAGTAAGGTGATGAGGGTATCAAACGATTTAGATAAAGAAAAATTGGATATCACATTGGAGAGAGGGAGTATGGAAGAGGTGAATGTTTTCAGATATTTGGGAGTTGACTTGTCAGCGGATTTGTTTATGAAGGATGAGGTTAACCTAATTGTGGTTGCAGGGGTCGAGACTCAACTCCTGGCCCTGCCTCTTTGCTGTCCGTTACTGGGTCTCTGCTCTCCCTGCTCCATGAGCTTTATCATACCTTGTCTTAAAACTATGTATGGTTCCCGCCTCCACTATATCGTTCGCCAGACTATTCCACTTCCTAACTACTCTATGGCTGAAGAAGTGCTTCCTAACATCCCTTTGACTCATCTGAGTCTTCAGCTTCCAGTTGTGTCCCCTTGTTTCTGTATTCCCTCTCTGGAACATCCTGTCACTATCTACCTTGTTGATTCCCTGCAGTATTTTGTATGTAGTTATCATGTTTCCTCTAACCCTTCTGTCCTCCAGTGTTGTTAGTCCTATTTCCCTCAACCTTTCTTCATATGGCATTCCCCTGAGCTGTGGAACTAGCCTTGTCGCAAACCTTTGCACTTTCTCTAATTCCTTGACGTGCTTGACCAGGTGTGGGTTCCAGACTGGTGCTGCATACTCTAGTATGGGCCTGACGTACATGGTGACGGAACGCTAATCTTGGGTTTGCCAGTCGCCCATATGCTGCCGCGGTTATCTGGTTGATGTGTGTTTCCGGAGACGTGCTTGGCGTTATACTCACCCCAAGATCTTTCTCCTTTGATGAGGTTTGTAGCCTTTGTCCACCTAGCCTGTACTCTGTCAGCGGTTCTTTGCCCTTTTCCGATCCTCATGACTTTGCATTTGGTGGGGTTAAATTCGAGAAGCCAGTTGCTAGACCAGATGTCAAGCTTGTCCAGGTCTCTTTGAAGTCCTGCTTGGTCTTCATCCGATGTGATTTTCCTCATTAATTTCACATCTGAGTCTATCCCGTCCGTCATGTCATTCACATATACCAAGAATAGCACTGGTCCTAGGACTGACCCCTGCGGTACACCGTTCGTCACCGGCGCCCACTGTGATACCTCATCACGCACCATGACCCGTTGTTGCCTCCCTGTGAGGTATTCCCTGATCCATTCCAGTTCCCTTCCTGTTATACACGCTTGGTCCTCCAACTTCTTTACTAATCTCATATGAGGAACTGTGTCGAAGGCCTTCCTGCAGTCCAGGAAAATGCAGTCTTACCTTACCTCTGTTACTTTATCATAGAACTCCAGGAGGTTTGTTACACAGGATTTGCCTTCCCTGAATCCGTGCTGTCTGTCGTTGATTATCCTGCAAGTATAGTGGTACCAACACTCTTATATGGGTGTGAAGGGTTATAAATGCTGCAGCGAGGAGGAGGCTGGAGGCAGTGGAGATGTCCTGTCTAAGGCAATGTGTGGTGTAAATATTATGTAGAGAATTCGAAGGTGTGGAGTTACTAAAAGGGCTGAAGAGGGGTTGAGGTGGTTTGGTCATTTAGAGAGAATGGATCAAAGTAGAATGACTTGGAGAGCGTATAAATCTGTAGGGGAAGGAAGGCGGGGTAGGAGTCATCCTCGAAAAGGTTGGAGGGTGGGGGTAAATTAGGTTTTGTGGGCGAGGGGCTTGGACTTCCAGCAAGCATGTGTGAGCGTGTTAGATAGGAGTGAATATTGACGAATGGTTTTTGGGATCTGACGAGCTGTTGGAGTGTGAGCAGGGTAATATTTAGTGAAGGGATTCAGGGAAACCGGTTATTGATTTAGCCGGACTTGAGTCCTGGAAATGGGAAGTACGGACAATGCCTGCACTTTAAAAGAGGGTCTGGGATAGTGACAGCTGGGAGGGACTATTCTCAGCTGTCGTATCTGAGCGCCTCTGCAAAGACAGTGATTATGTATGAGTGTGGTGAAAGTGGATTTTCTTTATTTTTGGGTCACCCTGCCTCGGTGGGAGATGGCCGACTTGTTGAAAAAAAAATTTGTATTTGGGCAAGCAGTCAAAGTTTAATTACATTCTGCACTTCAGTATGGTCTTTAACTTGAAGATAGCTTATAATGTATAAGTAAGATTCTTATGTATGGGAAAAATTATTCTTTATTAATAACCTAATATAAATAACTATATTACAGATACATTGGCCTGTAACAGTAATGGCAAAAATATTTTTAAAATATATTTGAGCTACAAAAACAAAAACATACATTCGGCAATGTAAAATTATTAAAAAATGTCAGACAAAAATAATTATCTAAAAATTTTGGTTAGTGGTTTATTAGATATAATATACAGTAATCAGGCAAAATGTACAGTTCTCAAAAAAAGTAGTGTTACAAATTTTACAGCTGTTCAGAAATATGTATGTTATCAGGCAGATCAAGATCACAAGTTTCAGACACGCCAAATGTTTAGTTATTTTTAAGACGAAATATAGAGGTAATGGAGACCAAATACGTATATAGTTAACAGACAGGCCAAATGTAAAAGTAACAGACAGACCATATGTAGTTAATACACAGGCCAAATGTATGGTTAAATTTAGACAGACCAAATGTATAGCCATCTGATCAAATACACAGCGTTCCTCGTACACCTGCAGTTCACACATCAACCCACCACTTACTTTACAATATCACAGTAAATTACAAAAAATAAGACTTTTTATATATATAAATTCTGTAGACATTTGTAACAATGAAACTTGAGTGGCATAAGATAAATCAGATGCCATAATAATTTTTCTAACTTCATTTTTTCTTTCCTCCATTCCCAACCTAATTGGGAGGTAGGAGGTGCACCAAGTCTCATTTGTGACCATTTCAATTCTGTCATACGCAGTTTTGCAATATGTAGTGCCCTATTCTAAACCCTCTTGTCCTTATGTACTTTATGCACTTCCTCAATCTGTACTAAATATTTGCTACAACTATGAGTATCAATAGTCTATATCTACATCTTTTATGCTCTATCTTTGAGAACACATGGAACTCCTCAAACATAAGCAAATATTCAATTTCATCAATAAAAAGTACTGGAACCATCGCAAACTCATTGCTTTGGACATTCAGCACTGCTGGTACTGAATAGTATTAGCTTCTTAACCCATTTGCATACCTGGTCATTTAAGATAAATGTTTTTGAGATTCGTGCTGCTGTACTTCAAAAGTACATTGAATGGCAATCAGTAGGATCCTGAGTAACTTGAGACCTTTAGTTATTTTTTTATTTAAAAATAATATAACAGGTTGAAATAACTACCATAAGCAGTTATATTTAGAGCCCATAATGTAAATATGTGTAGGATATAGAACCTGGACATAATTAAATTAATTTAGAATGAACATTTCAGTAGCAAATATGCATAGCTTTTGTTTAAACTGTACAGATGGTAGGTGCAAGTGTGATGAACAAGTAGCGCACAAAATATATCTGTAGGTACAGCATATCAGATGAGAAAGAATTGTGATGGATGAGCAGTACACACAATCTTTAAGATGGTGTGTCCAATTAAAGGTGTGCGTAGATTTTCAAGAGTAGAAGGTGAGTACCGATGACTGGTTGCCACGGAGGAGGAGGAATGGCGGCATCTGGTGTGTAAGAGTCTCTAACCAAGCCATGTAGAGGGGTGCTGAAACTGTTCCCACTGCAGGTATGGGCAGGGTCCTGTTAAGAATTCAAACACATTAGATTGTCACTCAAGGGTTTCTAAATTTATCCACTAATTCACCAAATGTATCTAGATATGAGCCTTTGTATGAATTGTTACAAACTATAGTGATGACCTTCATATCAAGGTAAAATCTATTTTCTTAAAAGGTTATTTTCTCAAATTTATATATACGAAAACATGGTAAACAAGATTATGTATTTCCCAGTGATGGTAAATGTGCTGGAGGTGGTAGGAAAGCAAGGTCTGGGGGCAGACTGTTACAACAATGCTGAAGGGCAGCAGAGCCAATGACTGTGGGTACCAGAATGTGACTGGCTAATCAGTAACTTGCATATTTGTCACTCCTGGTTTCCTGCTTTCTCTTTACTATACACAGCTATACACTGCTAAATTGTAAAAGTACTTTACTCAATGTACACTGACAGAATTTCTAGTCTTTATTGTGCTTAATGAACATATAAAATGCAGGGATGATAATCTTACACTTGCTTATCTTTATTGTTCTGTTTCTTAATACTGCAGCTCTTATTCCACCTACCCTCTCACCTAAACATATATGCATAAACTGCTATACAAATGCTTAAAACTAAAAATACTGTCTCCCAACTCACATGACGATAAAGGTGGCATTTCTTGAGTGTTCCAGCAGCAGCTCCCTCAAACGAATATGGCGATTGGTTTTGTCCTTCAGAGCAACCAACTCTGACTCTGTGATGCCCTCAGGGGTTTTAACTGAAGAAAGACCAGAGTGAAAGATTAAGGAATGATAGAGGTATTCTGTTACCACTTGCCACTGTTTCCTCACAAGAAACATGAATGCACATACTGCAAATATGGGAATGAATTTAAGAGAACTGAAGGATTCATCCAGTGACTAATGTAATCTACTCATAGTAATGTTCATAAAGTACCAACTTAAACAAGCTCATACATAAACTGCTAATGAACAAGAAGATCATTCTGCCAGTGTTTGCAAAATTAAGATTCAATTTACCTCCATCCTCTTCCTCTGGTGGCACCTTGAAACTGCTAATGAGGTTGTTGAAATCTCTCACTGATTCCTCCTTTGGACGCCGTGTTACATCAGGAACCATGACAACATCAGAGAAATCAATCCGGAACTTGCAGAGCAGCTCAATCATTCTGCGGTGCTCAGAAGCCAAATCATCCTGTAGAGGATAAAGAAAAACAAATTTAATTGATATTACAAACATTAAGTAATATTGTTATTATCAACAAATGCAAAAATAGTTTGTAAGCAAGAAGAAAGTAAGGATATGCTCTACTATAATCTAATCTGAAATTAGATTACTACCGTTCTTCCTCATTCACCCGTACTACTTTCATGGGTGGACAGGTGCTCTCAAAGAAAAGAATGAAACTAAATAAAACAAAAAACAATATACTATTAACAATATACTATTAACATTACTTTAAACTAGGAGAATCAATAGTTCTCCATAATCCTGATACTGTACTTCTTAACTACTGAATTTTTGGGTGTATTCTTGTGATATAAAATGAACTTGGCTTAACATATTCAGCTGAAATTGATGGTTACTTACCTTCTTATTAGCTAGGCAGAATACCCTAAGTTTGCAGGAAGACCAGGCTGCCCGTGTCGTAAGGATGTATGGGATCAACATTGTCAGACCTGGGGGAAAAAGTTTTGTATGGTAACTTGTAAATCTGAAAAAGTCTGATTGAAAGTTACTAGAAACAAATGACCAACAAATAGCTCACCGCATCTGTAACTTATCTTGATAAGGGCTGGAGTACCATACAAACATTGGTTCTAGTCAGAACATAAAGTTGTAATTTGTATTATTTACATGCCACACAGTGCCACACAGCTCCTGGCCCCACCTCTTTGCTGGTCTCTAGTAGGTCTACTCTCTCCCACTACTCTCTATGTATGGATCCTGCCTCTACCACTTCACTCTCCAGATTATTCCACTTCCTGACAACTCTAAGGCTTTTACAAATGCTTCCTAAGGTTCCTGAGATTTCAACTCTCCAGAACATTCTGTACCTGTTTACCTTGTCAATTTCTCTCAGTATTTTGTATGTCATTATCATATCCTTCCTAGTCCCCCTGTGTCATTAGGCAGAGTTCCCAAACACACACACATATATACGTATGTATGATGCAATGCTCACATTCTAAAAGCCTGTCAAATTCCTTATGTATGTCTACAGGATCTTCAAGCAACTTAATGCTTTTTTTGCATTCTCCTAATCTCTTTTTAGAGATCCCCCTATGCCTCTTATCCTCAGGTTTATACACCTACATAATCTATCATGCTTCATTTTTTCTTCGTGACAAACCCACTTCAACAAATCCTCTTCCAGTCTTTAAATTAAACCTTTCATACCACAAAATTATTGATTTTATTTTTATTTTTCTTCTTTAGTAAATTATAAAGGAGAAGGGGTTATTAGGCCAATGATTTCATTTTTATCCTCGTATAAAAACAGAAATGTTAAAAATTATCCGCATTTCTTGTCACTAATGATTTACTCTGATGTGGGCCTATCTTTTATTATAAGTTAATTTCTTTACAAATTAAAATCAAACACTTCCTCGAACTAGAGCATGCTTATGGCATTATTTCTTTTCACAGATTCATCTTTCCATGAATAAAATTATTATTGCAGTACAGTGGACCCTCAGTTTTCGTCGATAATTCTTTCCAGAATGCTGTTTGAGTGCCGTTACCAAACAAATTTATTCCCATAAGGACGAATGTAAATTAGATTAGTCGTTTCAGACTCCAAAAAATACACTTACAAAAGCACTTACAAAAATACACTTACATAATTGTTCGAGTTGGGAACTGTACGAAAACCAAGGGTCCACTGTATTATTATTACT
Organism: Cherax destructor; assembly: GCA_009830355.1. NCBI lineage: Eukaryota > Metazoa > Arthropoda > Malacostraca > Decapoda > Parastacidae > Cherax > Cherax destructor. The sequence continues at coordinate 48,324 of WNWK01001077.1, read as the reverse complement.
GTAGGGTTAATTGGGGAATCTTGTTATTAGTAAGCAACTTACCACCATCATCATACAGCCACCACACGTCAATTGTTCCTTTGGGCTGTTTACGTGTGAATCGGAGCATGGCATCTACTATCTGTGGTGCCACCACTTCACCATTGGGCAGACGGTATGTAGGGTCTTTTGTCTTCTTGCCCATCTTCAGGTTTTCCAGGAATGATGGATGGTTAGTTTCATCTGTCACTGCTGCAGCATTTGTGTAACCTACAACAGCAGCTGTTTCAGAATAGAATTAGGAATATTATGCTATAAATCTATAAATACTGTCACAAATGTAATAAAATGTAAAAGGTGAGCCATAGAATTTATGAAGACACATCTGTTCAGAAATCATATACAAAACAGTAATGCTCCAGAGAATTTTATTGCTCGTGTAAATTCTTCATAACATGAGCTCTTGTTTAAAGATCTTTAAATTTAATATAAGAACCCAATACCTCACTTTATATGAAACAGAGTACTAGTTAATTTTTATATACAGTATATTGTAAATGAAATGAAGATGGGTGATAATTTCTAGCAGGTGTTGTATCAAAAACAGGATTCTGGTAAAATAACTTATTACAGTATAAATTTAACAGTACTGTAGTACTGATTAATGACTTTCTAAAAAAAATTACTCCACCTTCATTACTTTTCCCATCTACTGTTTTAAGTTACACTTTTATTAGGGGGACGCACTAAATCCATAGGGTCAAACAGCGCATGGGGAATGGGAGGCAATCAGGTTTGATCCAAGGAAGAGGAAGATAGGCCTACTTCCTTGGATCAAGAACCCCTCACTTGCATCAAGACACCTCCCTGAGGTGTTGAGAACCATTACCAGGACTGACCATTAACACTGACCACTATTTTCGTTGTATGCATGCTAACTTTCTCGTATGCAGAAAAAACTACTTTAACCATGTCAAAATTATAAAGAAATCTTTATAATATATTGCTTCACTACATATCACCATCACCAAGAACCAGAGAAAAAAATCATAAGTGTAACGTGTAAATAAATGTGACATCTCTCATAGACTTCTGCAGAACGTCAGAACGTAAGGGTACAATGCTGTAACTTAGTAAACACATGAACACATGCACATTATATGGGATCTTTATATATTGAGTAAAATATACGAGTCTCATCAGAAATCACTAGAGATTTATCTCACTTATTTGACCATATTACAGTGTCATTTTATGCACTGAATATTGAAATTTAAAAGCCATTTTATGCAAATTTAACTAGCATACAATTATAACATTTAAATTCTTGATTAGTTGGGATTGAAACCAAGAAACCAATCATACAATATTTTGGATATACTGTAGCTACTAGCAACACTTTCCATTAGCTTATGACAATGGAATCTTATACAAGTTTTTTATCAAAGACTTATTCCAAACACTAAAGAACTCTTCTAGCAACCTACTTTTGTTTAGTAATCTCATGTTATTAAAACACTTATTGCAACTACTTAAGAGCTGGGAACCTACTCTTATTTAACTATCGCTAACAAAAACTATGACACCTCCATGCAGGTCTGAACTAGACACATGCAGGTCAAGAGGTAAAGTACAGTGGACCCCCGAGTTTCGTAAAATCCGGAAATCATACAATTATGTAAGTATAATATTGTCAGTGTATTTTTGGGGGTCTGAAATAGACTAACCTACGTGACATTTTTCCTTAAGGGATTAAATTCGTTCGGTAATGGCGCTTGAGCAGACTTCTGGAGTGAAGTTTTTACGAAACTCAGGGGTCCACTGTATTTGAAATATGACTGTACCTCGAGTCAACTTTTGAAACCCAAGAATAAGGGTTTTTGCAAGAGCTGGGGATATATAATGATTTAAAGTATTAGCAACTATAATACAAAAGAAATTCTATATTAACCCTTAAACTGTCCAAACGTAGTTCTACGTTCACTAACGAAGAGCTCCGAACATAGATCCACGTTCGAAGCGCTACGCGAGTGAACGTAGATCTACGTTTGGACAGTTTAAGGTTTAAGTATATTTATACATATCCCCATTAGGGAAGACTATTCATAATAGAATTATTCATTTAAATAGCTAAAAAATCATCTTGCTATTTCTGACATTCACTCATTCTGCTGAGAGAAGGCTGTTGGCAACGTCTGGTGTAAATGTTATGCAAAGAATTCGTAGCTTGGAGATTAGGAGGTGTGAGGTTACTAAAAGTATTATCCAGAGCGCTGAGAAGGGTTTGTTGAGGTGGTTAGGACATTAAGACAGGATTGAGCAAAATAAGATGACTTGGAGGATATATAAATCTGTAGTCGAGGGAAGGTAGGGTAAGTGTAGCCCTAGGAAAGGTTGAAGGGGAGAGGGGGTATTATTATAATCAAAAGGAAGTGCTAAACTGGAAAGAGGGGTAAAGGAGGTTTTGTGTGAAGGGCTTGGACACCCACCAAGCATGTGTGAGCATGTTAGATAGGAGCGGAGGCAAAGGAGCTGTGAGCAAAGGGACATTTTTCAAAGTGATTCAGGGAAACAGGTTAGCCTGGAGGTGGTAAGTACATTGCCTGCACTCTGAAGGAGGGGTGGAGATATCTGTAGTTTGGAGGGGCATCAGCACACCTCAGCAAGACAGTGATAGAGTGAATGATGGTCATCCTACCTCAGTGGAAGATAGCCAGTGTTAAAAAAATCTATATCTGATTTGGATATACAATGCATTCAAGTTAATTTCAGTGTCATGTTTTTCTTATATAACTGAATATACAGACTGACTGCACTACTTACAAGGACCAGTAGAAACATCTACTTCATTTTGGTAGTGGCCGAAGCTGACTGTAGAGGTGGATGTAGGTAAAGTGGAGGGATCAGTATTGGATGCAGTGGCACCACTAGAGGAGGTAGGGTTGGTAGAAGCATTATAGTTTGGGTCCTCTTCATCTTGCGACACCTCGGTCAGATGGGAGTAGTCAAGGCCACCCTCTACGCACAAGATTCCTACGGCCAGATGCAATCCAAAAGCATGGCTGTGGGAACATGACATTTGTGAATGTTAGAATGCAGTCAAAATTATTGGATTTTCTAAGGATAAAAAGCCTCCCACACTAAACGATTTAGTGGTTTCCTGTGAATATGATAATAATCTGCTGCATGCAATGTTTTTATTCAGTGTGAGTTCCTAGTCAAAGTTTTCTGATTTACCTTTTTGTGGATCACAAACAAATTAAAAAGGTCCAATGGGGTAAGAGTAACTGCAAATTCAGCAACATCTAAATTTTTTATAAATAAAATATTTATTACTACATGCAGAGTAATCTTGTCACTCACTGAATAGTCTTGAAGTAACCCTGTAGTTCTTCAGCTGGGCATGTCTTCCAGGTTGACTTGTAGCCCATGAGGACCAAATTGGGTCGTAGTTTACCCAGACCGACATTACACATTAGCATCCTGGCAGCCATTTCCATGGAAGGACCATCAGCAATACAGTGGAAGGCCTTCACCTTGTGTCGAGACAACCAGTTTGTGGCTTCTACATACAGTCTTGTCCGTACCCTCTGACACTGCATTTCCTGAGATCAATGAGAAAGTTGTGTTTACTTTCTAATTACATATTATAATTAGTTTTTATATATGCATAGCTACTTAACTACAGTATTCATTTGTCTTTTCTATATATGATCACGTGCAATTTTTTAAATTTTCATCTGCCTATCTCTCTTACTCTCTATGATTGTAAATATCTTACATTAAAACATTGACCAGTGATAAGGAGAGACATGTTCTTTGTGATGGAGTTTGCAAAGTGGATGAGAGGTGGCCTGGCATAGGGCGCTCCACTCAACACCAGGATCTGAGGCCGGAAAGTCTTGATATGCTCTTCCACTTGATTTAGAGATATGGTCGAGTTCAGTGCCAGACTGTATATCTGTGCCTGTGTTGATGATCCCCAGTTGACATCTGGAAAGCAAAAAAGAATTTAAGACTCAAATAAACCTATAGAGGGAGTATGCATATGCAAAATCTGAAAGGTTGCCAAGAATTTAAAGTAGTATTAATTTTAAAGGCCTGAATATTTTTGTATTAAACTAAGAAGGATGTAGAAAAGATGAACATTAATTCAGCACATACCAGGGTGACACCTATAAGGGAAGACATGAAAATAGAAAAAAAAATGGAAAAAATAATTTATGGTGAAAAGTATTTATTAAAAGAGCATTGTGCAATTAGTAAAAATTGAGCCAACCCCTAAGACGAATAAAAGTAAGAAATGAGGAAGGGGGAAAAAAGAAAGATGAGAAAAAAAGAATGGAGAAAAAATAAGGAAGAGGACAATTAGAAAGAAATGAGTAAGAGGCAAATGAGGAAGAGAATGACTGGAAAATATGAATAGGAAGAGGCAAAAGATGAAGATAATGGCAGAAAAAGATAAGGAAAAAAACAAGTATGGCAGATACGAAATGAAGGAAGACAGTAAGAACGATAAAGAGAAAAAGGAACAGAAAATGGAAACCAAAAGAGGTTGGCAAAAAAATAATTAAAAAATGAGGAAGAGAAGGCTAAAGAAGACAAATAAAAGGGAAACAATAATGAAAGGAAGGAAAAGAAAGGATAAAAGAGGGAGGAGAAAAGGAGGATGAGTATAGATGAGATAAGGTAGGAAAATATGGAAGGATTGTCGTCGGGGGTTCACCAAGGAGATGTAAAGATTGGGCAGAGGGCAGTGGGAAAGAAAAAGATGCAGGCACAAGTAACAGGATGCAGAAAAGGAGAATAACGAGAAGGGCAAGATTACCTGGCTTCCTGTAGACGACTACGAAGTAGAGGAGAATGATGATGATGATGGTGATAAGTGCCGTGTACCACTGGATCATAAACATGATGGCTGTGCACAATATACCTCCCAGGAGACTTAGCCACTTGTTATAGTACTGCAACAAAAATATATAATTAAGAATGCAACAGTACAATAAATTAGTTCATATTACTATCACACAAGCACAAAAAATGAAGAAACAAAAGGTCTCTGAATTCCCTTTGTAAAATTAATAATGTATTTCTTTGTTTATTTGCCAATGTTCAACTTTTGAAATAAATTTGGTCAGTGTGAGATGACATTTATTTATTTATGAGTTTTTTTTTCAACAATGCTGAATAAAAAGATAAATTTTGCAGATACAGTGGACCCCCAGAAATCGAACGCCTCCCAACTCGACCTATTATGTAAGTTTATTATTGTAAGTGCTTTTGTAAGTGTAGGGGGTCTGAAATTTTGTGGAGTTCGTGGTGGACACTTACTGTGAAGGTGGGTCGCCAGCTGGGAGTGTGCTGGAAGGATGCATGGAAGGTGGAGAAGTTGATGAGGGCGTATGCAGCCAAGAAGAAATTGGTAATGATGGCTGCAATTGAATCAAGGCGAGCTGAGAAAGAAAATGAGATAGGTGAAATTCAATATTACGAATCACAATACCAAATCCTGAAATGAAGGCTTAATATCAAACAGATGGCAGAGTACAAGTATCTTCATATCTTATTGCTTTGGAAAACAATGTTCCTCCTTACTTTATAATGAACTGTAATGTAATTTTTATTTCCACTTTGTTGCCATATAATAGATTCCAATCATTATAACTATTCTTTATTCAGTATTAATTATTTTTCATGCTCTCAATGTTTATTAATATATTAATCATTAATAATTTTGACAATAATTCAATAAATTAATTCCCTAGTCACATAATGAACATACCAGTACAGTGATACCTCTACTTACGAGCAACTCCCAACTCGAACAATTATGTAAGTGTATTTTTGTAGCTGCTTTTATAAGTGTATTTTTGGGGGTTTGAAATGGATTAATCTAATTTTATTATTTCTTATGGGAAAAAATTCCTTCGGTATCGCCACTTGAATAGCCGTCTGGAACAAATTTTGCTCGTAAGTAGAGGTACCACTGTACATCATTCTCTACTAATGGCTTACTTTACATAACCAAGCTGGTTAATGAATAAGGTACAGCATTAAAACACTAAATATTTTCCTAATAACATGGAATGTTTACTCTGGATTTTCCCCACAATGCAATGCAGAGTGCTTTTTCCTTTACCATGAATGCTCCCATCCTACCATATCATAATGACCCAGGCACCCACACAATAGAAACCTACCAATGAGGGTGAAGATGAGCACAATGATGAATGTGAGGACATAGCCACGGTACGGTTCATCACTTTTGCCGTAGCCCTTGCCAAAGAACTCAATATATGGGTAAAGCTTGTCCTTACACAGAGCCTGCAATGAGAAAATATGTTAATAAAAATAAAAAAAAATAAAAAATAAAAATAAATATCCAATGGATGAGGATGTTAGATCATGGTATCTGGTGATTTTAGGAATTTGACATGCAGTTATAGTGAGCAAGGTAATACTTATGGAAATAGTGGAAGCAGTGGGTTAGCACTGGACAGCAGTATATCAATATGTGCCCTTTCATAATCGCTGAAAATATTGTGCATAGTACTCTACTGTATTTATTAAATGAATTCTTTCCATTACAGGTCACAGCATTTTTTACACAAACTTAAAAATGCACTTAAATATACATATACAGTACTCACAATCATGGCAGTTTTACAACTGTTGAGTTACAGTACAGTACTTTGTATAACTATTGTTTTCTATACAAACAACTTTTTTTTAACCCAGGGCCTCCTATGTACTTTCCATTCAAGTGGAGCTATACATGTGTGCATCACTTGGTACAGTGGTACCTCGAGTTACGATGGTCCCCAAAATCGCCCTTTTATGTAAGTTTATTTTTTTAAATGCTTTTGTAGGTATATTTTTGGGGGTGTAAAAGGACTAGTCTATTTTACATTATTCCTTATGGGGATAAATTCGTTTGGTAATGGCACTTGAACAGCATTCTCGAACGAAAAAATATCGTAACTCGAGGTACCACTGTAATTATGACTAAACATTACAGAGCCTGACCAGTAGCTGGACAGATGACCATATGGAAATTAGCTCATTTTTGGCTATGGGCACTCCAATAAGCTAATACATTACCTGGAAGACCTTGGGGGCAGAGACAATTGAGGCCAGAGCAGATGAGATGGTGGCAGCAAAGCAACCAGCGAAGATTAATGGGCCAAAGATAGACACCAGCTCCATCACCTGCAGGAGGCAAATTTATTTTCATTCACTTTTCTTATTAACAGAAAATAAAGTGAATAAGAAAGAGAAAAAAAAGAGGGAGAACAGGTAGGGGTATGAAAGGGAAGAAAATTTTCCAGGTACTAAGCTATATCAATAAATAACACGACTTTGAAATGATTAAAAAAAAAGAAAAATGGCAATGAACAGTAAAAAGTGATGTTAATAATTAGAATAACTACTCATTTGGAATGCTTTCAACATTCCATTAAACTGTACCTTGTTTTCATTAAACAATTCTGTATGTGGATTACTTTTTTTTGCTTCATTACATTTTATCATCTATCCTTACTTGAATTAAATTTACAAATCTTTTCCTAAAATAAAGTGTACATATCTCCATATTTACTCTAGATCCAGCACCAACACACCCAATTAAAGTACGAAATGACAATGATGATTCCACTGGTACAGTGTACATAATTCAGAAACTTTTAAAATGATTATAATTCTTCTTTCAACAAACTGGCTGTATTCCATCGAGGCAGGGTGGCCCAAAAAGAAAAACAAAAGTTTCTCTTTTTAACTTTAGTAATGAATACTGGAGAAGGGGTTACTAGCCCCTTGCTCTCGGCATTTTAGTCACCTCAAGTGGAAATAAACAAGAAAAAATAGAAGAAAACCCAGAGGGGTGTATGCAACACCCCTCGGTTTTCGTAAGTGCTGTTGCAAGTGTATTTTTGGGGGTCTGAAATAGACTAAACTACGTGACATTATTTCTTAAGGAAGTAAATTCGCTCGGTAATGGCACTTGAGCAGCATTCTGGAACGAATTTTCGGGGAAAACCGAGGGACCACTGTACATATATGTCACTGTATATGTATGAATAATGATGAAAGTTTTTTTTCTTTCTTTTTGGGTTTTTCTTTCTTTTTGGGTCACCCTGCCATGGTGGGAAACGGCCGACATGTTAAAAAAACTGCTGCCATTGCTGAAGTATTTCAAAGCTTTAATGACTGAAAGTGACAGCTTTGCAAAATGTTTTGCTTAATGTTTAATATGTGATTATAAACTGTGTTTAATACATGGTGAGTATACTAGTGACATACCTGAGAACTGTTGCTAAGGCCATATTTACATTCTGTATCTGTACAGTTAGTGAAGGACCAGTCTGCTACTTGCGTGATGTTACCTGTGGCATCCCTCACCTCAACTGCCCCAGATAGGAGTACAAGGATCATGTAGGAAAAGTAGGTGATAATGATGGCCAGAATTGTACCCTTGGGTATGGCTGCTGATGGGTCCTGTGGATAGGAAGGATATCAAGCTGTAGATACTGTATTGTGTCAGTGTTTTATTGAGCACTATACAAGTCCAGTTGCATTTGGCAAATTATTTTGTATACTACTGTTATTTTGTATACCGCACTAATGGAGAATTTATAAAACTAAACTAAAAATGAAAATGATTAGACCACAGACAAACTAACTTTATCATTTATTAAAATTATGTTATTTAAAGATTTAAAAGCCAAACAACTTTGGAGTAATTAATTTCTAATTTAGATGTGGTAGTCTATTTCTTGACTTCTGTTAAAAAATATTTTTCTTTTCACTTAATGTATAATTAAACAGATCAAGACTCGTGAAATTGTAATAACACGATTGCAAACAAATCAGAGAATGTGCCTGCTATGGGTTCAAACCCCACCCACTTGTGATTTGATTGAAACAGTTCAAATTCTATTATAATTTTTTTTGTGTATCATTTTACAGTCTCACACAGATAACACTCATATCAATCTCTTGTTAACTAGATGAGCCAGTCTGTGGTGCTACATTGGAAGCTAACACTAGCAGCCAGTAAGCTTGGTTCGAGACCAGGCCACAGGAGACCCCTGGAATTATGTCCAGGTATCGAGTCTAATCTTGAAAACTCTCTTATACACACCTTCAGGTCACCTGATATGTTGGCTCCAGCCAGGATACCAGTACAGGCAGGGAAGAAAACGCTGAAGACACCAAAGAAGCCCATATCTCCTTCCTCTCCACTTTGTTTGCCCTCATCACGATAGTCCGAAAAAAAATTTTCTTGGAATAATGTCCCTGCAGGGATAAATGAAGATTAAGGATCAATGACTGCTATTGACTTCTATTGTATATTAGAGCTGTATTACAATATACAGTGGACCCCCGAGTTTCGTAAACCCCGGAAATCGTACATTTATGTAAGTATAATATTGTAAGTGCTTGTGGAAAAGTATTTTTTGGAGTCTGAAATAGACTAACCTACGTGACATTTTTCCTTAAGGGAGTAAATTCGTTCGGTAATGGCACTTGAGCACTGTACTGTACAATACTGTATAAACATTTTAAAATATACCAGAAATATTATAAATGGTGCAAAGGTGACATTAAAATAATATCAAAGATGGCTGACACAAACCCACTACCATTATAGTATGCTCCTCACTTAGCGATGAATTCGTTTACTGTTCATTACTTACCGTTCAAACCAATAAAACCCTGGGCAATCTCTTCTTCAGTAAGAGGTCCCACAAAGGCACCAATGACGAAGTCCAGGATGGCCACCAACAGTACCACTAGTAGGACTACCTGTGCCTGTACACATATAAAGGTATATAAGTGACAAAGTATATTAATATTTTATTTTGTCTATCATGCAAATAAAACTTTGACATGCATATCTTTGATATCACTTGTGTCTCATTCAAAATAATGTTACCATCATGTGAGTTACATGCAAGGAGAGTATCAGTAATAACATACCCTGGCTTCCCATTCCATGCCAATGACGCAGATTGCAAAGAGGACAACTAGTGTGATGCTGCCAATCACCCTCACATCATTAATACCACTGTCGAAGATCAGCACGCCCTGGGACCTCAGCAGGTCATTCATGGACTCACAGAAGCCGACTATGTACATGGCAGCTGCAATGGCATTTGCCAAGGAGAAGATCAAACCGATGGCCCCACCGAACTCAGGCCCCAGTGAGCGACTGATCATGTAGTAGGTGCCGCCTGAAGAAGGAAGGGTAACATTGTAACAACTAGTGGTACAGAAGTCAGGTATGGGAAAGTAGAGGCAGGTGCTGGGAAGGGCAGCAACTTTGGCTGCATCACATTTAAAATTATGCCCTACACATTTAACATAACTGACTTTAATAAACAAAACTTTTTGAGTTAAGTAGATTAGATTTTGCCACCAAAGTGGCTAGTTAATAAGTAATGCTTTCAATATCTAAATTTTTCTTTGTGTATACAAACACCCAGAGACAGAAACACAAGTGTATTCTGCTATATAATTAGTAGAGACTGAAATGCATGAACAAACCTCCTTTGATCTGGCCGTTGGTGGAAATGGCAGCCATGGAAAGGGCGGTGATGGTGGTGACGATGTTACCACATGTCACGATCAGCATACCCTCCACTGAAATACAAATACATACAAATGTAGTAGTAAAAGTGTAGTAAAAGCTGGTCAATAGCATATATATTCTGATGTGTATGCATGGAAAGCAGCATGTGTATACATTTAAATGGTATAATATACCATTATATATCATACCATAATATACATGGAAGCACCAATTAACTTTGCACAGGTGATTGTCTAATGTGACGGAAAAAAAGCACTAATTGTGTTTACCATAATGTTTTCATGCATTTCTAGTTCTTTAATATAACCATATTTCAGTGTTCTAGATTGTTAGACGCTACAGCATATTCTCAAATTATGATGTACAAAAAACTAAAACACATACGTGTAAAAGTGTACTTACAAATTCCGGCCTGGCCCACGACCCATGGAAGCCTAAGGAAGAGGATTACTCCCCAGATGTTGAGAAGGCATCGCACCAGCACTCCCTGCACCCAGCCGAACTTGCCGCCTTCTCCGCCAGTTTCTTCTTCTGCAGTTCCCCTCGACGGTCCCACTCGCACCTGGTGGACAAACAACACAGATGTGAAAACACTGCAGTAAGAATACTGGTATTACATGCTAGGTGAATAAGATATGTGCAATACCTCGGTATCTTTATCTGAGATATTTTGCCCACCAGGGTTTTTATAACAGTAATTGGTATTGTATTATATACCTTTCATCTAAGAGGGTTACTGGGGCTATCAAATGATTAGATTGCAGATGCTGTGGGTTAGAAGTGGACATTGAGTTCAAAACACACAACTTGGGATTTAAATAATAAGTGTACTAGAAAACGAAAAATAGCTTAGTGGTTTTAAAAGACGTACTGTGTGTGTGTGTACAAAAGCCCAAAGACATATAGTGAAGAAAAACAATGAAAATCCTGAATAAAATAACCTGGGACAAAAATAAAGAGAAACGATAATGAGCACCCTTAACGTGAGAAATCAAATGGGAACCCATTACAAGGGATGTCACACAGGGACCCCGGGTGTTTACGACCTACATAAAATCTACATAAGCGACATAAATGAGGGAATAAACAGTAACAACTAAATTTACCGATGACGCTAAAATAAGAGGACAAATAATTTGAGGACACTAGAGCTACAGAATAACTGAAAAACTTGTAGTCGTAAAAGGGGCAGATGCAGTTCAACGCAGACAAGTGTACGTTCTACTCCTAGGAAAAGAAAATAGCTAATACACAAGCTAAATACTGTAATCCTAGTCAAAGTGAATGCGAATGGCCATGGATAAAATTGACCAGAGGGAACCTGCGCATGCCAATCGTTACACGAACCCTTCCCTAATAAAAATACGAAAACACAATATAAGTATTAATTTTAGGTTTGGTTACATAAACCACAAATGAACGCTTGGCAGCGAGGTGGCCCTAAAAAAAACCCAGGAAACTCATATCTGAACGTTTATCACACAAGGCGTCACATAAGAATAGTTATAGGTTTTAACGAGGTGGACCAGTAAGCCAGAGGAAGGCCTCGGTCAGATGACCAAAAGCGGACTAAGATCCGCACCAGGAAACATTTGGAGTAGGTATTGTAAACTTATCAGTGATACCTGCTACGATGTAAGAGCCAGGCACCACTACTACTAACTAACGTCCCCTATATTTAATCCCAACCCTTCAGTCACCTCTTCCTTTCCCACGCCCAACCCCCATTTACGTTCTCTTCCCAACCCTCTCGTTCCCTGTCCTTCAAGCACGGGAAGGTCGATGAAGGTCAGGAACACTTGACACAGAAAACAGACTCGTCAGATGGAGCAAGGTAGAGTACAAACAAATAAAGAATCCGGATTCACATATAAGAAGTGTCTTATGCTCGCTCCTTCTCCAACCCTCCACCCGCCCATACAAGGATAAAAGAGGGTCATACAAGGAAAATAGGAAAGGCAGGAGCGGCAATTTATATGATAATGGATATCCTGGAAATTACAGATATCCGGAGGTTTAAAGAGTAATTTCCTGTGTTCCACAATATCTTACAACATATGTAAGCTAATGAAGAATGAAACTTCCAACGTGAGTATGTCAGCTACTGTATGTAAGTGGACGCTCACAGATGGATTAAAATCGTCCCTACATGCTCACGTTTGTCGAAATGTGAGATAATACCTGTCAAAACACCCTTTTACAGTTAAAATAATCGGCCCTCTACACACATTACAAGACGGGCCAAGAGCTACGTATCAACCCCTGCAACCACAAATAGGAGAGTACACATACACACGACCCCTGCAACCTCAAATAGGCGAGCGAGTACAAACGCATGTCATCAGTACATCTCATTACAAACCTTAGCTCAGATATTGAATGATACTGCTTCATAGAAGTGAACAAGTGGTGCGTGCTCACAATCAATTACTGATGACACATTCAAAGCACACACCACCAGCATTATTTATCGTTCCAGATATCTTGAGAGCTGTTGTACTTGTGCAAATATGGAACTTTGTCTTCTCTTTATATTATCATTTTTTTTAGAAAGCAAACCTCTTATAAAGATACAGATTAATAGGTTTTTATTACCATTATCATAATTATGATGATTAATGGCGATCAGAATTATTAATGATCATAATCAGATATTGATTACTGATGGTATGAAAGTCGATTCTAAATCAGATATTGATGCCATCAAGCATAAAAAGCCTGCTCGTAAGGACGGTAATCACCTAGAAGCAATTCAACGTTATTGATCTTATTTACGAACCCAGCGTAATAATAACATGTAGGTGTTGTGAACAACTGTAATGATTATAGAAAATCAAAGATCATGTATAATTAATTAGATATAAATTATAGTGATTAGTGACAAGCTTTTTAAACCATTTAACTATATATTTTATTGAGCACATTTCATTATGATGGGCAATAGACCTCTAGTTTCCGTATTGTTCTACTTCAAACTCCTGTGCTATCTCTTTTCTGACAATGATTTTTTTGTGGCACTAGTACCATACTCCTGGAGGTCTAAGCGAGAGGGAATAATTTTTGTATGTCAGTGTATGGTCTCGTACATAAGCATATGTAAGTTTCATCACACCCGATGGGTAGTGTATTTGACCGACGCAGTTACAAGGGTCATGCAACTACAAACTCTATAGCAGCTTCCAAATTTATTCATAAGCACGTTGACGTGTAAGCAAGCGGATTGAGCAAGATACAGCTGGTGCATATTCGGTTTCAATCTATAGGAATGCATAACATATGGAGCGACAAGACTTATCAATAGTGGATCAATTTACATACTGCACTCACTTTCAGACTTGGGTCTTTGTGAGGCCTCCTTTGGTTTTGATTACATGGACATGACTAACTCCATAGCCTTCGTCAGGCTTTCAAGAGAGAGAGAGAGAGAGAGAGAGAGAGGGGAAGAAGGTAGGGAGGAGAGAGCAAACCCAGCAAATGCAAACTTATGAAGTTTGGGTAAGGGCAAAGAAAACTGCCGACCGAGAGAGAGAGAGAGAGAGAGAGAGAGAGAGAGAGAGAGAGAGAGAGAGAGAGAGAGAGAGAGAGAGAGAGAGAGCTCGTTATGCGTCAGATATAATGAGGAATGTCAAAACAGTTCAATCCTGGTTTCATCCAACCCTAAAACGTTGACTATATCCTATTGAAATCCTATATTAGTATTTTATCTACTTTTTGCTAAATTAAATAATATTAATAAAACAAAATATGCTTTCCTTTATAAACTACAACATTCACAAAAAGCGCGACATTCGTCTGATCCTTCAGATATAATCCATCATGAAGGCGACACAGGCAATAAACTTTTATTTGCACGACTATTGGTTTTATTGCGAGGAAGTGAATAATATATACCTCCCCACAAGTCAATAAGTAGTTTTAACTGGATTTAATAATATTTCAAAGCAATACAAGTGTATATTAAGTATGTGTGAGGATTGTATATTATACAACCCGTGGAGGCTTGATCCTGTGCCTAAGCACTGGATTATTATAATCATGGAGGTGGGAGGAGAAAGTTTGGAGGAGGAGGATGTGGGAGACGGAGGAATTATCATCTTCAAAGAATTATATGGTAATATATACTGAGAAAAAAGAGCGGAAGACATCAATTGTCCTCAGGTGATTATACGTTCTCGGGTTGTTATAATTACTCTCGTTATCACTATGTGCTACAATCCTTATAAGTTCCTGATGAACGTGTACACGACCCACACCACCAGGTGAACGTGTACACGACAAACACCACCAGGTGAACGTGTACACGACAAACACCACCAGGTGAACGTGTACACGACCCACACCACCAGGTGAACGTGTACACGACGAAATATGCGCACGCTTGCACAGATACTTGGCCTCATATCGAGGACACGCATCAACATCATGTTCAAAGTTTAGGCCAAAGGTATAATACCATTGGGTGAGATTACACGAGACAATAATATCAGTTTTCATATGCCTCTTGTATTGTTTGTATGTAGTACCTGTATGGTAGGTACGGGTGACTAATACAATTTCGCCTAGAGCCGAACCCAGTCAAATGTGAGGCAATTACTAGGCGATAGTTGTCGGGGGTTATTCCCGTGACATGACTATACTAGATATATTACACTGTTAACACAGAAAATTAGATGAGACATTATCAAACGAAACTAGAGGCTGACAGTGAAGTTTTTTTTTCTATTACGACACTCGATTCTCATTCTCATTTCCGACAGACACAAATCATGGCCCTCTATCATCATTTGGCAGTGATACCCACTGATGAATCAACCAACCTGTCTGCCTGATCAAACCAGCCAACGACTTCCGAAACTTTCTCCAGGTATGTCCACTGAGTGGAGCGCGCATGTGTGAATTCATAACAAGGTGCTAACTGAAGTGTTATAGCCGCCGGCTGGTGTAGTCCTGCACCTCCCCCCCTTATATATGTACTCGCAACCCTCCCTCCTTCCTTCCCAGCGCTTCTTGTAATGCTATAATTTTTTCTACATTTTTTATTATTAGTATTTAACCACATTATTAATATTTAACCACAAATAAGCAAATAAAACAAACCTCTACGACACGTTTAGTCTGACAAACTTGTTGACTCAACGTTACCAGGAAGCGTTCAAAGTTGCACGAGAATCACTGGTGGTGCTAGAATAGTTACTATAATGGGGGTACCTAGTACAATCCTTTCCCTCCTCCATAATTTCGTGACCTCTCATTCTTTTGTGAACTCGGTTTAGTGGGGCCCGTACCCGTGTGGGAGTGCGCATGTGTGCGCCTCACTATGAGGCAGAATGCGTGCGCGTGCGCGTGAGCTTGAACGGGTTCGTGTGTTGGATTAATGGAGCATGACTATGCCCATCATTCATAATTTCTACTTTTACAATTTCAATTTTCACAAATGAACCATCAGTGCTGATCCATGCATTATTTACAACTGTGTGTGTGTATACACTGTATGCATATACATGAACTCAAGCGTCGTAATGAACGACTGTCACTATCAATGAATCAACAGAATGGACAAACTCAAACAGCGGTCCTAACAACAGGTCAAGCGCTGTATCACCTTATCACATAAGGTTTCACAGACCACGTTTATGACATGTCTGCGTCAGAGGTCACCAGCTGTGACCTGACAGCTGTGGAAAAGGACAGATGGGTAACAGACGTTTACCCACAGAAGTGTTCTGTAAGACATTCCTATAGCTCAGTGGTACAGTGCTGGGCCTGCTATCTACCAGGACGACGGTTCGAGTGTGAGAAAATATATTTTGCAGTACATCAATGCAGTGCTCGGGTCCCGCACCAACTTGCATTATTGCACCACTGAGTCACATTATTATTCATGGGAAAGCGCGACTCGTTACGGGAAAATCTTAGGACTGCCAGACCGTCGGTCCCTTACCAGAGCTCTCTAATAAATTATATACTATTTACAACAGCAAGACAAGGGCAAGATCAAAGCTAAGATGAAGGAAAGAGGAAATAGAAGAGAAATAAGGAAATTGGGAGAGGAAGAGGGGAAGGGAAGACAGGGTGGAGAGACAGAGCGGGGGGTTGTTAAGGAAGGAAAGGTTTAGTAGGTCAGGTATCAGTTGAAATTTGTTTAAGACGATCTTTACCTGCGACACCGTACAGGTGCCAGAGACTGCCGCCGCCTCTCACGGCACGCGTGGACGCAAACAACAGATACACATGAGAGAGAGCGAGACGGGAGGGACAGACAAGAGACAGGGACAAAGACGTGAGAGAGAGAGATGGGTAAAGGAAGGACGCACATAAGAAATACTGCAGCAAATGCTCAACATTTAAGTGAATGAGGTCGAGTACTTGAGATCAATATTACGGTACTTCCTGGTCAGCCAGGAATGTATAGTCTTGTTACTCCAGGCTGGGAGATAGCCGCCTTATGAGAGTGGGCAGGACGTGGCGGGCAGCGCAAGAGGAATGCAATCAAGGAAATGGGAGAGTGAGGTCAATGAAGGAAAAATGTGGACGTGAAAGACAGGAATGAGAAACGGAAATGAGAAGCAAACACCCCCCACACAGACACCCACACCATCCATAAAAGCTGAAATACTGCACAAAGCACTTAAGAAATCACTGTCGTGTGAAGTGCTGAACGACCTAAAAAGTATCAAATGTGATACAAATATTCAATGAAACGTTCAAGTTGCTAAATACTTAAAAATTTATAAAGCAGTAAATTCCTCACACAGTACCAACATGGACGTGGGAATGAAAGGTCACTGGACTCTCTCTCTACAATGATTTGTATTTGTATACTTTTTATGGCCAGCTTAAATAATTTCTTGTATTAAATATTAAGTTCATGGTCAAACAGCTGATATGTTAATGAGTTGCTGAGGTGGTCTGCACCTTTAGGATTACTTGGAGGGTGTATAAATCTAATGGAGGGAAGGAGGTAAAGGTTGGAGGGACAGGGTGAAGTTCCGTGCGTGAGCATGTTAGACATGAGTGGAGGCAGGTGGGTTTTACTCCAACGTGCTGTTGGAGTAAAAATTAGTATAAAATATAAAAATGAGAGAAATGAGATGTATGTAAAGAAACAAAGCATTACGGATTAACCATCAGTACATTTCTCTTCCGTCCTCCCATTCCGCCCTTCCTTACTTACTCTCCCCTCCCCACCCCTCAGGCATATAAATGGCAGAGTGCATCCAGCGTGACCACACCCGCGTCACCGTTGTCCCAGGGCCATGAGCCACCAGGCACCACCAGTTGACGTTCACTCTGGCGCCGTGACGCACCACAAACAAAATATGAAATAACGAACCGTCACGTCAGACTAGTGGCGCTCGTTAGTCACGATGACAGGAGAGAACGTGGTGCGTACAGGAGGGAGGGAGGGAGACCTGTGAAATACTCCCACAGTCAGGCTTGTCTGATGATTGCTTGGTCAATCAGGTTGTTGCTGTCAGGAGCCGACTGGTCTACAAATGCATTAGAGCCTGGTTGATCTGGTAACTGACGGAGGTATTTGTCGAGAAGCGCAGGGAAGGCAGGAAATGATTGGGTGGGACAGCGACGGAATGCACTGTGGGAACTTGACTTCCGTGGAGGGAAACTAAAAACATGGGTGGAGGCTAGGCGGGAACATGCTATTGTAATACCAACACTTGTAGTGCAAGGCAGATGTAACGCGTGTTCTCACCTAACTGTTTGTAGTAGGTGATTAATAGCTTCTGCACACATCTCTTAACTATTATCCATGTGGTTTAGCGCTTCTATTTGATTATAATAATAATCTTAACTATTATAGTCCGGATTTACTTACAACTAATTGTAACACAGTTGTCAATCTCACGCACGTCCTTGAGTGTACCTATGTGAAGTCACACGTATATGTGTGTGCCAACAAATGCCCGCACATGCTCGTGTGCCTGTGTGCGCATGTGTGATGCTTCATCCATCTTAATACCCACTGCGGCTACAATGATCTATAAGAAATTCTCACGGTGACAGGTCTCCATTACCCAAGCAGGATTACCTCACCTGGACATTGCCAGCGCAGCCCCGTGCTCACGCCTAACATCACTGTAACACGATAGTATTTTAAAGTACAAAAGGATTGTTGCTTATGCAAGATAGGCTGGCGCAGGCTTTGTGGTGCTCCTGCCTTCGCAGGATGCCATAGCATGTTTCAACACTCCTAAAATGATACTTTCAGGGCTGTTGCAAAGACCAGGCGCCGCCGCCGGGTGCAATGATGTCAAAGGAAGGTGATGGGTCCTTGGGCAACTGAATGTGGAGCAGGGGGAGGTAGAGAAGGGACGTTAGTTTATAAGAAATATATATGAAGGTATGAGAAAGGTGATACTTTTTACGTACGTGAATGCGTAAGTTCATGCGTAGGTACACTGGGTACCTACGCTTGGCTACTATGGGTGGGTCACCAGGTTTTATATCTCATAATTATAAAAATAAACTTATCATAACTTTGCATCAGGCTTTAATTGAAAACCTAACAAAACCGTAGATTATTATACCGTACATTAAATGTAGCGTTCCGCGGAGGATAATGGCCAAACCATTCTTCAGTTTCCCTACCCACTATTTTCCAGCCGGCATCCACTTTTACACTCCTGTAACCCTGAAGTAAACCCGCGAATTTATTGTCGCCTAGGCTGTTGCTGCCCGTGTCTTGCATCGATATAGCGGTTACACAAACGCCCTGATCATACTTTCTTTTACTGAAGCTGTTAGGGGAAGGTCAAAAGTTGTTGGCCTCGAAAGATGAAACTCTCCAATTTTCACTAGGTTTATACTGATGGGGATGTTATACTGATGGGGAGTTAGTTTGACGCAACAAAAAATAGGCAGAAACTACACGCTATGAAATGGCGCCGAGGATATCGTCAATCATTCCAGCATGGGATCAGAAGCTAGGGTAGTTTCCAAGGGTTGCTGGTGTCGTGGGAGGTGCATGAGAGGGTGAGACTCGGCTGGTGACTTGGACACCTAACAGGTTTGCGTACTTTCTCCAAGTATACGTCGGAATATGAAGCCAGGATTTTAACTCCTTGAACATGTCTTTAGTTATCGTGTCTGGTGCGGTGAAAGAACTAGAATATCACCAATATTATTTGCCAATTACATCATTTCAATACGATAAGGCAAATTATCGAAATATTTTCACACAGTTAGAATTAACCATTTAATCATCTAGACATGTCAACTTGTGTAGATCTCTCTGACAGTCATGAATGTGAATATAACGTGATATGAATGAACGAGAGCGGGGGCCTCCTCGTAATCCTAATGACAATATCTTGACCATATGGTTAATTACTCCTTGGCAAAACCTAACATCAGCATGTTCTTTTTGTTGCAGTTATTCAGTCAAGACCACACGCAGAGATTTTCACTGACAATAATGAAGGAAGAAAGATGTTGCGCTCGAGAGGAAACTGTCCTAATAAAATTTCGTTCGTTGACAGCAATTTGGAATGAAGTACGTGCTAGTAAAAATGTTTGTAACCATGTGTATATAAAAGTGATGTTGGGGCAGGTAATTTTCGAGCACATTATGACATGACCTGCATTCTCACTTTCTCTTTTCTTTGTCACTTGCAAATTGATAATGATTCCACGACAGACTGTAGTTGTCTGCTTTTTATTTAAAACACACGAGTTATGAATTGTTCCTCACGATATTCTTACTTATTCATCACGATTAAGCATTACACGAGTGCAGTCACTCACAGTGCCAAGGCTGTGGCGGACAGAGTGGGCACTTGCTCTACTCGCAAATAAAGACAAGACAAACCAAAGAAGTTTACCTCCACCCCAAGCAGAACAAAAACTACAAAACCACGTTTGATGCGGGTTCCAGTGCTGTATATTAAATATATGCATGCTGCCATCCTCTTTTCAGTCAAGTAACATGACGTAAAACGCCTATTGAATCTTAAAATGTGTCTAATAATGTAAATTTTATTGTTGGTAGAATATTATCATTGCTTAATATTAATTGATGTATTTTTAGGATTCATTAGTATTTATGTTATTACAGTGATTATGGCAATTTTATGCTGCGTTTGAACTCACTGACATTTATATGCAATTTATGCTTCCCTGAATAGCGTCTTGTTATCTGTTGACTTAGTTAAAGACTATTTATATATGTTATTGTAATAATGTCCATAAAAGATGTATTTGATTTCATTATACACACATTATGCACACTATCTGTCAAGTAAAATATAAATTGCTGCAGCAGCAGCAGCAGCAGCAGAAGCAACAGCAGGCAAGCACCCACAAGAAGGAAATGACAGCGTCATTTCCTTCATTTCAGTAGGGACGAGACAACTATATCAACTACCGAAAATATGTGAAATAAGAAAAACAATTACGAGCCTTATTTGTTAGCATGGCCATCTTATGCAAGTAGAAACCGGGTCCGTTACCAGAGTCCCATCTGTAGAAAAGTCGCTGCCTTGAGGCTGCATAAATAAATATTCGGTGACAAATCCAAGCTAGAAATAGAGCCACGATAATGCAATACGAGCGGATGAATGAGATGGCGTATTGTTGACAAGTATCATTATCTTTATTGCCGGTTATTACTCGGATATCTTTAGTCTTCATACTTCATTCTCGTATGAAGAGACAACGCTTTGCTATGTTTGATAACTTGCAAGGATGCAAATGGCTATCGGGGGAGGGGAGGAACCAGAGCTACAGGTGAAGAGACAGCAAGTTCCAAAGTTCAGGGTTTTAAGAGATGCAAGGGGTAAGAGTATTGCAAGGTTAGGAGCGGCAAGGGGTGTGTTGCAAGGTTAGGAGCGGCAAGGGGTGACAGTATTGCAAGGTTTGGAGCAGCAAGGGGTGACAGTATTGCAAGGTTTGGAGCAGCAAGGGGTGACAGTATTGCAAGGTTTGGAGCGGCAAGGGGTGACAGTATTGCAAGGTTTGGAGTGACAAGGGGTAAGATTTTCAACATTAGACATTGCAAGGGGCAATTCTCGAGTGTCGCAAGTGGACTACAAAGCTGTGAAGTGGAAGGAGAGGAAGCGTAAGGGAATGTAGAGAAGAACCGTGAAATATGAATAGGAAAGTGAACGAGGAGAATGGAGAATGGAGAATGGTTTTAAAACTATTTTCCCTTGGATGCGAACCAAAACAATCTTCTTACAAACACATTTTTGTTTTTGTTTTACGGCTAGATGGGCATGAGCAGTAGGGCTCTGCGGAAACCTGCGCAGAGTGCTCTCGCCAGTGAGCTATGTGGTACCCCGGATGGAGTGGTAGGAGCCAAGGATAAAGTAGAGCAGCAGGTAATGTCACAGTGACTGGCTGCCTGGATGGGTAACACCTACCATTGGCTGGCCTTCAGCACCAGTCTCACCTCCATGCTGCACACCCGACCATTTCTTTTTTGTGTTGTCCTTAAACGGAATGGATGGCTGCCAGGGAAAAGTGAGCGGACGGGGGTAGGGGTATAGTACTACCGGTCCCAACCACCTCTTGGCCAACGCTACTGCACCTTTTTTATGCCGGGAGCCACAATGACACTGAAAGGTCGACATCTGCTGGTAGTGGTAGGTAGGTAGGGGACCAGTCTTATATATAAACGGGTTGAATTCCAGTAACCACTTGTCATACTCCTTCAAATTCCGCAACCAAACACAAGACCATCTCTTCTGTAATGTCGTTTATATATACTGCATCCTGATATACCTCCACAGACAGCTGACACGACAACGGATTTTCAAAGGTCTTACAAGTGAGCAGAAGTAAATACCAGAGCTAACACACAGGAGGCCACACAACGTATGAGGTTACTAAAGAACTTCACACAAGTTGAGGCTAAAACCTCACTGTGAATGTCTACCGACCTGAAGTCTACCTGAAGGGCATTCCGGGGACCAGGCCTCCTGGTGGATTAGAGCCTGATCAACGAAGCTGTTACTGCTGGCCGCACGAAGTATATATGCATGTATATGTATATGGTTCACAATTACTTCGAAAATTAAAGTTACTAGTAATAGTTCTGGTTGGAGCAAAGTAAAGAAACGTGTATAGATAATTTCCTCCACGTAATCAGTGAAGTCAGGAGAACAATGCTGCTCAGGACCAGCTGAGTTGTCACACCATCCGAATCCCAAGATGAATGAGGTCACTACCACCATATTGTGGCCCGCTAGAGGTGACTCGCAGCACACTCACTGCCCACGGCTCATCAACCGTTGGTTTATCACTGCCTGCAAGCCCCGTCTTGCCCACATCAACAGGTGTTCCTCGCATACTCCTCACTACCTGTATAGTCCGCTCTTTACACCTGCAATGTTCCATAACTTCAGCAGTAGCCTTACATTGTATGTCCCCTGAAGTTCAACAAGACACTCAGGGCATTTAGGCAAGTCAGCAGTCACAGTGCCACTGCTCGCCATAGAAACAATAGTGACACTCGTAACGGCAAGCACTACAGCAGTGAACGCTAATGGAAACTTCTTATCAAAGCAGCGGATACTATTGAACGGGTCACTATACGGTGATTTTTCCCTAATAGATCGGAGAATCACGCAAACTCATGCACCATAAACGTACAGTGTGTACGCAACATATATGCATACGTGGTAAATTCCTGCAAACAGTTCCTGGTCAGCCAGGTGTGGTGTCTATGCCGCGGTTTACTGATCAGCGGTCAACCAGAAGTCCTGGCCAGAGACCGAGCCCTGGGGGCGATGATTCTCAGAACCATCCAGTGCGAGAAGGATCAGAGACCTCCAGACCAGTGCTGGAGCTACGAGCCACGATGACTCACAAAGACCTCCAGACCAGTGCTTTCTTTCCTAATTATAGGAGGATAACTATTCCCAAAACACTTAATGGAAAAAAGAGATCGCAGAAAAAGAGAGACAGAGAGAAAGAGAGAGAAAGAGAGAGACAGAGAGAGAAAGAGAAAGAGAAAGACAGAGAGAGAAAGAGAGAGAGAAAAGAAAAAAGAAGGAGAGAGAAGACAGGAGAAGAAGATAAAGCAAAAGAGAGGATGAAAGAAGGAGGAAAGAAGATCAATAGCGATAAAAACAAGATTGCAGGCCCTCTTCAAATTAACTCTCCCCCACCCACAGCTTCAAATACTTCTTTCTTCTCCAGCTATTTCCACAACCCTCCCTTTCATCTCAACCACAACCACCAGCTACACACCATTTCCCCCTTCCCCACCATCATCACCAGCACTTCTACGAAATCTTTGCTTACCATCCTACCAGCTGGCTGCTCCTCCTGTTCTTACTCCTTCTGCCTCTGCCATATACACTGTTTCATGTACCCTATATATCCCAGGATCGAAACATTTCTCATTATACACCGTATAGCCATTTTTGGGAGCGATAGTAAAACAAATATTGCAGATGCACAGGACCCAACTATTTAGGAAGATAGCCTTTCTTGCAACATTATGCACAGTTCATTCTTAATGCTTTATCCTGTTCTACATTTGGGAATGCCAAGGAAATCTTATCCTGAACGATGTCTTGATAGAGGGGCGAGTCGTTTTTCTACAGCAATTCATTAATACAAGCATGGAAGAACATAAACATCGTCCAGATTGTCTTTCATCAGGTTTATACTAATAGTAACACTTAGGTACATAATACCGACAAGTATCAGGAAATGTTTCACTCCAGATATATATAGGGAACATGAAACTTGGTATATAGAGCAGAGGTAACATGTTATCTAGGTTATGGTGGTGAGATACTATAACTACCGACTGACTGTTCATTAATGATAGAAACTGCGATAAGAGAGGATTCTACACATCTGGAGAAAAAATTACTTTGCCATAGGTCTAAAAATAGGGGGTTGTATGTGCTTAGTATGGTCCAGTGTACCTCCTGCTAGTGCTCCTCATTTCTATTTTACGCACAGTAATTTATACAAAATACTGTAGATGTTCACTGTACAGTCTGACGTTCTTGGGGACCTTCATTACCAGTGGGCTTCACTTGTGTTCCTAGACTCGTCTTGTGCGGGCTCCATCTTTGGCGTTCCAAGGGCACCTCGGGTCTTATGCAAGACTACTGATCTTTCCTCCTTCAGGGGAGTGCATAGATACCGATAAAAGCTTACCGGATTCACCCACTTTCCTTAATCTCATTTTTGACCCCAGAAGTTTTACAAAATTTTGGATTACTTAAATAATATTTTAAATACCACCCCCCACCCACTGAGCCACACCCTCCTCCATCTTGCAGCCCACCCTTGACCTTCCACCCTTCCAGAGGGAGGAGAGAGACGGGGGGGTTATGCCACCTACAAATAGCTTTCATCCTGGGGAAGGTATCGATCGTTGAGCGTGGCGTCCACGCCGATGTCTGCCCCACCCACTACCTCTTTTATCTCACACCTCCTCGAATCAACACCACACTTTTAATATCTGGAGTTACTATCAAGAGAGAAAAAACGAAAAAGAGCCTGCAGTTCCTCAATAAGAGCTAAGCACATGTCACTTCAAAGTTTGCTGGACACGCCACCAGCTAGGAGAATCAAGTGCTCTAACACTGATACAATGTAACCGTGAGTCAAGGTCAAGACTTTAAATGTTAAGATAAAGAACCATTGCACTTATTAAGAAAACCGCCTCACCGGTTTCAAAGTAGTTGTTTGAGCAACACAGCAAGTTCTTGGTTATCTGTCCAGCTGTCTGTGTGAGGTAAAAATATTACCAAGTATCCTCTTCATTCTATCTAAAAAGTGCACAGATTTGTACCCATATTACACAAATTTTCCACTGATTCTTCTTTCTTTCAAAGATCTTATGTATGATTTCCTTTAAAAAAATTTAGTTGGTCATGATTATATATCAATTTTCTTCGTGATTATATATAATCATGCACACTGAATTTTTTTAAAGGAAAAGACAAAAGAATCAGTGGAGAAATGATGATTATTTTTGGTTACATATACGATTTTATGCCCTTACATAATTTTACGTAAATAACAGGGCTGACGAGCCATAAGGATATTTATTACAGTACCACTTTAAAGAAAAATATTCACGTCCATTTTTATTCACTAAAGTTTACTTTCATTGAGGAGCGAGGTCCTCTGTGACCACTTCCCTATAACAAATATGTTCACTTACTTCCTGTTGTACAAGACTGGCAGTGCAGTTTAACGTCATCCTACAGTGAAGGTCGAGGCCACTGCAGCACGTTAGTAACACAAGTCAGCGTCATGTGTTCATGTGCTTCTTACTTCATCTAGATTTAATGTGGACAGACTATATGAAAGGAGAGGACCGGGATCAAGGATAAGTATGTACTACGCAGACGTCATGAAATTCTTTAGTCTCGACGTGTTGGGAAATGCAATGAAGGACTTGCCTAGTATGGGCATGCTGCAGTGTTCCTCCTTTCTTATGTTCTTATGAGGAAGCGGCGCAAGCGAATTCAGTGTATTGTTTCAAGTACAGGTACGATAGCGTTCGAGAAACAAGAACCTGTAAAACCAGTCGATAGCAAAGAGGTGAGTTCAGGAGCCATGAATCAACCTTATCCTCCCCTTCGGTAACCACAAGTAGGTGAGTACAAGTACAAGAGTAGGTGAGTACAAGGTGTGTTAGAGCAAGTAGGGAAGTCTACCAGACGCGTCACTCACGCAACAAACCACCATAAATCACCTGGTTACACATAACAACCCTGGCAGCTCACACCGACACACTATTAATAGTCGTAATGGGAAAAGTGTAACCCTGAAACCTTACACTGTCATTGTAAAAAAAAAGCATCACGGTCAAATGCAATGCTTTCTAACAAATGATTTGTCTTGCATGTTCTGTTGGACACCTGGATTAACAGAATCCCTAATATCACAGGAACCATATTGTGTCAACCCTGAGCTAGACTAGTAGACCACTAATGAAAGACAACCTGAACCAGAGGCAAGAAATGTTTCGTGTGCTAGTGATCAACAGGCTAACACGCTATATGCATTATCACTATTATAAATCCGATCTTTATGTTCTTCATTATGTTACCCTCAAGGTCCAATCTTCCCTCCTTACACTGCGGATATACCCACCTATAACCCATATAGAAATAGGGCAGCTGTACACTGCGGAGGTACCTAATTTTGTTCAATTAAACCAAATTTCACATCCTGCACCGCTCCCCGCTACCTAGAACAACGTAGGGGAAAGAACCTGACGTCGACAGAGAAAACACAGGAGGAAATATTTGCTGTCTGCTTTTGTACACATCCCGCCTCCTTCACCCCTCTCAACTTTTCCTCCCCTTCCTCCTCCCCGTTCAACTTTCCCCCCCTCTTCCAAATAAACATCAAAGCAAGGTCAAATACCTCCCCCCCTCAACTTTCCATCCTCCTCCAATAACCTCAAACTCCCTCACAACTCTCCCTCTTCCTCCGATAACCTCAAACTGAGGTTATCTTACTCCGGAGGTCAGGTCAGGCTGTATCATGTTTTGGGTAATCTCCTTAAGCAACATCGCTTTTTCATTTTGCCTGAAGACCGGCGTATACATGACGCTGGCATTAGAATGAAAACGTGATTTTAATTTTTTTTTATGCAGTGTGATAAATGGATCTCTGGTCGCACTTCTCTATGTAGTTAGTGGAACCTTCCAACTCAGGCTGGCAATTCATTACCTGACATACGAAACCCATGTGATGGAATTTGACAGGGAAAACGGCTGGCTTTCGTAGAGAAATTAGCTTAAAGGAATCAACAACGGAGTTCGAAGCGCAGTCTTCTCTATCGTAGAAAGTGGGAACAGCTGAAGTACACTATTGTTTAAAAAAAGGTGTTCAGTAGTGACGATAGCACGTATGTGCATGATAAACACTACTCTTCAACCCGACTAAGTGCTGTTAGTAGGGAAAGAGGGATGGCGAAGGGAAGTACAACCCCAATTTTTTCAGAAACTTCACCGCATAAAATTCCTCTTCCTCCTTTGAAGGAAGAGTGGTGATAAAGGACGTCATTATAGGCATATTAGTGCGGAAGACATGAGATGTACAAGGCTTTGAGAAAATGAGGTCAGTGTTTACGCTGTGGTAGAAATGAAGGTAAAATAGTGGTTGTTGAGTTGAAAATTGTGATGTCATAAGATCGAAGCCTCCCTCACGTCTTGTGAAAGTTGGTAAAGCACACAAATCAAAGAAGTCAATTTAGATGTACTGGTAACGAATAAATAGTTTAAATGTACAAAACAGGCCATGGTGACCCGAGTAATATATGAGAGTTTGTCCAGCGTATTAAGTGCAAGGACGAGACGGAGGACATGCTGGGTAAAGTGAATTTGAAAGATCAACTGACAGGGTAAGAGCAATTGTCATACTTTTCAAGCCTAGCCCTATCGAAGGTACACTATCACCCACAGGCTGCAAATCGCAACAGGGTAACTATATACTAGTTTAAAAATAACATGCCTAACGCTCCAGAACCGTACCCGGATCCCTCGATTGTTAGCCGCAGGGACTACCACTATGCTATGTAATATGTTTATGATCTAGCCAGTACACGAGGGATGGGGAAGGGGGGCCATCATGGTCGCTATTCACCTATACATTAAGAAAGAAGGTAAAGTATATATATACAGAAAAACCTGTGTATATACAGAATCCTGCCTGCAGCTCCAGTCCAGGAGGTGCACCTGATTTAGAGTCTTGCCAGTCCCAAGAACCTGAACCTCGTGAGGTTAACAAGTCGTCAATTTGAGAGGAGCAAGAGTGGAAACAACCTACTCTACAGATAAGCCTTTCCTTCAATAAGCAAGTTTAACACAAATTAAAATGCATGAATCCAGTTCAGAGATAGCAGGAACCTGGATGCCAGAGATCAGGAAATTGAGAAACTAGTAGAAGAAATACTGTAAGTTTACACTACCTTGCCGGGCGGCGGCTGGTGGAGGTCGTCAAGGGTGGGTCTCTGTCCGGTGCCCGGGGCATGCATGATGCTTGCCAAGTTGCGGTAGTGGTCCAGCCTGGGCAGGGCCTCGCGGGTCAGCTGACGCAGGGAACGGAATGTAGAGTGGGTACCCGAGTGGGTGCCCGTGTGAGTACCCGTGTGGGAACCAGTGTGAGTACCCGTATAGGTACCCGTGTAGGTGTTTGTGTTGGGAGGATACGTCAGGGACTCCATCTCTGTGTCTGACGGCGCTGAGGTCGGAGACGCACATCGCTCCTCGATATCTACACCATGGAAAAAAGATTATCATTAAAAATTATTTTTTAAACATTACCTAGTAATTTAACATTACTGACAACTCACCATTCCATCTGCATTTATTTCTCACTCCATGAAACTATTTCTTCACATCTAATCAAAATTCCATCTAAAAACACATTGTGTAAACATAATGACTAGCCAACACCCTTCTTGTTCCTTGTATTATATGGTATAACCTGCTCTCCGTTTTCTTTGTCCTTGCCCCCAGCCTCACTTGTGTACTAACTCAAATATTTTACATATAATTATCCCTATAAGGAAAACAAAAAAGATCCAAAAGAAAACATAACAAGTATACAAATTAAATTACATAAAAATGACTACTCTGAAGATCCGTTATACTTAAGTGATCCAAACTCTTATAATACAAGGATTGAAGAATTTTACTGTATTAATGCTGTTACTTGCCTAGATATATCAATACCGACACTGGTAATATAAAACTTAGGGCACTTTTTATATGGAGACGTCTCGCCCACTAGGGGAAGGGGTTATATAACCCAATGATGCCTTAGTAGATGAAACGTCTCTTAATAAAATATTCAAAGTATTACCTACATGTCTATCTCCACAGTTGCTGGTCAAAATTATAGTGTGAAGTGTATATATGTTGAAATTATTGTTGAAAGTATTATAGACAGGTAGTGTACAGGTAAACAAGCATTGCTTGTTTAGGTTCTTAGGTTATAAACGAAGACCTTGGAAGAAAATAATATGAAGCAACCAATAAAAGGTAACCCTTCAGGGATAACCACTTGTGACGGCTCGTAGAACCCGGACAAAATGAACTGACAAAACAGGGAAAACAACAGCAACTCTTTGACGATGAGAACTTATTAGTTCTCATCGCCAGTCTGAAATGAAGCTAGGTTCTTTAAAGAACCTAGTTTCATTTCAGACAAAATGAAACTTTCGAAAAAAAGCAATGAAAAGATTTGGTGTTTAAACCAGTTTCAGGCCATAAAACGTAAGATTAAAAAAAAAACTTATTGTGAAGCTACTTCTGAATAGTGAGGCGTGACGTCTGAGGAGGGTTACCGGGAGGATGGACGTGTGGGGGACAAGTGATGGAGGGAGGGGGATTACAAGTGATGGAGGGAGGGGGATTACAAGTGATGGAGGGAGGTGGTCACAAGTGATGGAGGGAGGTGGTCACAAGTGATGGAGGGAGGTGGTCACAAGTGATGGAGGGAGGTGGTCACAAGTGATGGAGGGAGGTGGTCACAAGTGATGGAGGGAGGTGGTCACAAGTGATGGAGGAGGTGGTCACAAGTGATGGAGGGAGGTGGTCACAAGTGATGGAGGGAGGTGGTCACAAGTGATGGAGGAGGTGGTCACAGTGATGGAGGGAGGTGGTCACAAGTGATGGAGGGAGGTGGTCACAAGTGATGGAGGGAGGTGGTCACAAGTGATGGAGGGAGGTGGTCACAAGTGATGGAGGGAGGTGGTCACAAGTGATGGAGGGAGGTGGTCACAAGTGATGGAGTAAGAAAGCTGGGTGATGCAGTATAACTGAACAACACCAGCAACCACTCTAACAAACCAGTCTGAAAACTTAACATTAACCTTTAAGCATAATTCAGAACTTGGGTAAAGGGTGCGCGCGCACAGATCCACCAGTATATTTTCAGTGACTCGACAACAACCTCGGTATATATATTCTTGGTAATAACTCGAAAACTACAAAATAATTATACAATAGCTAAGTAAGTTTTTTTTAGTTCCTACTCGGATTCTAGATTTAGTTCTTTTGATTAATATTGTTATTATGAAAAAAATACTAAACCAACATGTCAGTGCTTCATTAAGTCTATATTCGTTTAGTATTATGAAATTCTTTTCCTGTATGAATGTATGTACTCTAGATGTGTTTCGGTCGTGTGATCCGAGAACGGTATTCCCATTTCCCATAAGAACAGCCCCCTATCTCAGTGGACCTAGATAGTCCCGTATCCTGTAAGGTCGCCATCCCCTTCTACCTCAGTGCACCTCAAAGGATTAGTACAAATGAGCGCCCCGAAGCAAATAAAAAAATAAAACAATGGACACGACCCGTCTGTCTGGGCAAGTGCCACCAATATTCAATTTTGCACTCATATCAAGCATACGTATTCAGATGACGTGTAACCTTTGTGATTCTTAAGTAGTCGACAGCCTTTTAAGCCCACATAACCTAAGAGCTTGGCACAATTGAACATAAATGTATAACTTTTAATACTAAAAGTAAAGGTCAAAGATTTTAGCTAGGCGGATAACAATGGTCTTAAGGAACACCTAGCTAGTGAAGAATGAGATAAGTTGGCCAATGATTCTAACAAAGACAGTTGCCTGTATGACATTTCTAAATATTGTATGAGCCACCTACAGAACATATTCCCCATAGAATATCAGGTCAAACAAAAATAACCCAAGATGGGTGAATACGAGACTAAAATATCTTCTCGGGAAGTAGTGGGGAATTTATAGAAGATCATTTTATGAAGCAATGAAATTAATGTTGTAAAGGATTCAAATAAGAATCCGAAAGGTTTTCCTCCAGGTACATGGAACGCAGATTAGAGAAAATTTGATTCATTAAAAACTAATTATGGCCAGATTACTGATAATGAGACAGAAATATGCTTGGCGAAAATTAAATTATAGAATACCACTAATGGAAAATACAGGACCGCTATCATTACACCATATTGAATGACCTCTTCAACTGGAATGAGCAAGATAAGAGCATAAATTTCATTAACCCTTTAGTTAACAAGTTGGTGATTGACAGTCAGTGCAATGAAGGTCAGGTCCATACCTCTGCTTTTTACTGGTACTCGGTAATAAGGCTTAATAATACTGATCTCTAAGAGTCGAGCGACTTTCTCGAAGTGGTCCAGTGTTTTTTTCAATTTTTACTATGGCAAATGAAGAATCTCTGATAAATATTTTTGAGGTTAGTGAGGAACATGGACAAAGTACAAATGACCCTAAATACATAAACAGACCAAAACGATTCAAAGAAAAGGGATGACTATACGGAAGAGAGAAATAAAAAAAGGTAAGAAAAACCAAAACAGATTATGAAATTAAAGTTGCAAGGGAAGCAAAGACCAACCCAAAGGGTTTCTTTCAGGTATATAGCAATAAGATTAATGAAAATACAGGCCAACTTAAATTTATCTCATGAGACAAACAAGATTTCAGAAATCAATAATTATATACTATGATACGGTTGAGACAAATAGAGAAGTTGAGAGTTGTAAAGGAATGCAAAGAGGTATTAAAACATCACTCTAAAGAATCTCTGAAAGCAGTTCATTGAAATCCATGAACTTTTGTTAAAATTCTCGACTATGTTAGATAAAAGGACACAGGAGACTTATCAAACCAATACCAAGAACACAGGATATATAGAGGGAACATAGTGAGGAGTGACTTATCGTCGGGTGACTAAGAAGTTTATCGTTTTAAGCACGATTCCTCCTTAAAACGATAAACCACGTTAACTGTCACTTCAATTAGTACTTCTTGACATAGCCCCGCCTTCTACCCCTCAACATATTCCCCTATATATACAGTTTGTCCTTGTTTTCTTCAGATCCACATTCTCATATCAGTAATCTGTCTTTTATCGTGAGAAACTCTTCCGATTTGTTTCTGATTCCTTTGCAACTTTAATTTTATTGTATAATGTAAAATCCCAGGACATGGATAATATAATACAGTAATTACGACTAACTTATACCACCAATAATTATGAGAATAAATATAAATAACCAAATATATTACCGCCTCATAAATGTCAAGTAATGACATCTCCGTCTGACCTAGACCATTAACTAATCGCACATAAGTGCCAAGGGAAGGGAGCCAGAATATATGACGGGGGGGGGGGGGAGAATGGGAGTCGTAGAACGGGAGGAGATAGTACTAGTAGTATTGTTAGTTAGCAAAAGTAGTGCAACAGTTATACATGGCAATATGAAGGTAGTAGTGGTAGTAGTGGCAGACGGTGTTAGCAAAGAAATGGTAGAAAGGAACAAGAGAACAGAGGAACACTACTGGAGACCTAATAGCCCATAGGAGTTGGACAAAAATCCCTGCAGGACTAAACCCCATAGGACAAAACCCATTTAGCCAGAAGACAGGAAATGTAACGAAAATAAAGGAAAAGTGAAGAGGTAGGGAGAGGAGATAAAGATTAGTGTTCTGAAGTTGAAAGCATTTGATAATGTAATAGAAAACATCTAGAGAATGCAGTGTATATGAGATGCTCCGACAAGACGGCGTCTGAGAAGGCCAGTTAATAGAATGACTGAAAGTAGCATAGTTAGTGTTTGTTTCTAACAAGAGGAACAAGACTCTGTTTATGTCTAAAATCGGAGAGTGCTGTCAAGACTTAGGAGACTGCAAATATAGGAAAGCAAAGGATAGATTCACAAAGAGTTTGGGAGAGAAGAAAAGTCCATTTAGGTGAGTAGGCATGGCAAAGTTTATGAAGGTAAAAGGACACGTGTGCAACTAATGCGACATTTGATTGTGACACGTATCGCTCTCCAGGAGCGGCTTGACAAGGGCTACTGGCCTATGCTGTAGTAGTGTGATGGCAAGAGTAGAATTCTTGCCGATTCCTCAGAAATGATGTTACTTGTACTACTAAACACAACATGGACCAGTAGGCCTACTACACCCTCTGTGTCCTTGTATAGATTGAAATAACTTGACAAAGCTACTGGAGCGCGAAACATCGCTGCATTAGTTGTACATGTATCCTTCTACATTGTCGATAATTCTACCATTATTAGACTATGAAATATGCGAGAGAACGAACTGTGAAGAGGAATATTTCAGTCAAGAAACTGTGGGTCACTGACATAGAGGGCACAGAGAGAAACGAACATGTTTCTTGACATGGAGCACGGGAGGAAAAGTAGTGAATGTACATGCCACTGTACTTGCGATGAAGGGAAAAGGAAAAGCCTGTCACCGAACGATGGACATGCACATCAAGGAAAGAAAGCAAAGAGTTTAATTCCCATCAGCTCTGAACTTAATGGAAGGAGTAAGATTGTTTTGAGCATCGAGAAACGGTTGGAAGATATTAAGTCATGTGGCCAAAGAACACAGACATCTACATAGCGAAACCAGAGAAGAGTGTAATCTAATAGTAGATTAGGGGATATAGGAAATCCCACAGCAATACCAAAGGTTTGGGAATAAAATTTACCCTGAAAGGAAAAACAGTCCATACATAGGCGAGTATGATCAAGACATCAGTGGGTATAAGATGAAATGGCGCTTCATTTGTCTTAAATTTAGAAAAATGAAGACATCATCAAGATGAGACATCATCAGAAGATGAGACGTTTACAGGTCGGATGTGAGCGAATACGTTCAATGAAGTTTTGAGGTAAGCAGGAGAAAAAGTTCAAAGAAAAGGAGCGAGAATTTTGGTCATCCAGAAGGCAATGACAGAATCTCCTGAACGAGATCGAAGTCAGAAGGACAGGGATCAGAGTTGAAAGTTTTCTAGTTAGTGACGAAAGGTATGAACAGTGCACGAGGGCGTGTCGGTAGGTTTACTAAATTTGTATAAATGTGAACTCTACAATATCAAATAACTGATCGATGACTTATAAATGACGGTATGAAATTAATAATGCCAAAATACATTAATACAGTACAATATAGGTACACATTTTTTTTATTTTTCTAATTAACCTACGTGATTCGTGTATTTTAATTATAAAAAAAATATACCAAATATATATAATCTAATATGAATAAGAAATCACTTTTACTTTTATGTAACTTTAATAAACAAAATATTTATCTAAATTAAATAATAAATCAAACGCACTTTACATAACGAAACAAAGATGAGTGTTGCAAAAATAGAACGTAATAAACTGTTTAAAAAAGTCATGACAGCAGAAAACAACAGAAAATCAGCTAACTGCGCGTACAACGAAGATTATTCAGGTCACAACACACCAAGCAACGTGGTTGTCAATGGCAAATCGGATTTGTAGACAGCGAGCTTTTGTCAAAAGGTATTCTGATGGGCAAAAAGGCAAATATGCAGCCTGATATATTTATTAAAGGGCCACGTTTCGCTCACCAGGGGTTTAACATATGTATTGGTTTGATAACCTCTGGTAGGCAAAATGTTGCCTTAATAAATGTCAAAATGCATACGTGACCATTTACCTAACACTACTGTCGCTTTTACTACCAATAATTACATTTTGGACAAAATAAGCCTCTATAATTATTAAAAAGGGCTGGGATTAAGCAACCTGGGTAACGTGTCGAGATGCGTGTTTGAGGTTGCCAATCTTCCTCTTTAGAACAGGGTTGGTGGGAGTCTAAGTTAGGTGGGTTAGTATTTAAGGATTAGATAGACTAGTTGACAAGGGATTACTAAATGTTTTAGAATAGAGAATAAGCCATCAGACAGAATATAAGGGTGAGTGGATGCAATAGCAAGCCAGTAGGTATGATAATTATAAAATTCACAAAAAAGTGGGTATGAGAAGCTGTTGGATTAATACAGGCAGGGTTGCAAGCAAGAGGGGA
Organism: Cherax destructor; assembly: GCA_009830355.1. Taxonomy (NCBI): domain Eukaryota; kingdom Metazoa; phylum Arthropoda; class Malacostraca; order Decapoda; family Parastacidae; genus Cherax; species Cherax destructor. The sequence continues at coordinate 12,937 of WNWK01001077.1, read as the reverse complement.
TGGATTATCAGTTTGGAATGCATAAATGGATGTGAATATTGCAAATCAGTGAGATAGCTAACCACATACGGTCGTAGATGGGTTAGCAGCAAGTCCAAGAGATTGCAGATTAGAAGAGACATGCTGGACAGCTAATAAGTTAGTGATAAGTTAAACTGGATAAATTATTACACATTAGTTAGCCAGTGGATAAGATAGCAGGATAAGTGGATAAGATAGCAGGATATAATGCATCGATGAAGGCAGGTTAACAAATTAGATAAGCTAAAATGCACTAAAGTTATACAGTAGTTAGTAAGCTAGTGGGTGAGATAGCAGGCTAGAATGGAAAACTGCTAGCAGGTTAGCAAGGCTGAAGTGGCGGGATAGCCTGTTAGTAACCTGGGGAGGGTGGCGCGTGAGGCATGTGATAGTTGGCGAGGTCTGCGTTCAGCTGCTGCTCCTGCGTGTCCACGCGGTTGACATGGAACCGTTTCCTCTTGTCCCCACTCAGCACCGTCTTCATCTTGGCCCTGGCTTCAACACTCCCAACCTGATACCACTTAACAGAAGTGCCTTAAAAGGTACATTACCTGGATTGTAAAACGCTTATAACACCTAAAGAAATCTAATGCTTGTAAAGGGGTTGTGTTATGAAGTGTCAACGATGTTTTGCAGCTAGGACATGCAGTAGCCACTGTTCCTTCACGCTCGTAAAAGTAATCCTGTTTTCCCGAGCACAAGACGAACCCTGGTACAACCCGAGTAAAGACTAGTTTTGTTCCAATCGTGACATCTCCGCCTTATTGATTTCATGTTTCAACAATTACGTGGATACAGGATCTTAACACTAATTTGTTTTTTTGTTTTACAAATTACGAACTTATACCTGCGGGTGTGGTGACATTAACAATTAATATATTTTCGTGGATTGCCCTGGGCAAATTCTCCATTAGTTTTAAACCGAACAATTTCTCCATTATGGTTACCTTCGGTATCGGAAAGGTTGATCATCTTGAATGGGAAGAAACGAAGCACAGTACTACTCTCTACACTGGTCTCTCGTAAACTGACTTGCGCGCTCACATCAACCACCTTATATACCCCTCCCTACACCTATCCCAGGCATCCCGTCCCCTGGAACCATACACAACACCCAGATAACTCCGCCCCCCTCCCTCCCGAGACAGCCGGCGGCTCCATGATATACCACGAGGCTCAACCTAGACATAATAGTAAGTTTTTATTCATTTATGTGTACAGGTACACATAAATACAGTTACATAAATTATCATACAGAGCAGCATATGTGTAGATTACCTTAGGATGACCCAGACAAAGTGACTTATTTCCACTGGGGTTCTAGATATTTTTATTTAAGTAATCAGTACATAACTTGTTCATGAATGGTATACAATACCAACAAGATGAAAATTAGACACATTTGCGACATCTGGGTATCCTTATTGTAGACGTTTCGCCATCCAGTGGCTTTATCAATACAGATTCCATAATATGGAAATAAATCACGTTAATGTTTTAAAAGACATGTAAGTAAACACCAGGACTTGCTACCACTACTTCTACTGCTAAGTAAGACACATGTGCAATATTTCGCCACACAGTGGCTTCATCAGTCCATACAAAGGAGAATGGTGAAGAACAGGAGTTGAGTCAGTCCCTCAGCCTTGAGTCGATGTTGTCAGTCCATCAATATTTTCAATCTTTTCAAGATTGATGGACTGATTACATTGACTCAAGGCTGAGGGACTGATTACCTCAAACTCTTCCTGTTCTTCACCATTCTCCACCACTGCTCCTTTGTATGGACTGATGAAGCCACTGTGTGGCGAAACGTTTCCTCAATAAAGAACATAACATAAGAACATAAGAAAGGAGGAACACTGCAGCAGGCCTGTTGGCCCATACTAGGCAGGTCCTTCACATTCCATCCCACTAACAGAATATTTGTTCAACCTAATTTTCAATGCTACCCAAGAAATAAGCTTTGATAATTTTATTTACTCATGTGCAATTCCCAATCAAATCCAACCCCTTTCACTCATGAATTTATCCAACCTAAATTTAAAACTACCCAAGGTCCTTGCTTCAATAACCCTACTAGGCAGACTGTTCCACTCATCAACTACCCTATTTCCAAACCAATACTTTCCTATATCCTTTCTAAATCTAAACTTATCTAACTTGAATCCATTATTGCGGTCTCTCTTGGAGAGATATCCTCAAGACCTTATTTATATCCCCTTTGTTAATACCCATTTTCCACTTGTATACCTCGATCATGTCTCCCTCATTCTACGTCTTACAAGTGAATGTAATTTTAGGGTCTTCAATCTTCCTTCGTAAGGAAGATTTCTAATGCTATGTATTAATTTAGTCATTCTACGCTGAATGTTTTCTAACGAATTTATGTCCATTCTGTAATATGGAGACCAAAACTGGGCTGGTAATCTAGGTGAGCCTTACTAATGATGTATAAAGCTGTAATATAACCTCTGGACTTCTGTTGCTAACACTTCTTGATATAATCCCAGTAATCTATTTGCCTATTACGTACGCTTAGGCATTGCTGTCTTGGTTTAAGGTTGCTGCTTACCATCACCCCAAGTCCTTCTCAATCTGTATGGCTAAGTTCTACGTTATTTAACTTATAAGTGCTTGGGTTATGGATACTCCCGAGCTTCAGTACCTTGCATTTATCTACATTGAACTGCATCTGCCACTTTTCTGACCACGAGTTAAGTTTGTCTAAATCTTCCTGAAGTTCTATGACATCTATGTTTGAATCAATTATCCTACCTATCTTCGTGTCGTCGGCGAATTTGCTCATATCACTAGTAATTCCTCATCAAGGTCATTGATATATATTATAAATAACAATGGGCCTAAGACTGATCCCTGTGGAACACCACTTGTTACAAGTCCCCATTCGGATTTAACCCCATTTATGCACACTCTCTGCTTCCTATTGGTGAGCCATGACTCGATCCATGACAGCACTTTTCCCCCAATGCCATGAGCTGCCACTTTCTTTAACAGTCTCTGGTGCGGTACTCTATCAAAAGCCTTACTAAAGTCTAAATAAACAATATCGAATTCTTTATCGTGATCAACAGCCTCAAAAGCTTTACTGAAGAAGGTTAATAAATTAGATAGGCAGGAACGGCCCCTCGTGAATCCATGCTGGGTATCATTAATCAAATTATGGTTATCTAGATGGCTTCTAATAATATCAGCTATAATTGACTCTAGTAATTTGCCTACAATTGAGGTCAGGCTTATTGGGCGGTAGTTTGACGGTAGCGACTTGTCCCCTGCTTTAAAAATAGGAATTACATTAGCCATCTTCCACATATCAGACACTACACCTGTTTGAAGAGATAAATTAAAAATGTTAGATATTGGTTCACAGAGTTCCATTTTGCATTCCTTAAGAACCCTTGCAAAAGCTCATCAGGACCCGGCGATTTATTTTGTTTCAGTCGGTCCAGCTGTTTCACAATCATTTCGCTAGTGACTGTGATATTACATAATTTATCTTCTTCTGGGCCTCTGTAAAAATTAATTACTGGATATATTAATGTCTTCCTGTGTGAAACCGAGAGAAAATAATTATTAAAAATAGAGCACATATCATTCTCCTTGTCAGTAAGATGCCCAAAGTTATTTTTAAGGGACCTATCTTATCCCTAACTTTTGTTCTATAAACCTGGAAAACTTTTTGGGTTAGTTTTTGAATCCCTAGCAACTTTAATTTCATAGTCCCGTTTAGCTTTTCTTATTCCTTTTAACGTCCCTCTTAATGTCAGTATACTGATTTATAAGATGACCCTCACCTTTTTATGCGCCTATAAATTCCTTTCTTCTGCCCTAAAAGATATTTGAGCCTATTATTCATCCATTTTGGGTCATTTCTACTTGATCTAATTTCTTTATACGGGATAAATGATCTTTGGGCAGCCTACTGGCCCATACTTGGCAGGTCCATGTCAAAACCAACCCACCAACAAAAATATTTGTCCAACCCATCGCCATCCAAGCAACAAGCCCCAACAACAACAACCCCTTTAAGAACATAAGAATGGAGGAACACTGCAGAAGGCCTACTGGCCCATACAAGGCAAGTCCTTATCAAAACCACCACTACCTAAGAATTTACTCCTGTACTCACGACACTAATCAAACCCAGCCCCTCCCACTCATATATTTGTCCAATCTCTTTTAAAGCCACCAGGTCCTAGCCTCTATCACCCTAATCGGAAGATTGTTCCACGCATCTACAACTCTGTTCGAAAACCAGTACTTGCCTATGTCCTTTCTAAATCTAAATTTATCCAATTTAAATCCGTTATTTCTGGTTCTTACTTGGTTCGATATCGTCAGTATTTTATTAATATCTCCTTTGTTTATGCCCATCATCCACTTGTACACCTCGATGATATCTCCCCTCAATCTACGTCTCTCCAGAGAGTTGAGATTCAATGCTCTAAGTCTATCTTCATACGGGAGATTTCTTATACTGAAAATCATTTTAGTCATTCTTCTTTGTATGTTCTCCAATGAATATATATCCATCCTGTAGTAAGGAGACCAAAACTGAGCTGCATAATCCAAATGAGGTCTCACTAGTGATGTATAGAGCTGTAAAATAACTTTTGGACTTCTGTTGCTTATACTTCTTGAAATAAATCCTAGTAATCGGTTAGCCTTATTGCGCACACTTAGGCACTGTTGTCTTGGCTTTAGATTTCTGCTTACCATGACTCCCAAGTCTTTTTCACATTCTGTATGATCAAGCTCAACTTCACCTAGTTTATAAATTCGAGGGATATTTTCATTACTGACAAGGAGAATGATATGTGCTCTATTTTTAATAATTATTTTCTCTCGGTTTTCACACAGGAAGACATTATTAATATCCCAGTAATTAATTTTTACAGAGGCCCAGAAGAAGATAAACTATGTAATATCAGTCACTAGCGAAATGGTTAGGAAACAACTAGACCGACTGAAACAAAATAAATCGCCGGGTCCTGATGAGCTTTTTGCAAGGGTTCTTAAGGAATGCAAAATGGAACTCTGTGAACCAATATCTAACATTTTTAATTTATCTCTTCAAACAGGTGTAGTGTCTGATATGTGGAAGATGGCTAATGTAATTCCTATTTTTAAAGCAGGGGACAAGTCACTACCGTCAAATTACCGCCCAATAAGCCTGACCTCAATTGTAGGCAAATTACTAGAGTCAATTATAGCTGATATTATTAGAAGCCATCTAGATAACCATAATTTGATTAATAATACTCAGCATGGATTCACGAGGGGCCGTTCCTGCCTATCTAATTTATTAACCTTCTTCAGTAAAGCTTTTGAGGCTGTTGATCACGATAAAGAATTCGATATTGTTTATTTAGACTTTAGTAAGGCTTTTGATAGAGTACCGCACCAGAGACTGTTAAAGAAAGTGGCAGCTCATGGCATTGGGGGAAAAGTGCTGTCATGGATCGAGTCATGGCTCACCAATAGGAAGCAGAGAGTGTGCATAAATGGGGTTAAATCCGAATGGGGACTTGTAACAAGTGGTGTTCCACAGGGATCAGTCTTAGGCCCATTGTTATTTATAATATATATCAATGACCTTGACGAGGGAATTACTAGTGATATGAACAAATTCGCCGACGACACGAAGATAGGTAGGATAATTGATTCAAACATTGATGTCATAGAACTTCAGGAAGATTTAGACAAACTTAATTCGTGGTCAGAAAAGTGGCAGATGCAGTTCAATGTAGATAAATGCAAGGTTCTGAAGCTCGGGAGTGTCCATAACCCAAGCACTTATAAGTTAAATAACGTAGAACTTAGCCATACAGATTGCGAGAAGGACTTGGGGTGATGGTAAGCAGCAACCTTAAACCAAGACAGCAATGCCTAAGCGTACGTAATAAGGCAAATAGATTACTGGGATTTATATCAAGAAGTGTTAGCAACAGAAGTCCAGAGGTTATATTACAGCTTTATACATCATTAGTAAGGCCTCACCTAGATTACGCAGCTCAGTTTTGGTCTCCATATTACAGAATGGACATAAATTCGGTAGAAAACATTCAGCGTAGAATGACTAAATTAATACATAGCATTAGAAATCTTCCTTACAAAGAAAGATTGAAGACCCTAAAATTACATTCACTTGTAAGACGTAGAATGAGGGGAGACATGATCGAGGTATACAAGTGGAAAATGGGTATTAACAAAGGGGATATAAATAAGGTCTTGAGGATATCTCTTCAAGAGAGAACCCCAATAATGGATTCAAGTTAGATAAGTTTAGATTTAGAAAGGATATAGGAAAGAATTGGTTTGGAAATAGGGTAGTTGATGAGTGGAACAGTCTGCCTAGTAGGGTTATTGAAGCTAGGACCTTGGGTAGTTTCAAATTTAGGTTGGATAAATTCATGAGTGAGAGGGGTTGGATTTGAGTGGGACTCGTGCATGAGTGGGTAGAATTGTCAAAACTTATTTCTTGGGTAGCATTGAAAATTGGGTTGAGCAAATATTCTGTTAGTGGGACGGATTGTGAAGGACCTGCCTAGTATGGGCCAACAGGACTGCTGCAGTGTTCCTCCTTTCTTATGTTCTTATGACTTGGGGTTATGGTAAGCAGCAACCTTAAACCAAGACAGCAATGCCTAAGCGTACGTAATAAGGCTAACAGATTACTGGGATTTATATCAAGAAGTGTAAGCAACAGAAGTTCAGAGGTTATATTACAGCTTTATACATCATTAGTAAGGCCTCACCTAGATTACGCAGCTCAGTTCTGGTCTCCATATTACAGAATGGATATTAATTCGTTAGAAAACATTCAGCGTAGAATGACTAAATTAATATATAGCATTAGAAATCTTCCGTATGAAGAAAGATTGAAGACCCTTAAATTACATTCACTTGTAAGACGAAGAATGAGGGAGACATGATCGAGGTATACAAGTGGAAAATGGGCATTAACAAAGGGGATGGATCATGTGCTTCGGCATATTCAGTGCCCTGGTGATGGACCAGGTGCTTCAGCTCCTTCAGTACCCTATTTTATAGTGCCCTGATTATCAAAGCATATTCCATGGATGGAGTAGGTGGGTTGGGTAGGAGTTTTTGTTTGTGGGATTGGTTTTGGGTTTTGCCTAGTGTGGATCAGTTGGCTTGATGCAGTGTTCCTTATTTCTGTGTTCTTGTGAGTGAGAGGGTTGGTGCTGAACGGGACTTGCACAGTTGTAGGGGGGGGGGGGAGGGGTGTTGTCGGGGCTTCTTGCTTGGATGACGATGGGGATGGATTGGACAAATATTTTTGTTGGTGGGATGGTTTTGATATGGACCTGTCAAGTATGGGCCAGTAGGCCTGTTGCAGTGTTCCTCCTTTCTTATGTTTCTTATGTTCTTAAATATTGTCTTGAGGATATCTCTCCAAGAGAGAACCCGCAATAATGGATTCAAGTTGGATAAGTTTAGATTTAGAAAGGATATAGGAAAGTATTTATTTGGAAATATTGTAGTTGATGAGTGGAATAGTCTGCCTAGTAGGGTTATTGAAGCTAGGACCTTGGGTAGTTTCAAATTTAGGTTGGATAAATTCATGAGTGAGAGTGGTTGGATTTGAGTGGGACTTGCACATGAAATAAATTGAATTATCAAAGCTTATTTCTTGGGCAGCATTGAAAATTAGGTTGCAAATATTCTGTTAGGGGGATGATTGTGAAGGACCTGCCTAGTATGGGCCAACAGGCCTGATGCAGTGTTCCTCCTTTCTTATGTTCTTTCATAAGGTGTAGTGTCTGATATGTGGAAGATGGCTAATGTAATTCCTATTTTTAAAGCAGGGGACAAGTCACTACCGTCAAACTACCGCCCAATAAGCCTGACCTCAATTGTAGGCAAATTACTAGAGTCAATTATAGCTGATATTATTAGAAGCCATCTAGATAACCATAATTTGATTAATGATACCCAGCATGGATTCACGAGGGGCCGTTCCTGCCTATCTAATTTATTAACCTTCTTCACTAAAGCTTTTGAGGCTGTTGATCACGATAAAGAATTCGATATTGTTTATTTAGACTTTAGTAAGGCTTTTGATAGAGTACCGCACCAGAGACTGTTAAAGAAAGTGGCAGCTCATGGCATTGGGGGAAAAGTGCTGTCATGGATCGAGTCATGGCTCACCAATAGGAAGCAGAGAGTGTGCATAAATGGGGTTAAATCCGAATGGGGACTTGTAACAAGTGGTGTTCCACAGGGATCAGTCTTAGGCCCATTGTTATTTATAATATATATCAATGACCTTGACGAGGGAATTACTAGTGATATGAACAAATTCGCCGACGACACGAAGATAGGAGGATAATTGATTCAAACATTGATGTCATAGAACTTCAGGAAGATTTAGACAAACTTAATTCGTGGTCAGAAAAGTGGCAGATGCAGTTCAATGTAGATAAATGCAAGGTTCTGAAGCTCGGGAGTGTCCATAACCCAAGCACTTATAAGTTAAATAACGTAGAACTTAGCCATACAGATTGCGAGAAGGACTTGGGGGTGATGGTAAGCAGCAACCTTAAACCAAGACAGCAATGCCTAAGCGTACGTAATAAGGCAAATAGATTACTGGGATTTATATCAAGAAGTGTTAGCAACAGAAGTCCAGAGGTTATATTACAGCTTTATACATCATTAGTAAGGCCTCACCTAGATTACGCAGCTCAGTTTTGGTCTCCATATTACAGAATGGACATAAATTCGGTAGAAAACATTCAGCGTAGAATGACTAAATTAATACATAGCATTAGAAATCTTCCTTACAAAGAAAGATTGAAGACCCTAAAATTACATTCACTTGTAAGACGTAGAATGAGGGGAGACATGATCGAGGTATACAAGTGGAAAATGGGTATTAACAAAGGGGATATAAATAAGGTCTTGAGGATATCTCTCCAAGAGAGAACCCCCAATAATGGATTCAAGTTAGATAAGTTTAGATTTAGAAAGGATATAGGAAAGAATTGGTTTGGAAATAGGGTAGTTGATGAGTGGAACAGTCTGCCTAGTAGGGTTATTGAAGCTAGGACCTTGGGTAGTTTCAAATTTAGGTTGGATAAATTCATGAGTGAGAGGGGTTGGATTTGAGTGGGACTCGTGCATGAGTGGGTAGAATTGTCAAAGCTTATTTCTTGGGTAGCATTGAAAATTGGGTTGAGCAAATATTCTGTTAGTGGGACGGATTGTGAAGGACCTGCCTAGTATGGGCCAACAGGACTGCTGCAGTGTTCCTCCTTTCTTATGTTCTTATGACTTGGGGGTTATGGTAAGCAGCAACCTTAAACCAAGACAGCAATGCCTAAGCGTACGTAATAAGGCTAACAGATTACTGGGATTTATATCAAGAAGTGTAAGCAACAGAAGTTCAGAGGTTATATTACAGCTTTATACATCATTAGTAAGGCCTCACCTAGATTACGCAGCTCAGTTCTGGTCTCCATATTACAGAATGGATATTAATTCGTTAGAAAACATTCAGCGTAGAATGACTAAATTAATATATAGCATTAGAAATCTTCCGTATGAAGAAAGATTGAAGACCCTTAAATTACATTCACTTGTAAGACGAAGAATGAGGGGAGACATGATCGAGGTATACAAGTGGAAAATGGGCATTAACAAAGGGGATGGATCATGTGCTTCGGCATATTCAGTGCCCTGGTGATGGACCAGGTGCTTCAGCTCCTTCAGTACCCTATTTTATAGTGCCCTGATTATCAAAGCATATTCCATGGATGGAGTAGGTGGGTTGGGTAGGAGTTTTTGTTTGTGGGATTGGTTTTGGGTTTTGCCTAGTGTGGATCAGTTGGCTTGATGCAGTGTTCCTTATTTCTGTGTTCTTGTGAGTGAGAGGGGTTGGTGCTGAACGGGACTTGCACAGTTGTAGGGGAGGGGTGTTGTCGGGGCTTCTTGCTTGGATGACGATGGGGATGGATTGGACAAATATTTTTGTTGGTGGGATGGTTTTGATATGGACCTGTCAAGTATGGGCCAGTAGGCCTGTTGCAGTGTTCCTCCTTTCTTATGTTTCTTATGTTCTTAAATAAGGTCTTGAGGATATCTCTCCAAGAGAGAACCCGCAATAATGGATTCAAGTTGGATAAGTTTAGATTTAGAAAGGATATAGGAAAGTATTTATTTGGAAATATTGTAGTTGATGAGTGGAATAGTCTGCCTAGTAGGGTTATTGAAGCTAGGACCTTGGGTAGTTTCAAATTTAGGTTGGATAAATTCATGAGTGAGAGGGGTTGGATTTGAGTGGGACTTGCACATGAAATAAATTGAATTATCAAAGCTCATTTCTTGGGCAGCATTGAAAATTAGGTTGCAAATATTCTGTTAGGGGGATGATTGTGAAGGACCTGCCTAGTATGGGCCAACAGGCCTGATGCAGTGTTCCTCCTTTCTTATGTTCTTTCATAAGGTGTAGTGTCTGATATGTGGAAGATGGCTAATGTAATTCCTATTTTTAAAGCAGGGGACAAGTCACTACCGTCAAACTACCGCCCAATAAGCCTGACCTCAATTGTAGGCAAATTACTAGAGTCAATTATAGCTGATATTATTAGAAGCCATCTAGATAACCATAATTTGATTAATGATACCAGCATGGATTCACGAGGGCCGTTCCTGCCTATCTAATTTATTAACCTTCTTCAGTAAAGCTTTTGAGGCTGTTGATCACGATAAAGAATTCGATATTGTTTATTTAGACTTTAGTAAGGCTTTTGATAGAGTACCGCACCAGAGACTGTTAAAGAAAGTGGCAGCTCATGGCATTGGGGGAAAAGTGCTGTCATGGATCGAGTCATGGCTCACCAATAGGAAGCAGAGAGTGTGCATAAATGGGGTTAAATCCGAATGGGGACTTGTAACAAGTGGTGTTCCACAGGGATCAGTCTTAGGCCCATTGTTATTTATAATATATATCAATGACCTTGACGAGGGAATTACTAGTGATATGAACAAATTCGCCGACGACACGAAGATAGGTAGGATAATTGATTCAAACATTGATGTCATAGAACTTCAGGAAGATTTAGACAAACTTAATTCGTGGTCAGAAAAGTGGCAGATGCAGTTCAATGTAGATAAATGCAAGGTTCTGAAGCTCGGGAGTGTCCATAACCCAAGCACTTATAAGTTAAATAACGTAGAACTTAGCCATACAGATTGCGAGAAGGACTTGGGGGTGATGGTAAGCAGCAACCTTAAACCAAGACAGCAATGCCTAAGCGTACGTAATAAGGCAAATAGATTACTGGGATTTATATCAAGAAGTGTTAGCAACAGAAGTCCAGAGGTTATATTACAGCTTTATACATCATTAGTAAGGCCTCACCTAGATTACGCAGCTCAGTTTTGGTCTCCATATTACAGAATGGACATAAATTCGGTAGAAAACATTCAGCGTAGAATGACTAAATTAATACATAGCATTAGAAATCTTCCTTACAAAGAAAGATTGAAGACCCTAAAATTACATTCACTTGTAAGACGTAGAATGAGGGAGACATGATCGAGGTATACAAGTGGAAAATGGGTATTAACAAAGGGGATATAAATAAGGTCTTGAGGATATCTCTCCAGAGAGAACCCCAATAATGGATTCAAGTTAGATAAGTTTAGATTTAGAAAGGATATAGGAAAGAATTGGTTTGGAAATAGGGTAGTTGATGAGTGGAACAGTCTGCCTAGTAGGGTTATTGAAGCTAGGACCTTGGGTAGTTTCAAATTTAGGTTGGATAAATTCATGAGTGAGAGGGGTTGGATTTGAGTGGGACTCGTGCATGAGTGGGTAGAATTGTCAAAGCTTATTTCTTGGGTAGCATTGAAAATTGGGTTGAGCAAATATTCTGTTAGTGGGACGGATTGTGAAGGACCTGCCTAGTATGGGCCAACAGGACTGCTGCAGTGTTCCTCCTTTCTTATGTTCTTATGACTTGGGGTTATGGTAAGCAGCAACCTTAAACCAAGACAGCAATGCCTAAGCGTACGTAATAAGGCTAACAGATTACTGGGATTTATATCAGAAGTGTAAGCAACAGAAGTTCAGAGGTTATATTACAGCTTTATACATCATTAGTAAGGCCTCACCTAGATTACGCAGCTCAGTTCTGGTCTCCATATTACAGAATGGATATTAATTCGTTAGAAAACATTCAGCGTAGAATGACTAAATTAATATATAGCATTAGAAATCTTCCGTATGAAGAAAGATTGAAGACCCTTAAATTACATTCACTTGTAAGACGAAGAATGAGGGAGACATGATCGAGGTATACAAGTGGAAAATGGGCATTAACAAAGGGGATGGATCATGTGCTTCGGCATATTCAGTGCCCTGGTGATGGACCAGGTGCTTCAGCTCCTTCAGTACCCTATTTTATAGTGCCCTGATTATCAAAGCATATTCCATGGATGGAGTAGGTGGGTTGGGTAGGAGTTTTTGTTTGTGGGATTGGTTTTGGGTTTTGCCTAGTGTGGATCAGTTGGCTTGATGCAGTGTTCCTTATTTCTGTGTTCTTGTGAGTGAGAGGGGTTGGTGCTGAACGGGACTTGCACAGTGTCAATTGGTGTCAATTGCTGGCTGGACAAACACTGTAAGGATAATGCAGTACCATTCATTTGCAACTGGGACCACTTCTATGGCCGAAATGACATGTATGCCAGGGATGGGGTTCACTTATCCAGGGCAGGTGTGGATTTTCTTGCTAGCTCAGTTGAGGGTGTTGTTAGGACTTTAAACTAGGATTAGTTAGAGGTATGGGTTTAGAAATGGAAAATACTGAATGTCGAAATATAGATCTAGGCTTTGATATAAAAATTCTTAACAATAACAAGGACA